>JADRCH010000137.1:1392189-1465009 GCA_019843965.1 Rhynchomys soricoides
AAGAAAAAGAAAAAGAAAAACAATGCAAAACCCCATTCGAGAACATAATCTATGCAAAGATTTTCTTCTTCAGAGCTGCTGAAGTCTGGGAAAAGTTCTATGATGATTGGAAGTCATAAATAATTTATAATTTACCGTTTGCATTGCTGCTTCTATAGTAGCCTGATTTTGGGGTAGTGGTGGTGCATTAAACCCCGGGGGGGGGGGGATGCCATCGAAATGAACAGAGTTTTCTTTTCTTATCCCATTGTATGTGTGTGTGTGTGTGTGTGTGTGTGTGTGTGTATGTGTGGTGTGTGCGTGTGTGTGTATGTGTGTGTGTGTATGTGTGGTGTGTGTGTGTGTGTGCATTTGTGTGTGTGGTGAGTCTATGTAGCTGTGTGTGTTACTTATACATGATAGTCTTACTAGTCGTTCCTAAATGGAAGGTGAGATATGAGATTCCATTGCGTATACACATAAGTAGTGTTAATTATACAGCTCAAGTCTTTGTCTATACCCTGTGTACGCCAAGCACAGTGGCGTGGGCTTACGTTTGCCTTCTTTGTTTCTTCCTTTCTTTCAGCCTGACATAAAACTAGACATACACAATAAGAGGGAATCTCAACTGAGGCCCTGTCTTCATCCGATTGGCTTGCAGACATATCTGTGGGAACATTTTCTTGATTGCTGTTGAGGTGGGAGAGTGTACTGGCTGGTTTTATGTCAACTTGACACAAGCAGGAGTTATCACAGAGAAAGGAGCTTCAGGTGAGGAAATGCCTCCATGAGATCCAGCTGTAAGGCATTTTCTCAATTAGTGATCAAGGGGGGAGGGCCCATTGTGGGTGGTGCCATCCCTGGGCTGGCAGTCTTGGGTTCTATAAGAGAGCAAGCTGAGCAAGCCAGGAGAAGCAAGCAAGCCAGTAAGCAGCATTCCTCCATGGCCTCTGCATCAGCTCCTGCTTCCTGACCTGCTTGACTTCCAGTCCTGACTTCCTTTGGTGACGAACAGCAGTGTGGAAGTGTAAGCTGAATAAGCCCTTTCCTCCCCAACTTGCTTCTTGGTCCTGATGGTCTGTGTAGGAATAGAAACCCTGACTAAGCCAGAGGGCCTTGCCCTCTGTGGGTGCTGCCCTCCCTGGGCTGGTGGTCCTGGGTTGTATAAGGAAGCAGGCTGAGCAAGCTATGGGGAACAAGCCAGGGAGCAATGTTCCTCCATGGTTCCTGCATCTAGATTCCTGCCTTGGCTTCCCTCAGTGATGGAGTGTAATCTACACTTGACTAGTAACCCTTTCCTTCCCAATATGATTTTGGTCATGGTGTTTATTACAGCACCAGAAAGCAAACTAGGACAACAATAATCGGCAACTACAAGAGTAAAGGAATTGTAGAGGCTGGGACCGCCATTTTGCGTTCCTTCTCTACTCCCTGTATAGTATCTGGAGCCTCCAACAACTTCCTATGTTCAGAGACAGGAGGATGACCATTTTAACAAACTTTGATTGCTCACATATAAGGCTCATGTCTTAAACTGTTCTGGAAAGAGAACTGAAGCTCACCAATTAGGTGGCTCAGGCTAACATCGCCAGGGCAGCCCTACTGCCAGCTGATCAGGAACCCACCAATATGTACTGGCCTTCTGCCGTGTGCTGAGGGCCAGGAGGATGCTGACCGACTAGAATGAAATGAAGTGTGTCCTCAGCCAAACAGGGTGAAGGAACATGTAAGCAAATGCACACTGGGGTGTAAGTCCTATAGACATACTACTGTGGGCTTTCCCAGCAAATTTTACCCCAGGGGCATCAGGGAAGAGTCTGCCAAAGGACACAAAACACCCCGTCTATGCCAACAGACCTTCAGTATGGGGGTGCACAGTGTTTTTCTAGTCTTTTAAAACAAGTATGTGTGTGCTGCAGAGCCATGTCTCCAGCCCCTAGTTTGTACTCACTATTATGATTATTATTATTGTCTTTTTTTCAAAACAGTGTTTCTCTGTGTAGCCCTGGTTGTTCTGGAACTCTGTAGACCAAGATGGTCTCTGCCTCACAATTGCTGGGATTAAAGGTGTGTGCCACCATACCCGGCTTCTCATTACTGTTATTGTTGTTATTTGTAGGTTTTTGAGACAGGGTTTTTCTGTGTAGCCCTGGCTGTTCTGGATTTGCTTTGTAGACCAGGCTGGCCTTGTACTCACAGAGATCCACCTGCCTCTGCCTCCTGAGTGCTGGAATCAAAGGTGTGCATTACCACCCCTAGCTTTTTCATTATTATTTTTAATGTCAAGATCAAAGCCTTGAACATGCTGGGAAACCACTTTGCCATTGAGCTATATCCTCAGCTGCTTGGGTGTACAGAGCACGGGATTTTGAGATCAAACAGAAATTAGTAATAATTTTTTTTAAAACTATGCTCTTTTGGCTAATCAAGAAGATCAATGTGGATTATTAGACTCTGGTAAATTAAAATTCACTAGAGGAACTGGACAGAAAGGAAAGCTTAATTTCAGCTTGGTTAAACACAACATAATTGCAATAGTGAAATCATTATGCTAATTTAATTAAAAATGTAAAGAGAAAAACAAACATGTTAGCTAAAATGGTACCTACGTACTTAAGCTTAATGAGTTTTCAACTTGAACATTTTTTTTTCTCAAACTGGAAATAGAATTAAATTATAGTTCTCATCTATATAGTACATCGAATGGTTAACCTGCCTTTTTTTTTAATTCCAGACAGATTACAGAATTACACATCTTAAAAGTTTTAGAGGAAAAGAAGATGAAATTGATTAGTCGTAAAATCTCAGGATGGGGAAGGATGTTTTTTTTTTTAAAGTTCAAAAATATAACGGTGACAGAAGAAATTAGACAACTTTGATTTATAAAATGAACATCTAATTATGTAAAATTTTAAAAAAACCATTGAAATACAAGGTAAAGTATAGTTTGGGAACTAGTAAGTTTATTTATGTGCGTGTGAGCTTTTACCCACAGGTAGCTTATGTGTACTGAATACTTGCATTAACCACAGAGGCCAGCAGAGGGCGTCAAATCCCCTGGAACTAGAGTTACAGATGGTTGTGAGCCGTTATGTGGGTGCTGGGTACTGAACCCAGGTCCTCTGCAAGGGCAGCCAGTGCTCTAACCACTGAGCTACCTCTCCAGCTCCTTATCATAATGCCGTAATATTTCTCTCAGTGTTCACTGACCTCAAGAGAAATATTTTTCATGTGTGTGTGTGTGTTTTAAAATTTATATATGTGTTGCTGTTTTGTGTGTTTAAAAACTATAGCATAAAATAAAATGCAGGGAATCTGGGGCATTAGGAATAGTAGATTGACTCTATCAGGCTTCCTCCAAAGACCTTTGTGCACTATATATTATTATAATGTATACACGCAGCTTCTGACAGGTTTTGCCATAATAAGTGAATTTTATTTTACTACAAGCGTATAAAACAGGATATAAAAAAATACCCATATGTGGGTAGTATTTTACTTACAGCCTTAAATTAATGTCCTATTCCCGAGGGACTCATGTGTTTGAAATTCAAATGGCATTAAAAAAAAGAAAGAAAGAAAGAAAGAAAGAGGCTTACAGCCATTTTTATTTTCCTGGTGCTTCAGCTGTGGCAAGCATAATTGCCTAGGGGAATTTGCCTTATGTCTAGGGTGAGAATTTTATGAGTTTTTGCATGGTTTTCCATCAGAAACAAAGGCAGAGCCGTCTCAAATATAAGGGGAAGCGGACCTGCAGGGGAAACGTATGTATCATTGGGGCAGAACCTGGTCAAAGTGCTTTATGCTGAGTCTTGCCGGCCATTAGCCATGCACGGTAAACTCTGGAGGCCAAGAATATCAAGAATACAAGGCATCCATATACTCTCACCAAGGATAAATCCCAGGTGGGGCTAAAGAGCAGTATCCAGCTCTGGAGGGAGGAAGTGCGGACAGTAAGTGTTTAACAATTGAGGGCTATGAATCCTGGTAGGAGACAGACAGAACGACAGGGCAGCACCAAGTGACACTGTCAGAGCTTGGCAGTGTGCCCCAGCGTCTGTGTGCTGGGCTCCGCTTTCCTTGGTTTAGAGAGGTTTGCCTTCTTGCTAGTAGTCGGTTTCTGGTAGCAGAGGGTGTGAGACCAGAGCCCCTGTACAACCCGACCTTGTTGGAAACACTGTCCCAGGAGCTTGGGGGGATTGTTCAGGGTGTGCTGCTCTGCTGTTGAATGGGAATGTCTCCACTGCAGACCTACATGGGTCAGGATGAGAAGCCTAGAAAGACCATGGGACCCATGATCTGGAATTCTTGATGCAAGAGAAGACCTTCTGAAAATGGACACTTTGTCTTTTAGATTCTTTCACGCACACACACACACACTCACTCACACACATGTACACACACACACTCACGCACACACGCACACACGCACACACTCACACACACGCACACACATGCACACACTCACACACACTCACACACACGCACACACTCACACACACTCACACACACTCACACACACGCACACACATGCACACACTCACACACTCTCACACACGCACACACTCACACACACTCACACGCGCACACACTCGCACACACTCACACACACGCGCGCACACATATGCACACACACTCACACACGCGCGCACATACTCACACACACTCACACACACACTCACTCACACACGCGCACACACACACACTCACACACACACACAGCTAGGTCTAGGCAGATAGATCACCGGTTAAAGTGCTTGCTGGGAGCATGGAACCCGTGTAAAGCCCAGAGGGAAGGTAAGAAATAGAACCCGATCTTCCTTTTCTTTATGGTTTATTTATTTGTCTATTTATTTATGTTTAGTTTTGTTTTTTTGAGATAGGGTTTCTCCATGAACGTGTTATAAATCAAGGGGATGAAGCCACAAGCAGCTTTTGTCGAGAAAAAACATGTCAACGGCATAAGGAAAGCTATGAGCTAGCACAATCTCCGATATGCAGCAAGCTACACGATCTCCAATATGCAGCGAGCTACACGATCTCCAATATGCAGCGAGCTAGCATGATCTCCAATATGCAGCGAGCTAGCATGATCTCCAATATGCAGTGAGCTAGCACGATCTATGATATGCAGTGAGCTAGCACGATCTCCGATATGCACAACTGTACCTTTCTGGCTCAGGCAAGGAGGAAAGAACAAGGGGCTTGTATTCTGGTTTAAAACTTTTTCTTGAACCGAGCTGTGGTGACACACACCTATTAGCCCAACTCTTGGGAGGCAGAGGCAGGCGGTTTCAACCTCTGAGTTTGAGGTTGTTACCAACCAAACACACTTCTCTTGCTCAGTCAGCAAACCTGTCCTTCTGGGATGAGGCCGGATTTGGCAAACTTGTCAAGTAAACCGTCTTGTCTTTCTTAATCTGAGTCTCTAGGACTCTTACTATGAAGGGAGGGTCTTTGTTTCTCAGAGCAATATGCAGGAATCTGTAATCCCTGTTCCCTCTTTGGGAGAATGGGAGGCAGAGTCAGAAGTCAGTGGGCCAGTTCACCTGCACTGCGCTGCAGCAGACAAGGAGGGAGTCTTACCCAGGCAAGAGGCAAACAGTCACACTCATGGCTGTTCTCCGACCTCCATGCAGGAGGGTCTGGGGAACTGGGCCAATATGGAAAACAGAGACTGTCTCCTTTAAGAGAGGCTGCTTTTCTTGCTCCCAGAGTTATACCCCATTCCCCCAAAGAATGTTGCAACCTCTACAGCTTTCTTTTCTTTTCTTTCTTTCTTTTCTTTTCTTTCTTTCTTTTCTTTTCTTTCTTTCTTTCTTTCTTTCTTTCTTTTCTTTCTTTCTTTCTTTCTTTGTTTTTTTTCGAGACAGGGTTTCTCTGTGTAGCTCTGGCTGTCCTGGAACTCACTCTGTAGACCAGGCTGGCCTCGAACTCAGAGATCTGCTTGCCTCTGCCTCCCAAGTGCTGGGATTCAAGGCATGCGCCACCACTGTCAGGCCCTCTACAGCCCAAGGACTGGGCAGGACCAATAAGAAAGGGGGGAAGGGAAGATGGAAGGGGAGGGTCCTGAGAAGCTACAAAAAGTCTAGCCAGAGACTTCCACTTCTGTGACCCCTCAAATCCCCTTGATGGAAGTTGTCTTCATATCTCTCTCTCTCTCTCTCTCTCTCTCTCTCTCTCTCTCTCTCTCTCCAGTCTGTATTTGCATCCCTGCTACCTCCAACTGTAAGTTTTGATCACCACCCTTCACCCAAGACCCCTGTATCGTCTGCACATGCACTGTGTGGCATGTGTGAGCCCCTACTCACGTGCACACAAATGAACACACATGTAAGCTACACATATACAACATACATGCAACACCCATATGAAGGGTTATTATGCAACCTAGAATTCAAATACAGCATAAAATACACCTTATAACCATTGTTATGTATATATGTTATATATAACTATATATACATATATATGTGATATATATATATATTACATACATATATATAGTTTCAGCAGGGTTAAGGACATCTGCATAGGTATAAATACAGCATCCATCACTTTATCTACGAAATCCTTTTCATCTGAGGACTTAGATCCTACGTACTCACAGGAAACACTAAGTCTCAGTTCTTCACGCCCGACCCTATCCCTGAAACCCTGATCCTATGTCTGCCTCTAGATAACTGGCTACCCTAGGCTCCCCATCTTCCTTTTCCCCCTCCCAAGATAGCATTTCTCTGTGTAGCCTTGGATGTCCTGAAACTCATTGTGTAGATCAGGCTAGCCTCAAACTCAGAGATCTGCCTGCCTTTGCCTCTCAAGAGTTGAGATTAAAGGTGTGGGCCACAATACCTGGCTTCCATCTTTCATCTCTGATGACTGGACTATGTCCCCTGGTGTAAGGCCCTCAGGGTCCATCCACCTTGCCACACTCATCTGAATTATTCTTTCTTGAAAGCTGAATAATATTATGTTGTGTGAATACAGTACATTTTCTTTATTCATTTAGTCTTAGCTTCTGGGCTGCCCACATTCCTGTGGTATTTCTGTACCACAGTTTCTCAGTCTCTCTCCCCTCTTCCAAGTTCTGATGGATGTGCCTAGTGAGCTAGGCTCCAGTTGACTGTTGCCCAGCACCAGGATGCTGTCTGTTTTTCTAAAGCCCTGGAAGATTTGGGGACTTCAAGGCCCAAAGACAATCCCTATCAATAGAGAACAAGAACCTGAAGAAAAGTCAATGCTCAGCCTGGTAACTTTGAAATAACCATTCTGAGAGGCCTTCTATGAGCTTCTTAGGTATCTTCATGGCATCATAGGAGGGTGAGCCTGTGCCTTCAGCAGCGTTCTGGAGCAGGGTTCTGGAGAGTGCATACATTCTTTTCCTGTCTGTCTTTGTCACTGATCTATTGCTGTGGAGAGACATGACCAAGGGAAGCTTGATTACAATTTCAAGGGATTAGTCCATTATCATTATGGTGGGATGTATGGCAGCATGCAGGCAGACATAGTGCTGCGGAAGTAGCTGAGAGCTACATCCCGATCCATAGGCAACAGACAGACAGACAGACAACAGGCCTGGTGTAGGCTTCTGGAGCCTCAAAGCCCACCCCAGTGACATCGCCTGTAACAGGACCTTACCTCCTAACCCTTTCTAACACTACCGGAGAGGGAACCAAGCATTCAAATATTTGAGCCTATGAGAGTGTCTTAGTTAACTTCTGTCTTAGGGTTTCATTGCTGTGAAGAGACACCATGACCATGGCAACTCTTTTTTTTTTTTTTTTTTTTTTTTTTAAAGATTTATTTCTATGAGTACACTGTAGCCGTCTTCAGACACACCAGAAGAGGGCATCAGATCTCTTTACAGATGGTTATGAGCCACCATGTGGTTGCTGGGAATTGAACTCAGGACCTTTGGAAGAGCAGTCAGTGCTCTTAACCGCTGAGCCATCTCTCCAGCCCCATAATGGCAACTCTTATAAAGGAAAACATTTAATTGGGGCTGGCTTACAGTTCAGAGATTCAGTCCATTATCATCATGGTAGACATGGCGTTGGAGAAGGTGCTGAGAGTTCTACATCTTAATCCACAGGCAGCAGAAGGTGACTGTGCTCTACACTGGGCGTAGCTGGAACACAGGAGACCTCAAACCCCACTTCCACAGTGGCAAACTTCTTCCAACGAGGCCACACCTATGGATAAATGCCAGTCGCTAAGGGTCAACACCCACAGGGAGCCATTCTTATTCACACGTTACATGGTCTTGTTTTAATTTCATGCTACCTGCTTCCTAGGATCACCTTCCAAAATAAACCACCTGTACCAGAAAGCTCTGCTTTGGGAGTTGTGAGTGACCTTCTTTGAGATACCTGTTTATTCTAGTCCCTCCTCCCCTACAAAAGAACTTTTGATTCTGTTTTACAGTTCCCCATTACAGCACTCAAACAGATTAAAATGTAAATTAAATTAAAACATACAAGTATTAAAATGTTGCCCAGTGGCCAGGCAGTGGTGGTGCACGCCTTTAATCCCAGCTCCCGGGAGGCAGAGGCAGGTGGATTTCTGAGTTTGAGGCCAGCCTGGTCTACAGAGTGAGTTCCAGGACAGCCAGGGCTACACAGAGAAACCCTGTTTCGGAGGAGGAGGAGGAGGAGGAGGAGGAGGAGGAGGAGGAGGAGGAGGAGGAGGAGGAGGAGAAGGTGCTTACTTTGGCCTACTTACTGGGCACACTAGGTGACTTATAGCTTAGAAATTCTAATACCCAGGCAGGGTCAGACTTAAGGTAAACAAATCAACCAACCAACCAACCAATCAAACAAACAGACAACAAAACCAGCTTGACTTTCTATTTCTGCCTGTCCAACCAAAATGAAACATCTCAGTAGGACTATGACTGTTGTGTCCGGATTTTATACGCCCTTGACCTTTCTGATTTACCATTTGTAACCATCTTTGTCAACTTGACAATTTAGAATCACCTAGGAGATTGGCGACATACACCTTGGAAGTGTCTATGAGGACATCTCCAGAGAGGGTTTTCTGAGAGGAAGAACTTGCTTGAGTGTACAGAGAGCACCATGCTATGGGGCTAGGGACCCGACACAATCAAAGAAGAAAAAGCCAGCAAGATGCTGGCTTCCCCTTTGTTTTCCTGGCAGATTGCAAGGAGTCACAATTGTATGCCGTTAGCTGTTTCTGCCTCCATGATCTCAGTGCCTTGCCTTGTGCTGCCGTGGAGACAGGCAGCTACACACTGGCCTAGAGGTATTGGTCTTTTTCGGTGATCCTTGCTTGCTAGGAGGGCATTCTGTTGGCTCAGCAGTGAGATCAGCAGGGTACCAGCAGGGCGAGGAGGAAGGGCTCACTCACTTTGTGCCTGTCGTCTGGAGCGTGAGGCGCAAGGAAGAAGCTAACCAGAGCTTCTGTAGAGAATTTAATGAACACCGTGAGCTGCCCTGGCGGAAGATAGTCGGGTCTGCCTGTGGGTGGGGGATGCGTCCCTGGAGGAGTGGGAGTGTCCCGGGGAAGGAGCTGGAGCGTCAGGACCTCATTCCTTCCACCTGGGAGGCACCCAAGTGGGAAAGTGAAGGTCATGAAGGAAGCTTTTTTATCTTTCTAGGTTTAAGTCAGGCTGGGGTTTTTTGTGAATTAGGGGAAGGGAGGGGCGAAGGCTTAAATGAAATGAGCTTAAAGTTTGATTTAGATTGGACTGGACTTTGTAATAACAGCCAGTCAGACCGCTTGTTAACACCCGAAGGTGACAGGAAAAGCGATAAAATGTGCCCTAGATTCTTCCAGAAGAAATGGCAGGCCACACAGAATAATGTAAAAAGACAGCCGTGTGAAAAGTGCTCTTTCATGATCTCCCTTCAAGATATAGACCAGTTAGCACAAAAATTCAGCTGCTATAAAAGGTTGCTCAGCACAGCAGTGCTGGGGTGGGGGAGGGAGCCCACTTTCCCACACTCCCAGCGAACCAGCCAATCAGCAAGCCCACCCTGCCAGCACCTCGTCGTCGTTCTCTGTTAGTCTGTCCCAAACCTTGTGAACCAGAGGCTGCAGAAGCCCTTCGACTGTCTTCGGGCTTCCTGGTGTGCTGCTTTCAGAGGACCTGGAAGGGCCACTGAGAAGTCCTGCGTTCTTGTTTACTTCTGAGGAACGCTGTGAATTACGAAGCAGGCAAGCTTGCATTGAGACAAGAGCCTTTCAAGTGGGTCGCCGGCTACGCATTACCCCTAGATTTGGAGGCAGAGGCAGGAGGATATCTGTGAACCCCAAGCGAGATCCTGCCTCAGACACCCCAATTCCTCCACCCCCACCTCGCCAAACCCGCACACAGTCTCACACTCAAAACCCTTTCAGAGACCACTTTAGTCTCCTGTCCATCAGCCCCACCACATCCCTTCCAAGTTCTCCCGCTGGACCCTAATTCTTCCTGCTGCACGTAATTAAAAGAGGCTCTCTCTTCCGATTGGACCACAGTGCATCCCACTCATGGGTGTCCGGGCTCTGGGTCGGCGACCTTAGGCTGTTTCTCCTTTCTCTGGAATCTGAGGCTGGATGCTCCGGGCCACAGTGGTCCCGTGAGCTGCAGGGTCGTGTCCGGCCAGCAGAGGGCGCTCGGCTCCCCCCACGGGGCTCCGGCCGGGAGGAGGCGCCGGGGCTCGTGAGCATCTCCGGGCGGCCGGGAGGGGGTGCGCGCCTTGGGCCGCTGCTGCCCGGCTTCTGTCACCGCGGACGGCACCTCACTGGAGGGTGGGCGGGAGCAGCGTCTTTGTCCGGCGAGGCGTCCTCAGCTCGGGCCATCCCTGGGATCGGAGCCGGGCGGCCTGGGCGGTGCCCAGCGGTGAAGTGCGCGGGCGGAGGGCTGGCTGCGGCCACGGCCCCAGGTACCCCGGTGCCCTAAGCTCGCCACCTGCGTCACCTCTGCCCGCGCTCTGTCAAGTTGCAGAAGACCCCGGGTGGGTCAGGAGTCTGGACGCGTGGGCGCGTTGCAAACTCCAGCTGCGAAGGAGCTGCGAAGGAGGTAGCCCGGCCCGGGATGCTCTCGGAGGCTGCCCTGGGCTCTCTGCGCATCCTTCTTGGCTCCTCCAGACCCAGGTGAGCGACTGCTGTCCGCGCGTCCCGATCCGGCTGGGGACAGGTGCAGAGCGGGGCGGAGGCGGTGCCTTTTGCTGGCTTCTCTGGCATCATCGCTGCCCACATCTTCTGCTCCTCCGGAGAGAAGCTGCAGCCCACTCGCACCTTCCGGGGATGCCAGGTTGAGCACGGTGTTTCAGAGGCGACAGCGGGTTAGCCTAAGCGAGCTCCCACCCCCAGCTCGGGATAATTCGGTCCGCGTCTTCGTCTTAATTTAGCACCGATGTGTTATTTCCTTGGAGCTCTAGAATGGTAAGGCTTGCTCCATCCATTTTTTTTTTCAACCCCCTTCATTCTGAGTCTGTGCAGGCAAAGGAACTACAGGCTTGCAAGTGATGTTACTACCGTTTTATTTTAAATACAAACACGCAGAGAAGTACGCTTGGCGGCGTGCCAGAGGCGCCTGCACTCTTTGTTGTGTAAGTGTTTCACAGGAATATTTGCTGGTTGGTAAAGTTAGGAGCGGTTACCAGAGAACGTAAGAGCGCAGGAAGTCAGAGCCACAATTTCGACCTTAGCTCAAAACTTTCCTTCAGGATAAGCATGCGATGGCTTCGATATCATTTAAAGGCGACAGGAGGTCCTTTCCAAAAAAAAAAAAAACACAAAAAAAATCGTACGGTAGGATCTCAAAGGTTAAGACACAAAACAGGTTTTTCTGAAGTCTGTTATGAAAACCAGTGGGACGTCTCTGACAAGAAATAGGTGGGAAGTGGTTTAAAGAAACACATCCCCGTCACAGAGCCTTTTTGGCTTTTAAACTGTTAGGCAATTTTATTTTGCTGTCACGTGGACATGGCTAATTGTGAGCTGACAGTTATTAAAGATCTCTGCTCACACGTGCCGTTGTTTTTTCAGGTACGAAGATGAAAGTGGAAAGCGTCAGACACTCATTCTGTGCTTACTGGTTTCTAGTGATGGCGTTTGTTATGTGTATGGCTTTCTGGTGCTTGACATGTGTAGTCAGGGCTGAGACTGTTGGTGGGCATCGCTTCGTTTAGTCTCCGTCCAGCGTAAGGTGTGGCTCCGTGGGTTCGGGGTACCCCAGCCATGCCTATGGTATAAAGGGAGAGAAACTTGTGTTGAACCGGAGAGAAGCCAATAGATTTTAGCCCGGGTCTCTTTTCATCTAAGTGATTTTCCTGCTTGTTTTACTTGCAAAGAAAAGCTGTGTGTACCAGGGACCCTTAGTTCCACTGAGGGCGCCCATGGGAATCTTAGTGGGGGACAGTGCATTGTGCAGAGGAAGCCCTGAAAGTTCAGTAGTTTTGGGGAGAGGGAGCAGCTTCTTTTTGTTTGCATGCTACAAAAAAAAAAAAAAAAAAATCAAGTTTCACCAAGGATTATTTTTCTCACTGAATGGACGTTTCATATACTATAGGGGAGTGCAAACTAGTCAATCAAGTGCAAAAAAGCCTTTTCAGTATTTTTAAGGGCAGAGGGAAAGCTGGTATCTTTTCTAAGCCCACATTTCCACACCTTGGGGTGGGCTTACTGAGGCTTTCTGGGAGCTTATGTAAGAGCCACTACGGCGTTTTTGGTACTCGGTTAAACTCCCTGCTTTGGGTATTACATAATTGACATGGAACTAGGCTGTCAGAGCTGAAATCGTGGGGAGACTATATAGAAACCTAGGCTCATGTGGATGCACAACACACACACACACACACACACACGCACGCACGCACGCACACACGCGCACGCACACACACGCACGCACGCACACACACGCACATGCACGCACACACGCGCACGCACACACACGCACACACATGCACGCACACACGCACACGCGCACGCACACACATGCACGCACACACACACGCACACACGCACATGCACACACACGCACACACACGCACGCACACACACGCACGCACACACACACGCACACACACACACACACGGCTTTCTAATGAATTGCTGCTGACAAATTAGAGGGAGCAGCAGGGATGGCCGTTTGTGAACGAGAGATAAGAACTGTGTCAGGAGGATGGCTAGAATAGATAACTGTCATGTTTAGCAATTTTCTAGAGATCTGAATGCTGGCTAGAAACTACTGCAGCCCTTTACATGCCGGCTGAGATGTAGAGGATGGCAATCTTGGGTTTCTGGTCCCTCGCCTGGACTTACTTTGGGAGGCCCTGGGAGGAGCATTGGCCATGTATTTATTGATGTGGTTCTGTAGTTTTGGATTCTTTTTTTAGGTAGGGAGGATGCCCTTGCCACCCTCTCAGCCCCCAATTATATAAGTCCAAGTTTCTATGGATCTGTTCCATCTTCTGTTATGTTTCAATTTTACCTTATAAAATGGCCTTTTCTTTTCTATTTTATTATTATTACTGTTTAATGTATATGTCTTCTGTAGCTGTCTTCAGAGACACCTGAAGAGGGCATCCGATCCCTTTATGGATGGTTGTGAGTCACCATGGGGTTGCTGGGAATTGAACTCAGGACCTCTGGAAGAACAGTCAATGCCCTTAACCACTGAGCCATCTCTCCAGCCCTGCCTTTTCTTTTTGTAAAAAATTATTTTGTGTGTGTGTTTGCCTGCCTGTGTACCATATACATGCAGTACCCAAGGTGGCCAGAAGAGGGCATCAGATCTCCTGTCACTGGAGATACAAGCGGCTGTGAACTGCCTTGTGAGTGCTGGGAATCGAACCTAGCTCCTCTAGAACAGCAGCCATGATGCTAACGGTTGAGCTATCTTCCCAGTCCTCCCATCCCCAAACCTCATGGACCTACTGACATCATACGGGCTCCTGAAGACTAGTCCCTTGTTTTGTCATCTCTCAGGACTTCGTTTTGGATCTGAGCGTGATCTGGAGAAAAGAAAAACAAACAAGCAAAAACCAAAAACCAAACCAAAAGCCCAAAACCAAACAAACAAAAAAATTAACAGCACCAGGAAAGGGTATGTGCGGAAAGTAGGCTGCTGCTCATCTCTATCTCAGAGGCAGGCTGCCAAGAGAAAAAGAAGAAACAAACAAACAACAAAAAAAAACCAAAACAACTATGAGATATCCATTAAAAAATGTTGATAGGAACAGGGAGCACAGGCTCTGTTGGAGACCTTTCTGTACAAACTCTTTAGCATCTATAACAAGTAGGAATTTCAAATAGCGAACCAACAACCCCAGGCTTGGGAAATACCTCACAAGAAACAAAGTATGCTGGGAAGGACCAGATGAGGCACGAGACTGTCTGATTAGCAGTCTTATCAGTGGGTAAGAAGAGCCTTTAAACCATGCTTGAAAGTTATTACAAAGAGCCAAGGAGGGTCTCCTTTTTCTGACCCGATTTCTACTTTCCATTTATAAAGATGCGGTCCTTCACCAATCACACAGGCTCCCTCTGAGCCCTTTCCTCAACTGGGGCTTGACATCGGCCTAGAAGATCTGCACTTTCAGCATGAATGATTTGTTCTTCCATCCCCTAGCTCTGAGACTTGAACGCTCTCTATCACAGCTTGTAGTGGGCGTGGAAAGACCCAGTAAAGACTTTAGCTTGATTTCCTTTTGTTACATTATTTATTTAGGAAATGAAACAAAACCTTAACATTGTAAGCCATCTCTCCATGGCTTTGTGATGTGAATGTGTCTCTACCACCCAGGGGTCCTTTTTTCTCAGAGACCTTTTGAAAGGTGCTCACTAGGAAGGACAAGGCTCTGCCTCCAGTCTCTGCAGAAGGATAAGACCTAACCATGGTGACGCTAGCAGGCAGACAGACTCCCCCTAATCACAGACACTGAATATTCCATTATTTTTGTATATTTCTACTCCCATGACTCTGACACCACACTCATGGACAGGAGTTTAAGTTCAAGTAGTAGCAGTAGTTCTTCTTCTTCTTCTTCTTCTTCTTCTTCTTCTTCTTCTTCTTCTTTTCTTTTTCTTCTTCTTCCTCCTCCTCCTCTCTTCCTCCTCTTCCTCCTCTCTTCCTCCTCCTCCTCTCTTCCTCCTCCTTCCTCCTCCTCCCCCTCCCCCTCTTCCTCCTCCTTCCTCTTCCTCCTCCTCCCCCTTTTCCTCCTCCTCTTCCTCCTCCTCCTTCCTCTTCCTCCTCCTCCTCTCTTCCTCCTCCTCCTCTCTTCCTCCTCCTCCTCTCTTCCTCCTCCTCCTCCTCTCTTCCTCCTCCTTCTTCCTCTTCCTCCTCCTCCTCTCTTCCTCCTCCCCCTCCCCCTCTTCCTCCTCCTCCTTCCTCTTCCTCCTCCCCCTCCCCCTCTTCCTCCTCCTTCCTTCTTTCTTCCACCCTCTCTTCCCCCTCCTCCCCCTCCTCCTCCTCTTGTTCTTTCTCCTCCTCCTTTTCCTCCTCCTTTCTTCTTTCCTCTTCCCTCTCTTCCTCTCCCTATCCTCCCTGTGTCCTCCCCTCCCCTCCTCCTCTTCCTCCTCCTTCTCTTCTTTGAGACAGGGTTTCACTGTGTAGCCCTGGCTCTCCTGGAACTCACTCTGTAGACCAGACTGGCCTACAACTCTGAGATCCACCTGCCTCTGCCTCCTGAGTGCCGGGGTGAAAGGCGCGCGCTATCACCTTGTCAAGTTCAAGTTCGGTAAGTTCTTTCCTCTCATCCTGAATACAATCTGTGCTTCCTTCAACCTGGTGTCTGGATTAAAAATGCATCACCATCATACAATGCTCTAGGCGCCAGGGTTTACATAGGGAAGAAAATGGGAAAACACAGTGCCCTTAAGGAACCGGGTGAGCGTAAGTAAAACGTCCAATGGATTAGGTCCAATAGAGGAAAATAAGTCAGATGGGGGAGACATAATTTGGAGGGGAGAGTCACTATTTTTAGTTGTATGGTCAGGGGAAGTTCACTGAAGGGACACAGAGCTGACCCTCAAGGGTTCCTGGCAAGGAAGGAGACCATGGGGGCCTCTCAGCGCAGAGGGCAGCTGGCACCTGGGAGCCAGGGCTAAGGGACAGCACTGGAAATACTCATGCTAATATCATAATGAACAACCAGCAGCTTGCTCTCTCTGGGTGAGGGAGTGCTGGCATGTCCCTGCAGGGCTTATCAGTTGATGTCAGAGAGACAGGTGTAACCAAGGTTTCTCAGGGCATCGGAAACCTGGTCTGGACCACTGAGTAGGAAGGGGGGGTTATACATCCTCCTTGGGAGTCATCCTGGTCTGTTTTAGGACAGAGGCCAGCAGGCAAGTTCCATGGCTGCCTGGATTTTTGCCCTTCACTTTAGGAATGTATTGGAGTTGTGGCGGAGAACCACAAAATTCGTCCTTGAGGAGTATTTTGATAACTAAAGAAAATGAGCCAGAGAAAAGCCCATGTGAAGGCAACCTGACTATACAGTGTGAAGAAGAGAGGTGTTTAATGTGGCGACAGGGATCCTGAACATCCAGACCTTGCATCTGATGGCTCAGACATGTGGTTGTGTGTATGTGTGCACCTGGACCCGGCCTTCCATAGATCCTTTAGCCCAGATGGTAGAGAAGCCCCTGGGAGAATGGTAGCTAAGAACTGGCTGCTGTTTTACCTGCCTTTTCTGGGCACAGAGGCTGAGCTCAGCGTGTAGGACAAAGTCTAGGCTGAATGCTTACTTTTAAAAGACTGTGGCTTGTGACCATGTTTTACCCCCTCCCCCAGGAGCCCAGGGAGGTACCTCCTGTGTGGAAGTTCTTTGGTCTGCAGAGGTGGAAAGAACCTCGTAGCAGCTTTGATGAGCACATGCAGGTAACAGTTATGGGTCTGATGCTGCGTCTAGTGTCGCTTTGTAAACTTGGGAGGTGAGAGATTTAAGGTCATTCCTGGCTTTCTGGTACTTTCAGCTGCCTCAAATGGGTCATTATGTATGCATATTTAAGATTTAAGACCACAGCTGGGCATAGTGGCCTTTAACCAACCCCAGCACTCAGGAGGTAGAGGCAGGTGGATCTCTGTGAGTTTGAGGCCAGCCTGATCCATATAGCAAGTTTCAGGGCAGCCAGGGCTACATAGAGAGACTCTGTCTCAGGGGGAAAAAAAATCACATTTCCAGGCACTTGAGCCCTCTTGGGGCGGTCTTCTCAGCCAACAGTCTTACCTTCTGCTAAGTAAATAGAAAACAAAAGATTAGATGAGTGGATAAGGCGAGTGACTAATGTCTGGGTCTCTTGCTTTTATTTTTTGTTTTGTTACCAGAGTGTGTTCTAGACGGGAGAGGAGCTAGCTAGTCAGCTCAATCTGCTGATAACAGTGCTCGCTTTGTGTTTTGCAAGAACAGTTATTGTCTTTTAGGATAATGAATGGCTCTTGTCCTGGATAGGGCAGCTGGATGACACTTCAGTACTTCTCCATGTTCGCCCTGTGCCCTCTGTGGACCCTTCAGCCCCACTGAAACAGCAGATTCAGTTTCTAGATCGGAGGGTAGGAAGAGAGCAGTGGGTGTGGTTAAGGCCAGCCCAGTGCCCATGACAGGTTGGTACTGGTGCTGGGAAGTCTGAGCCTCCTGCAGACAGAAGAGATGTATTAGCTACTATAGTACATCTGCCTGGAAGCAAGTTAAGATGGATACAATGAATTTTGGTGCTTTCTAGAAGCACAGGGGAGAAAGCAGGGAGCGTAGAGCCATGGGTTACAGGAAATGATAACAGGCAAATGGTAGGAAAGCTAAGTCCCCCACACTTTGCCAGATGGCTACTGGAAAGTACTAATCCCAAACACAATATGAACAGGGTCTCTGCGAAATGACTGGAGAAGTAATCTCAAACTACCAGAATGAATGCGCTGAACGGTTTGAAATTACTCATGCAAAATACCTTCTCAGCACAGACAATCTTTTCTACACACACAGATGGGAACTTGTCACATACGCCCAAACCATCTTTTAGTTCCCAAGTATTATAAAAATTATTTATTTATTTTTATCTTATGCGTTTGGGTGTTTTGCCTGGGCAGTATAGCTGTGCATTGTGCATGCGGTGCCCACGGAGGCCAGCAGAGGGCGTCAGATCCCCTGGAACTGGAGTGACATATGGCTGTGAGCTCCCACATGGGTGCTGGGAGTTGAACCCAGGTCCTCAGCAAGAGCAGCCAGAGCTCTAACCACTGAGCCATCTCTCCAGCTCCTATGAAGTTGTTTTAGTACAATGACAAACTGTACATGTGAGTTAGAGTTGGTATTTCAGTTCATGGGATTAAGAACAGAAGAGCAGAAATCTCCCCCAACCCCCCACCCCCCTTTATTATATATAATATTATAGTGTCATTCTGGAGCCTAATACTTGAGCCCATTACCTTAGCGGAGGTTACCTCTTCTCAAAACAACCCCTCCTCCAACAACAACCCCCCCCCCCAATGGTGGATCTTATAATGTGTACATTATATGACATTAAAATTATTCTGCAACCCCATCCCCCCACCCCCCCGACTGCTGGCAGTGATGGTGCACGCCTTTAATCCCAGCACTCTGGAGGCAGAGGCAGGCAGATTTCTGAGTTCGAGGCCAGCCTGGTCTACAGAGTGAGTTCCAGGACAGCCAGGGCTACACAGAGAAACCCTGTCTCGAAAAAACCCAAAAAAACCAACCAAACAAAAAAACAACCAAAAACCAAAAAAAACCCCAAACAAACACACAAAAACAAAAAGAATATACATCCTTGGAGCATCAGGATCAACCTTGGGGTTGATATTTAGGAATTACATCAGTGTTCTCTGCGTGTAGACACCTGTTTTTGATTGTTTACCAAGGTGCAAAGTCTGTCTCCTCAGCCCTTTTCTATCTGAGGCCCAGAGTGTCACCCCAGCTTCCATGTTCTGCTGTTAGCGATGGTCTAGAGACCCCCCAACTCTGGCCACAGTGGTCATTCCCTATGCCCCAGGGTTCCTCTGTGTGAGGTTGACCAGTTGCTTCTTGGCCAGCCCGCGGTCCTCCGGAGAATGCCCTTATCCAGTCTGGCTTTCACTCATGCATATGTCATCTTCACAGTCCAACTAGGACACGTTAACTTCATTCAAACTCTTTTTTTTTTTTTGGTTTTTGAGACAGGGTTTCTCTGTGTAGCCCTGGCTGTCCTGGAACTCACTCTGTAGACCAGTCTGGCCTCGAACTCAGAAATCCGCCTGCCTCTGCCTCCCAAGTGCTAGGATTAAAGGTGTGCGCCACCACTGCCCGGCTCATTCAAACTCTTACATACAAGTTTTCGTTGGTGAGCCAGAGATCAACCTGGTGTGTCATTCCTCAGGAGCTGTCAGTCTTGCATCTTGAGATGGGATCTCTTATTGAGACCCAGCACGCGTTCATTAAGCTAGGAGAGCTGGCCGGTGAGCCCCAGACTCCACCTGTCTGTTTTCCCCAGTGTAGGGATCACAACCACACCTTGCTTTTTATGATGTTGATAGGGATGGAACTTAGGTCCCATTGCTCTGTGTGACAAGCCCTTTAACACCGGAGTTACCTTGAATTCCCATTTCCTCATTAGCAAACCATTGCCTCCTGTCTCCTCGTTACCATGGGTTCTATAATTCCAAACGGTCAGGGCTATTTAGTTCTCAGTAGCCCTGTGTGACCATTATTAATAACACGTGCTTTTCTCTGATTCCTGAGGCTTCTCCTCAACCACTGCTATCACTGACACACTTTCAGCTTTGTGGTGGTCAGCGTAGGTCACGGTGTCTCTGCTTTAGGGTGCAGCCATTACGGGGACCCTACATCCAGAGTGTCTCTGAACGCCACTTTTCCATTGCGTCTCCCTTACTGACCCCTCTGATGCTCTTTGAGAAGCTGACTGGTTATAAAGGAAATGATTGGTTTCCCCTAGCTTGCCAACTTGGACTCTTTCATGAGTAGAATCCCAGTGACAATTTTGATGGCATGTTCTGATCTTACATTTCATCCCTACGCTTAGAAAATAGGGACAGCTGGGCAGTGGTGGCGCACGCCTTTAATCCCAGCACTCGGGAGGCAGAGGCGGGTGGATTTCTGAGTTCGAGGCCAGCCTGGTCTACAGAGTGAGTTTCAGGACAGCCAGGGCTACACAGAGAAACCCTGTCTCCAAAAACAAACAAATAAACAAAGAAAATAGGGACAGAAAACAGGTGACTGGTACTCAAGAGATCAATATGTTTATTTGGTAGGAGAATGCTCGTACATGAACACAGAGAGAAAATAAACCAAGTAAACCTGAAGACAGGTGTGAGGCTACCGATTTAATGGGTCTCCTGGCGGGAGGGAAACATCCTTTCCTGTTCCCACTCAGAAAGAAACACATTTTCCAACTCGTAAATTTTTGGTGCCGAGGGATTCACACGGCTGCTCTTTCATTGGCTTTTCGTTCCAACGGTACTGTGCAAACTATGAATTATGTCAAGGGTGATGTGGCGGGGGGTTGTGGTCCACTCTTAAGATAGATGGCTTATTAATATATTCATCAGACAGGAAGTGAATTCTTTTCATTCCGTCTGGGCTTGGCTTGGACCTGCTTAATTTCCTCAGTGTGGTGTGTGTGCTTTCCACGTGGGCACCTGCTCCCTGTTTCTTCCTTCTCTAGCTCTGACATCCATCCTCAGCCCGGCTCTTCCTGTTCCTTCTTGCCTCCCCCGTACCTGTGCTCTTGGCCACAGCTTTGCTTTGAGAGAGAGAGAGAGAGAGAGACCTCCTGCATTTCGAAGAGGAGGCTGGGAAGGCATTGCCGGTTGGGTTGCTGTGGATGGGAAGAAAGAACGGAGAAGCAGCACAGAGACCTCCAGATTTGGAGAGAATGCAATTATTATCTTTTGGGCACCAAGAGACTGCTGACACCGAGAAGAAAATTGATTGATGTTAAGTAATAAATAGTTTTGAATATCTAATTGTTTATAATAACTCCCCCCAATCTTGTCCGTCTTTTTTTTTTTTCCAGAAAAATTTTGAATTTTCCATTTGCTTCTTAGGTGAAAATAGTTGAATATTGAATGTTGTGCCTGTCCCTCAAGAAGAGCAAACATTTTGTGATATCTATTCCAGCAGGTTTTGGAGGCAAGTCTGTGTCTTTCCCACTATTTAACATTGGGTCTTTCTGTCATGGGATCTAGGAAACAAAGTGTTTTCTTCCCCTGAGTTTTTGGGAAATAATTTTTTTAAAGGTTAACACTGAAGAGCCACAAAACAGACACAGACATCATGAATCAGAGGTGTGTGCCCCCCCAAAGAATGTCACCTTCTTCAATAATTTCATTTCTGTGGGGTTTTCCTGATCATTAACTACTCAAGAGATGAAGACAGAGAGGAAATGCAGTCATGTAATTCACAGGGGATTAACCAGAAAATCAGATTAAGTGGCTCCCACATCCTAGACTTAACCTGCAGGAGCTCATGGGATGACACCAACTGAAGTTTGTATGATTACAGTATAGAGCCAAAAACTCAGCATGAACCCCATCCCGACAGTATGCATTATCAAGATGCTATTGCAGCCGGGCAGTGGTAGTGCACGCCTTTAATCCCAGCACTTGAGAGGCAGAGGCAGAGGCAGGTGGATTTCTGAGTTTGAAGCCAGCCTGGTCTACAGAGTGAGTTCCAGGACAGCCAGGGCTATACAGAGAAACCCTGTCTTGAAACAAAACCAAAAAAAGATCCTATTGCTTGTGTTTTGCTGGCTCTTTATCCTGTGTTTTCAGATATCTTTTTCATTCTCAGGTTTCCACAGCTGGCTTGTCTGCTAGATTAGATTGTGACTAGTGACCCGGAAGCTTGTTTGGGGGATCCGGGGTCAGGGGCCAGGGGTCAGGGATCAGGGTAAGTTCACATACAGTCTTCTTTCATTTATTATTCGGTTTGCAGTCACCTCTCCAGTGCCTTACACTTCCTGCCCTCTCCCAGTCAAGAGCTGCCACTGTTTTTATTTATGTTTTTGTAAGCGATATCATTTATTAAAAAGGCCACCAACAATGCATTCTCCTACGAAAGCTTATTTCATTTTGTCTACTTAAAAGTGGGAAGAATACATTCAGATGGCAATTGAGACTCAAGATCAAGCTTCATGTTTTGTTAATGATTTTACAGATGCAATAGACATCTCTTTCTTAGTGTTCATTAATCTTCTACTACACCAAAAGGTTATCTTGTTTTTGTAGTTGCATTGATGGACAGAAACGGGGCAAGAAGCTGCAGCAGTGTGGGGCTGGGTGGTGGTGGTGGGAGAGCTTGCTGAACTATGTGGTTGATAAATAAAGCTACCCCCGGCCTGGCGGCTTGCACCTGCAGGATCAGCGCTTGGAAAGCAGAGACAGAATTACTGCCAGTTGGATGTGAGCCTATGCTACATAGTAAAAGTTTCAGGTCAGGCGCAGTTGCTTTATATCTGTCTTAAAACCAAAAACTGACCAGGAAAGAAACCCAGAGCCAAGAGAACAAAGCTGTAAGGGTGGCAAAGTCAATGCTCTATAAATAAAACCCATTTAACCAAGAGCAGAAGCTATAGTGAGCAGCCGTGGCCATGGAGTTTCAAACACCAGGGAAAGCTCTTCTGGGGAGGGACATTTAGCCCAGATGGCATTATGTGCAAACTAGACAAAAGCATTCTTTCCATATGACATTTTATTCCCGTCTAATTGGAAATTTTTTGAACTAAACTGATTATTGGAAAGAGATACTTTATTACCATATGTTAGAAAATTATAATGTAAATAGTCAAATTACCTACCAGGAATGTATCCAAGTTTTAAGGGAGACGCAATTTTAAAAATAATCAAGATGTCCGTGTGAGTAGCGAATGCCTCCGAAATGTGGCAATTTCTCACTTTGCATAGTCTGAACGCCCTGCAGGGCGGTTCTGCATTGTTGGGATCCAATTCCTGGTAGGTGAGAAAAGCAGTTTTTTTTTTATTATGTTCTGGTCATAGGAGATGGCTGAAAGATTGAAATAGGAATTTGAGGCATGGCTTTTTTTGGAAATTTAGGTGGTTTGAAAGGAATTTAACAGGTGTGCTAAAAGCTTCTATAGGTTTGGGGTATTTTGATCTTTCTCGGGGTAAAATTAGAAACTGTTTTAAATGAAAATTCTGGCTAATTCCTGCCGTTTTGTGCTTGGTTGTCAACTTGATACACCTGGGAAGGGAGTAACTCCCTTTGAGGGATTGCCTCCATCAGCTTGGCCTGTAAGCCTGCCAAGATTCATTTATTTATTTTAAGGATGTGTGTATACTGTAGCTGTCTTCAGAACAGAGTATGGAATCCCATTACAGATGGTTGTGAGCCACCATGTGGTTGCTGGGAATTGAACTCAGGACCTCTGGAAGAGCAGTCAGTGTTCTTAACCACTGAGCCATCCTTCCAGCCCCGGAGCATTTTCTTGATTGCAGATTGATGTAGGAGAGCCCAGTCAACCGTGGGTGGCGCCATCCCTAGGCAGGCGGGCCTGGGCTGTATAAGGAAGGCCCCTGTGGTCTCTGCTTCGATTCCTGCTGTGAGTTCCTGTCTTGCCTTCCCTTGATGATGGATTGTAAGTGAAAGTGGAGTTAGACCCTTTCCATCCTCCCCCAGGGTGGTTTCAACGAGCGGTTCATCACAGCAACTGGATGCAGACAAGGATGGTGTTATAAGGGACATGTTCGGACTCACCTCCCTCTTTCCTCAAGTGAGCTTGTTGCATAGACAGGCTGCCACGTGGGTGGCCCTTTCACTTTCAAAGACCACTTAAACCTGCGTTGTTTTTAGCTCCAGGGAGTTGATTTCAGGATGTTCAGTGTGTCCATAAGGACCAGCCCTTCCTTCCTTCCTTGCATGCTTTCATAATTACTCTTCTGAAGAAATCGAAAGTTGTTATCTCAGTGTTGACTTGTGCTTGGTAGATATTGATTGACAGACACAGGAAGGGGTGCAGTACACTGGTGCCAGATTTGGGGTACTGCGTGGGAGTGTAGGATTAGTGATGGAAAAATTATTCAGAGAGGCTGGGGAGATGGCTCAGCTAGGTGCATGCTGAATGAGCATGGACCTGAGTTCGGATCCCTAACACCTACGTCACATGTTCATAATCCCACATTTGAGGTTGGTGGAGACAGGAAGATCTTTGGGCCTCACAGGCCAGCCAGGCTAGCTGAACCAGCAAGCTCCAGCTTCAGCAAGAGACCTTGTCTCCAAAAAAAAAAAAAAATGAAGAACAATAGAGGGAGGCACCCAATTGACCACTGGCCTTCACTGGCCTATGCGCACACTCGTGCTCACGTGTACACACCTGCTCACAGCTCACACGCATGCATGCACACATGCAGGTTACTGAAACAAAGGATGTCAGACCACGCATACAAAGTACAAGGCCTCAGGTATATAACTTCAAGTCCCTGAGCACAGAGTCGATCAGGGATGCACCAGGGGTCTCCAGTGTAAGGTACCCTGGCCACGGAGTCGATCAGGGAAGCTCCAGGGGTCTCCAGTGTGAGGTACCCTAAGGCAGTTTTCTCAGAGATGTATCCCTGAGCTCACCTGTACATCTTGCCTTGAGAATAACCATGAACAGACCTGGGCAGTAGCCATTGTTTCTGTGATCGTGACCCATGCCTTTGCCAGGTGAGGGACTTGGGGTTGTTAACGCAAAAGCATAGGAACGTAATTAGGAAAACCAATGAGATTTTGGGTGAATTTCTGTTATTTATGTCTAGAGTCTCCCCATTCTCGCAACATTTTGAAGAAAAGATAATTCATGTTATTTTTTTGATGAATAACAAACAAATTCATCGGGCGGGGAGGGCAGACACAGAAGGAAAGTTGAGCCAGGAAGGCTGTTGGCACTCACCCTCCTGGACAGTGCTTCTCAGCTTACCCCGGAGTTACTGTGTTTGGTTTTCTTCCCTTTATCTTTGAAGAACCAAAGATACTTTGGAGATAGCAAATGAGGACGTTTGTGGAGCTGATGGTTGGCACCTGTGCTATTGAACTCATAATTTTGTGTTTCATTTTTTCCCCTCACCTTTCAGCAGGGAGGGTGATGATTTATTTGGAAGGGACACGGGAGGGGGTGGTGGAGATGTTTGCAGACAGCAGCTTAATGAATGTTAAAATGATGGATCTGGCGGTGGTCTGATGTGTCTTATCGCTACGAGGTCCGAATAATTGTGCCAGCTGTCTTTTTAAGGGGACATCGAGTGTGAAGATTATGTAAAGATGTGTATCTTTGGCAGAAACTAATACTTCAACAGGCTGAATAGTCCTTTAAGAAAAGGAAGTGAGTGGTCTATCCTGTGGTGGAGACAGACCCTCAGGTTTCTAGAGTCTTTTGTGTAATATACTCTTAATGGCTCAGAAGGACCTTAGGTCAGTCACATGGCCAGGATTTTATGGCAGTGGTTCTCAACCTGAGGGTCACGACCCCCCTGGAATCACATATCAGATATCTTGCATATCAGATATTTACGTTACGATTCATGACAGTAGCAAAGTGACAGTTATGAAGTAGCAACGAAATAATTCTGTGGTTGGGCATCCCCACAAGTGAGGAACTGAATTAAGGGGTCGCCGTGCCAGGAAGGTTGAGAACCACTCTTCTACTGTAAGGGTACCTGCTTTGTTCAGTCCTGTGCTGGCCCTAGGACGCATCTCCTGTTGTTTGTTTCTTACAACAGGCAGGTGATGTGTCCTTAGTGGACGGAGGGGAGCTGGGACTACAGCCAGATATCATGTGCTTGACTAACCCCACGGACCTTGGACAGACACCTCTCTGCTCTGTTTGTCTTAGGGTTTCTGTTGCTGTGATCCAACACCAGGACCAAATACAGTTTGGGGGAAAAGGGTTTATTTTGCTTATATTTAACATGCACATCACAGTCCATCATTGGAGGAAGTTAGGGCAAGATCTTACCCAGGACAAGAACCGGAAGGCAGGAGCTGATGCAGAGGCCATGGAGGAGTGCTGCTAACCAGCCTGCTCCCTGCTTGCTCAGCCTGGTTCCATATAGAAGCTTAGGACCACCAGTCCAGAGGGGGTACCACTCACTATGGGCTGGTCCTTCCTCATCAATTACTAAGTAAAAATATGTCCTATGGGCTTGCCTACAGCCTACATCTTACAGCAGTTCCTTAACTAAGTTCCCTCCTCTCAGACGACTCTAGCTTATGGCAAGCTGACGAGCTTGCCCAGACGAGGTCAAAAATCATTTCCATGGTTGTATGCATGTCAGGCTAGTCTGTCTTGTCCAACTTCAGAACTGTATTTTAAAATGGAGCAGATAATTCTGTCATTAAAGGGTAACAGATGAACAAAGCCAGGGGAATCCTGGAAATCAATGAGACAGAAGGCACATGTTAGTTATCCTGCCCTCCTGCGTTCCTACGGAGTGTTAAGGATTATGATTTTTTTCCTTTTTTCTTTTTTGATTTTCCATTCTGATTTTGAAATACCTAGATACCAACCAATTGGGACTGAAATAGCTGCATATCTGGAGCACAAGAAAAACAAAACAAAACAAAAAAAAAACCACCGTGTGTAAGTCTTATTTTCTGCTTTAAAAAAACAACCCTCACGGGAACAGTGAGGCAGCTTTGGTGGATCAAAGTGCTTGGTACCAAACCCAGTGGCCTGAGTTTGTTCCTCAGGACCCAAAGAGTAGAAAGAGAGAACCAACCCCCACATGTTCTGACTTACACACGCAGGCCTGTACCCTAGCATGCATAACAAATAGATATAATTAAAAGAAATAAAATAAGATGACTCTCTGGAGTTAGATGTACCAGGTTTTTAAGAAAGCGTTTGCTTAGGGAGGGCAAGGGTAATCATTTTCTAATATATTTATTCCTTAGGCTGAAAATGCAGAAGAAAATACCAAATGCACTAGAATATTTGAATCCATAGAGGCAGGGCCCTGGATATTAGGGAATGGTTGTTGGGGGTGGGGGAGATAGTAAAAATCTCGTGCGTAATTCTGTGAAAATGGTAACAATCGCATAAGCCTCTTTGTTGTCCTTTCTTAACGGGGGCTCTCCGGGGCCAGCTTCCAGCGCCTCTGTCTGTGTACTGCTGTATAACCTCTGTAGTCAAGGATTAATTCTGTGGTCCATTGGATTTGAGGCCAGATTTTATTAACTAGGTCACCAGGGCACACACACAGGGCTGGGTCCCTGCTGGCACTGTGCCGCCTTTGGTAATTAATTGGGTAAACTTGCTGGTAGGTAGACAAAATGGCTTCACTTTGGTCGCAGGTACCTGTGTGGTATCTAAGCAGGTGGCCCATTAGTGAAGAGTTATAGTCAGAACCTCGGGAAAGTTCCTGTGATATTCAGGGTGCTGTAGGGGTTCTCCCTGTCTGAAGTGACCCCAAAAGTTGCAGAGGAGTTGAAAATGGACAGATTGTTGGTCAAATGTTTTTGATAAGGTTGCTACATCCACTCACATTTTGAACCCAATGTGGGTTTTTCCTTCTTACGCCAAGAGCCTGAATTGACATCAGTCCCCTGGCAGTGGTTTCCTGGGGGAAAAACTTTGGGATTCTGCACAGGGAGATCCATTTATAGTTTCTTTTCTGAAAGGACTAGCTTGGTTCTTTGTAACAACCGCAGAATGAACCAAACGGCCCTCTGAAGACGTGACTTAGATCTGCTCTTGCTAGGGAAAGGTTTTGTTTTCTCTTCTTCTATATTGTTACTCATTGTACTTAATATCCTGGCAGGGATTCTGTTGGTCTGTTCCCAACTATTTTCCTGGCTCTTTAGACGATGGAGGCTCGACCAGCGAGTTTTGGGGTGCTCACTAAATGTTTGTAGAGAGGGTGGATCAACCAAGCAGCTTGGTTTCCATTCTGATGGAAACACACAGGTCTAGGTGTGTGGAGCATCTGTGTCTGTAGTCAAGAAGCCAAGTGAGACAAATGTTCAGTCCAATTGCTCCTTCTTTTTAGATTTATTTAATTTTATTTTGTGTGCTTATTTATTTTTATTTTATGTATTTGGGTGTTTTGCCTGCATGTGTGTCTGTGTACCACATGCATGCAGTGCTTACAGAGGTCAGAAGATGGCATCAGATTCTCCTGGAGCTTTAGTTATAGACAGTTGTGAGCCACTGGGTGGATGCTTGGAACTGAACAAAGGTCCTCTGCAAGAGCAAAGTGCTCTTAACTGCTGAGCCAGCTCTCTCTCCAATACCCAGTTTCTTCTTTTCACTCAGCCCAGGATCCTAGTCCAAGGAATGGAGCCACCACATTTAGGATGGGTGCTCTCACATCAGTGAGCCAAATTTAGAAACCCTTAGATGTGTCTGTCCAGAGGTTTATCTCCTAGGAAATTCTAGATCCTAGAATTGACTACCAGTGTTAATCACCACAGTGACTTTGGACAATAGGGGCTGGAGAGCTATCTGGAGGTGGGAACTTGGTTGTGATTTTTTCCCGTTGATTTGTTTTATTTTGGTTTCTGTTGTATAGAGGTTTCTCTTCTTGTAAAGACTTTCTTTTTGCTTATTAATCCACAAGTTAAACTGTTTTGATTATTGCTTAGCCTGTTTCTGAGAACTCTAGTAATGTATCTCTGTATCCAGCAGACCCTGTTATATAACCCACAATTCATATGCCCTTGCGGGAATACACCAACCCACCCTTGCTATGTTCCTGGAAACAGTGGAAGTTTCTTTGTTTTCTATATCCTCCTCTTATACTTCACAGTTACATAGTTGCTGCTGCCAAGGTTTCTGAGAGACATCTCTGAGACTCAAAGCAAGTGTTAGGTTGGTAAAAAGAGAGCACCTGCTCTCCAGAGGGGGATGCAAGAAAGTGCTGGAGTCGACTCCAGCATCAGCTTCTTCGGAAAAGCTGATGGTGCAGAAACGCTGCAGATAGTCCTGGGGGCTCACTCGGGCTACAGCCCCAGAGGAATATTCTATGTAAGAAACAGCTGTACCAAACAGCAGACTCAACACAAACCTATACTAGGAGAAGCAGGCCTGCCAGAGTCCTCTGAGGAAGTTTAGGCTCAGCTGACCGATAGCAGGACTCACACAGGACCCAAGCTGAGCCATTACCTGATGCTACACAGCAAGCACAGACAACCCTGTGCTCTCTGATGGGGGAAAGTCACTCTATGCTCATCTCAACCTCTCTGTTTCCCTGCACGAATCCTCTGCTGTAGCCAGATTTTTCCAACGGTGCACCATGTGTTCTCTACCTGTTTGCTCATCACCTTCTGTCCAGAGCTGTGTCTTTTTTTGTAAATCTCTCTTCCCTGACTCGGACGTTTCCTCGTGAGGCTGTTGCTCTAACAGTTTGTCCTCTGTGAAACTCTTCTAACTCAGGTCCTCCCCTCTCCCTGTTCCTCTGAATTCAGGCAAGAGCTAGCAGTCCTGGTTGGTCTGGTTTGCTGCTGGGGCTTTGTAGGCTCCCGGAGAGACAGACATTAGTACCTTGTGAGCTGGCATGTAAGCATCGAGGAGTGGGCAGGGATAAGAATGCCAGTAGAAATGGTTCTTTAGAAACCTCAGGTGTAAAACTGGCGTGTGGCTAAGTGGCGGAGCACTTGCCTAAATAGCCACCCAGGGGCAAACACACCTTTTGATGGTTGTTGGAACAGACAATAGGGGTAAGAAAGACATCTATGTCTGGCAGCTACAATGGTACAAATGCCTTCCTGGGCCTGGGCACAGTCCTCTGCCCTAAAGTGGGAGGGACAGTTCTGATTTAGCCCAGGAATCTTAAAGAGGCTTTTAGCTTGTCTGTTGTCACACTTCCTGTTAATTGTCCGGTGATGTAATGCAGGGAAGACTGGGGTTCTTGAGTGTGTCGGCTGGGGAGTGGGGATAGGTGAGCTGAGCACTGAGCATGCTTGAATTCATTTCTCTCTGCTCTTGACTGTGGATACGATTTGACCAGCTCTATGGAGTTCCTGCTGCCTTGAGTTCGCCACAATAAAGGAATTGTGAGCTAAAACAAGTGGTTCCCCCAACTGTCTGTCTGTGTGGGGCTCTATCAGTGTGTGGACACAGGTAGAATCAAGCCAGTCTTTGCTTTGCCAAGGTCCCAGGACAGCACAGAAGGCATGGGTACCTCTTGTTGTGTTCTGGAAGTGGCAAGCTCACAAATGGTCTGAGAAAAGCCCTGCTGGGCTCCGCATCCTTCCGGTCTCACCAGGGACCCTGTCCCTAGGTTCTACTCATAACTTTACAATATCGTCTGGCATTCCCAGTGGCAATGGGTTTTGATCAGCTCTGTTTATGGGAACAATATTAAAAACATAAATCGCCCAGAGATTATGTTTAACATTAACATGTGAAACATGAACAGCAGATGGGACTCAAAAAAAAACGAAGTCAGCTCTTGCTATAGACACCTTCCGTTCTTGATGCCTCTTCTCCATCTTGGAGACAAGGCTTTAGACAGTTGATTCATTTTACAGAGAAAACCCAAGACAGATAGAGTAAATTATAAAAACCTCATGCCGAGTGTTACATTTTTGTCACTGTACCCATCCTTGTCACAATGGCTTGTTCGCTGTTTCCACAATCATTTGGCTGCCTGTCTACCCTGATTTTATATTTTTAGATGACAGTTACCGTGTGTGTGTGTGTGTGTGTGTGTGTGTGTGTGTACGTAGTCGAGTGTATCTTCCAGTTGCCAGAGAGGAGGGGGACAGTGTTCCTAAGTAGGAGGAACATTTATATCTGTAAGCTAAAATGTATTCTAGAAGTTTCTTCTTGCCTGAAGCTTGTTTCTTCCCCCAGGGCTATGAGGTGTCCGAGCTGGAGAGCTATTTCTGGGCTGCATTTGTTTGTCTGTTTGTTTGTTTCTCTGTGTAGCATGAAGGCCTTTTGTTGAGTTGGGATGGGCAGTAGAAAAAAGTGGGAAAAAAAGAACTAGAATGGGCCTAGGCAGAGTAAAAACCCCGTTAGTTGTTCATGTAATATTAATGCAAGGCTGATGATTCTGAAATTTTTGTTTGTTTGTTTGTTTTTTCAGACAAGGTTTCTCTGTGTAGCCCTGGCTCTCCTGGAACTCACTCTGTAGACCAGGCTGGCCTCGAACTCAGAAATCCACCTGCCTCTGCCTCCCGAGTGCTGGGATGAAAGGTGTGCGCCACCACTGCCCGGCTCTCTGCAAAATCTTCAATCATGTTTGTAAATGCCATTTGTGTGAGCATCTTACTTGGCCATTGAGCTTGGTGGGATTATCTTAAATGACCAGGAGGACTCAGAGTTTACTGATCCATGGAGAAAAGAAATCAGAGCATGCGTGTTAGTCAGGGTTCGCTAAAGGAACTGAGTCAATAGAAGTAATATATTTATTAAAGGAAATTTGTTAGATTGGCTTACAGGATATGATCTTGGTAGTCCAACAATGGCTGTCTCACACTGGGGAGTTCGAATCTGGGAGTTGCTTAGTCTGTGAGGCTGGATTTTCTCAGCTGAAGGCCTGGAGGATTCTTAGAGAGCTTCTGGTTTCTGTGTTGGAACTAGAGAAATTGGTTTTAATATTGGGGAAGGAACGCTGCAGCAGCAGAGGAGATGAACCTGCCAGTGAGAGTGAGGGCAAGCAGGCAAAAAGCAAAAACTTCTTTCCTCTAAATCCTTGCATCTGGGTGATGACCAGAAGGTGTGGCCCAGCTCTAGGGTGGGCCTCCTACTTCAAATAATCTGATCAAGAAAATCCCTCCCAGGAATGGCCAACAGCTTGTGGTGTAGTTGAATGTGTATGTGGTCAAGTTGACAACCAGGATCTCTTCACAGCACATGCATGCACACACACACACATACACATGCTTAAACACACTCACACACACACACAGACATGCACACACACTCGAACATATGCTTGCTTACATACTTGCACACATGCACATACATGCACATACTCACACACACATGCAAGTGCGAGCGCACACACACAGACACACACGTGCATGATGCGCCCCCCCCAACATGCTCTTACATGCTCACACACACACTTTTGAAGTGCACACTAAGTGGCCACTAGGTATTGGTCATTGTGTCGCTGTCTTGGATATAAAAGGAAAGGTGGCAGAGTTTTTGTCCCTTCTGTGAGTTTACAGTTGAAAGAGTTGTAAACACTTCTGGTACCAGGTGAATCAGACTCTGACCCAGGGTTTGACACATGCATAGTTCTCAGGGCTCTCACTAAAAGAAATATTTTAACTGGACAGTGGTGGCACATGCCTTTGATCCCAGCACTGGAAAACAGAGACAGGTGGATCTCTGAGGGTAGCCTGGGGTACAGAGTAAGTTCCAGGTCAGCCAGGGCTATACAGGGAAACCCTGTCTCAAAAACAACAACAAAAATTATAATTTATGAAAAATAATTTGATAGAAAAATGAATGTGTCTCAGAGGACTTATGCATACAAGGATCTCTCAAGTGTCACGATCCTGGTCCCAGGCCTGGTGGGACATGTATGAAGATGTCCCTTCTGAAACCACAAGGTCAAAGAAACCCCCTTCCCCTAAGTTGTTTATGTTAGCTATTTGGGAAAATTTTCTTACATTGTACTAAGCAAGTGTGATGTTTTGAATAAGAATGGCTCCCATAGGCTCATACACTGAATGCTTAGTCCCCTGGGAACGGCACTATTTGAAAGGATTAGAAGGATTAGGGAATATGGCCCATTTTAGAGAAAGTGTGTCACTGGGGGGTAGGGTGGGCTGTGAGGTTTCAAAGCTCATGGCAGGCTCAGTCTCTCTGTCTTTCTTTCTTGGCCTGTGGATCAGGATATGGCTCTTAGCTACTTCTCCAGCACCACAGCTGCCTGCTGCCATGTTCCCTGTCACTATGCTCCCTTCCATGGTGATAATGGACTAAACCTCTGAAACTGTGAGCAAGCCCCTAGTTAAATGCTTTCTCGAGTTGCCTCGATTATGGTATCTCTTCACAGCAATAGACCAGCACCTAAGACACAAGTGTATATGTATTAGAGATGTACTCAGAAGACACTTCTTACTGCTAGGGGTGAACATTCAAGAAGGCTTGATGTCCTCTGCTCAAACATCTTGCTGTTCAAAAGGATGCATTCTCTGGAAACCTTCTAGAAATCTAGTATAGGGCCTTACTCAGTTCTCCAGGTTCAGAATCTACAGCTTAGAAAGGGTTCTAGGGGACTCATGTGCACATTTTAATCTGGGGAATGCTGTACTGGGTGCATGTGGTAACAGGTGTATCTGCACCCATGAGGTAGCCCTTCCCAGTAAGAGTCTGGGAGCTAACAGGGCTGACAGTGAATTTCAGTTCTAAAATTACAAACTCCACCTGGTGCAATTAACTGGTCCCTGTTTTTTCATCTTTAAAATAGAGGTGGCCTCCTGGCTTCCTGGGAGGGTTGTTGGTGGTAATAGCCTTGGGGACTCCAGCCACTGTTCCCTCTGTGACTATGTGGGATGGAGACACCTGTTCTTCAGCCTGTGTTTCTCAGTGCAGGTCTTTCGAACTTTTTACCTAGGAGGTATTTTGTAAATGTATCATAAAAAAGTGTAGATGATCCCACTTGAAAAGGTGACAATGGGGAGCTTTTTAAATATAAAAGTTTGCAAAATAGGGGGCTGGAGAGATGGTTCAGCAGTTAAGAGCACTGACTGCTCTTCCAGAGGTCCTGAGTTCAATTCCCAGCAACCACATGGTGACTCACAACCATCTGTAATGGGATCCAATGCCCTCTTCTTGTGTGTCTGAGGACAGCTACAGTGTACTCATATACATAAAATAAATAAATAAATAAATCTTTTAAAAAAGTTTGCAAAATAATCTTTAGGTTATTGGAACCATGGAGAGTTTATTTGTTTATTTATTTATAATTTAAATTTTACTTATCTACATTCTGTCATTGTTCCCCCTTCAATCCCCCCTCCCACAGTTCTTCATTCCATTCCTCCTCTCCCTTGCCTCTGAGAGGGTGCTCTTTCCTCCCCACCAGACATCCCCCTTCCCTGGGGCCTCAAGGCTTTTGAGAATTAAACACATCTTCTCCCACTGAGGCCAGACCAGGCAGACTTCTGCTATATATGTGCCAGGGCCCTCAGACCAGCCCGTGTATGCCCCTGGTTGGTGGCTCAGTCTCTGGGAGCTCCCTGGGGTCTAGGTTAGTTGGGACTGCTGGTCTTCCTATGAGGTCGATCTCCCCTTCAGCTTCTTCAGTCCTTCTCCTCCTAATTCAGTCATAGGGGTCCCTGACTTTAGTCCGATGGTTGAATGTAAGTATCTGCTTCTGTCTCAGTCAGCTGCTGGTAGGGCCTCTCGTAGGACAGCCATGCCGGGCTCCTGTCTGTAAGCACGTCATAGCATAATAGTGTTATGCCTTGGGATCCCCCCATGAGATGGATCTCAAGATGGGTCAGTCATTGGACCTCCTTTCCATCAGTCTCTTCTCCATTTTTGTCCCTGCAGTTCTTTTAGACAGGAGCAATTCTGGGTCAGGAAGTTTGACTGAGTTAGTAACCCTGTCCCTCCACTTGAGGCCCTGTCTATCTACTGGAGGTGGACTCTTCCAGTTCACTCTCCCCACTGCTGGGCATTTTGGCTTAGGACACCCCCATTAGTCCTGAGAGTGTCTCACCTCCTGTGTCTCTGGTACTCTCTAGAGGGTCCCCCCACCTTCCACTCCCCATGGTTGCTTATTTCCATTCATTCTCTTGGCCCTCTGGGTTTTTCTTCTGCCCCACCCCCCAATCTGATGCTGTTCCTCTTTTCCCTCCCTCCTCCACCTCCAGTGATTATTTCCCTCCCCCTTCTAAGTGGGGTTAGAAAAAGCCATGGCTGGAGAGATGGTTCAGTGGTTAGGAACACTCGCTGCTCTTCCAGAGGTCCTGAGTTCAATTCCCACCAACCACACGTCTGTGGGCACCAGGTACTCACATGTTCTCAGACATGCAGAACAAACACTCAGACACATCAAATAAAAATAAATCTTTTAAAAAGGAGTATACCAGGCTTTTCAAACTCACCAGTGTGGCTCTCAGCAACAGGTTAGGGGATAGAAGCCACATTGTGCCTTCTCTCTTCTCTGACATTGGCATCAGCAGTAGCAGAAGGGTTCTCTGGCTGGCCAAGCTGGCCCTGACAGTTCTGTCATGCCTGCTCAGGGCAGATGTGGCTGATGTGGCTCACCTGGTGTTGCCATGAGGCTTCTGTTAGTTTCTTAGCTCTCCCTTCATCTGTGCAACCCTCTTTCTGAGCTAATCCCCCATGTGCCTAAAATAAGCTGTGCTCAATTTTCCCTGGTGGCATTCTTCCTGATAAGTAGTCTGTCTCCATTGGTTGACTAGTATCTGGAGTGGACCAGATGTTTTTATTTTATGCGTATGATGGTGTGTCTATAGACCTGTAAATGCAGTGCCCGAAGAGGCCAGAAGAGGGCGCCAGATCCCCCTGGACTTGAGTTACAGATGCTTACGATTTGCCCTGTGAGTGCTGGGAAATTGAACTCAGTTCTTCTGGAAGATCAGCCACGGCCCTTAACTCCCCAGCCAGCTCCCCAATCCCTAAAATGAGTATCTTGCAAAATCTTTATGAGCTGCCTTCTGCATATTGCTACCTTGCAAAGTGAGTGTATTACCCATTCACACACACCAAATACCTTTTGAGTGAATGGATGCTGACTACGTACTAAACTCCCAGATTGTTCAGGAAATCTTGAGGAGTGATGAGGCCCAGACTCAGCCACCTGGGTGGAATGAATGCACACTCAGCCTACCGTGCTTTGAAGCTGAAATTCATAGCTGACTGGACTGGGAATCTCCAAAGACAGGGACCTCTGCAGAGCAGACCGACTGGCTGGTTAACAGAGAGGCTCTTAGAAGCCCAAGCAATAAGGGTGACCAACATGGAGGGCTGCTGTCCTGCTCTTCTGGCTCGGGCAGCATGATGCTGATGTCTGCAGTTGTGTGCATCTGCTGTTTGGAGCGCTGCCACTTGTTTGGGGAAATCTCTCAGAGAAATCTGTTTACCGAATGCTAAAATGTTCTGTTAATTGCTACCCAGCTGCTATGGTTTTTAGATATGGCTTTTGTGTGTTTCCCAAGGACTTCTATGCTGAAATTTGATCTTTGTGGTGGAGTATTAGGATGGTGAACACTTTATCTGAGGTGTTGAGTGGTAGGACCTGGGAGAGACTGGGGTTAAATATGGTCTTTAGGTGGAGTCCTCCACCATTGAACCTTGGCAGCTTTATAAGACAGAAAAGAAGACCAGAGGTTCCTGGTTTCTTGCCACGTGAAGCCTTGTACTGTTGAGGAACTCCTACAAGAAGGCCATCAGCAGCCCCCTAACCTCTGGAACTGTTAGTCTAACCAACCCTTCTTTATAAGACTACCCAGCTTCAGGCATTTCATTACAGTAATGTAAAATTGGCTAGCACATGAGTTAAACTAAAAAACAGCCTAAGGGCTTTGCTTCCAAAAGAATACCAACTAGTTCATTTTCTCTTTGCTAAGATTTGTATTGAGTTGACTCAGAGGAATGGAACTTAAAATGTATCTGTCTCTAAACTTCAGACGTGCCCCACTAAATAGAAGGCACTCATATAGAAAGAGAATCCTACTATGGGCTCATGTGCTTGAATTCACTGAATTCTCTAGGCGGTATTGAGTCCCGTGTGTTGGTGAGAGAGGCTGAGATTTGGGTTAAGTAGCATACCCAGAGATCCTCAGCTGAAAGGGGGCAGAGCCGAACCCCTTGTTTGGGCTCCAGAATGTAAGTTCTTTAGCACGCCATAGAAACACTGTAGCAGCTGAGCAGCTTAGATGCTGGGATTCCAGGGAGACCTGAATGTTTCTCTAGGGCCCTGGTCTGGTGCCTGGCTTGCTTTGAGGCCTTTGCATGAGTATATTCAGCAAGTTATTCACAGTGGCAAATTAATACAGTTTCAAAGGGCAGAATTCTCTAAAAGTACTCATAGGAAAGGGCACTAGCTGAGAGAAGCCGGGAGAATCATAGCTCTGGAAGACAAGTTGTTCTCCTTCGATCTACTTGATTTTATGTGTATAAATATTTACCTACATGGATGTGCACTGCATGTGTGCCTGGTGCCCACAGAGGTCAGAACAGGGTGTCAGAACCCCTGGAACTGGAGTTACAGATGGTTGTGAGTCACCATGTGGGAGCTGGGAATTGAACCTGGGTCCTCTGTAAGAGCAGCCAGTACTCTTAACCGCTGAGCCACCTCTCCAGTTATCTCAGTTTTTCTTCTTAAATGTAGGATGCTGATGGTCTGAGTCATTTTTTTTTTTAAGTTTAAAAGTTATATAGTCCAGGAATAAGAAAAGGGAAATAGTCTAGTGTAGTCTGATGGGGTTATTCAGCATGATTTATGACTTAACTGGCTTGAAATTTGGAAGCTTTTTTTTTTTTGGTTTTTCGAGACAGGGTTTCTCTGTGTAGCCCTGGCTGTCCTGGAACTCACTCTATAAACCAGGCTGGCCTCGAACTCAGAGATCTGCCTGCCTCTGCCTCCCAAGTGCTGGGGGATTAAAGGCGTGCGCGGCAAAATTTGGAAACTATTAAGTGTGTGCTGGTGTCCCCGCACACTTGGGTGAACACTTGGGGCGCTGTTGGAGAGGTTTAGGAGGTGTGGAGGAAGTAAATCTCGGCCTCCTCTTGCCCGGTCAAGATGTGAGCTCTCAGTTTCCGGTTCCTACTGCCCTGCCTGCTGCTTGCTGCCACACCTCCCTGCCTGCTGCTTGCTGCCACACCTCCCTGCATGCTGTTTGCTACCACGTCTCCCTGCCTGCTGCTTGCTGCCACGCCTCCCTGCCACAACAAACTCATGCCTTCCTCAACTCTAAGGCAAACTAAACTTTCTTTGGTAAGTTTCTTTTGATCCTAGTGTTTTATCACAATAACCGAAAAGTAGCTGATCCCGAGGGTTTTCTGACGGGATATCCCCCAACTGCCACGTGACTAAAAAGGGAATAACCCCACGAACACAGCCAGCACAATAGAATCTTAGAAAGGCCACAAGAAAATAGACTTTCAAGCTGATACGCCCCAGAGGTTGGATACCTTTTAAGGACTGCAAGTATGCAAGGAATTGCACTCTATTAAAAGCAAAACCATCTGCCTAGGAAACAAAATGTAGATAGATATGTCTGTTGCAAACAAGATACAGGACTGGTGTGTTTGCTGTGCAAATAGCCCTACTTAAATTGAGGAAGGTCAAGGACCATGGGGCCCTGTGAGGACTGTGACTGATAAACAAAGAACAGAGTGGCCACACGAGGAGATATCAAATAGAAAGAAGCTGTCGACTGAACTGGAAGGAGAATGGAAACAGTACTTGGACTGGGAAGAATATACTTCTATGTTTGGGAGCTTCGGAAAAGCAAGATAGGCAATCCAGAAAAGTTAGCAAGTGTGAGGCACCCATGTCTTGCTCTCTTATTCCTGTGAATTTGTCCCCAGCAAGTTAGGGTGGAAAAGCAGGCCTTTTGCACACATGTTCTTGATTGTAGGCTTATTTCTAAGGGTGGAAACTTGGGACCTTTCTGAAGGCTCGGAGACTAGAGGCATCCCTTGGGTGAATTCCCCAGGCACTAAAAGTGATGGTCTTGAAAACAATTGTAACATAGGGGGGTCGGGAAAGCCCTAATGGGATATAGTAATAGCAAAACAGGAATTATGATTTTATATAACAAAATGACTTTGTTCAACATGTATTAAAAAAACAAACAAACCTATAGTCATAGATATTTCCCAGTAGGGTGACCATTTCTGAGTCATTCTTCCTTTTATCTTCTGTTTCTCAAGCATGCTGAAATTTTGTTATTTGTTTTATAAATTTTATAATTTTATGCAGTGTTAAGTTTGGTTTCTTTTGAGACAGAAACGGTTTCTCTGTGTAGCCCTGGCTGTCCTGGGACTCACTCTGTAGACCAGGCTGGCCTTGAACTCAGATCCACCTGCTGCTTCCTTTCGAGTGCTGGGATTAAAGGCGTGCGCCACCCTTGCCTAGCTGGGCTAAACAACCATTCTCTCCTCCCGACCCCTGCCACCACTTTGGTTCTGGAAAAAGAGCTCAGGGCTTTGTGCATGGTAAGTCAGCACTCTGCCACGGGGCCACAGCAGCAGCTACCAAGTATGTCTGGAGATTTATCATTGTTCAGCTGAGGGAGAAGAGCAAGAACATAACACACACATGTTAATATATGCCAGTTATTTCACAGGACTTTTTCTCTTCTCCCCTGAGAACTCACCTATGAGCAGGAGGAGCTGGGGGTGGGAGGGCTGCCTCATCCTGATCCAGAGATAGGACACAGAACCTTGTGCCCTTGGGATTAGATCTGGAGGCTGCTTGTCCCCCTCCCCCATGTAAACACATGTACATATGTATGTATGTATGTGTGTGTAAGTATACGTGCCATCCCTGAGTACAATGCCCAGTCCCCTTTCTGAGTCAGACCTTTGAGGTCACCCACAACCTTCCCTCCCATCAGTCACAATCAGTCGTTGCTAGTTTAAGGGACACATCTGGTCCGCGGGAAGAAGACAAGTGAGTTTGACACGGACCATGATCTGCCTCTGGGACTCCTGCCCTGAGCCGTTTTGTAGGCTTCTCTCACTGTCTGTGGGTCTGTGTCCACCCTTTTATCATCCTGGTATAGTCCAAGGCTGGGGACCTTTGAGGGAGCTGAGGGTGTTGGTGGGGAGAATGTAGAATAAGCCTGGTGCATCTGTGTTCCTTAAGTTTCTTGGGTTGGACATTCGAGAGACGAAAAAAGAGGCCGTTTTAGCAAAAGAGTAAAGTATCACAGGTGCCGCAAGCTATACTCGGTTCTAAGACAGATCTGATTGTTGACTATCAGTCCTTGCTACCCTGCCCCCCACCCTGCCCTCATGCATTCTCTGGGACTCAAAGTTGAGTGGTGGTATATCCCGTTTGTTCTGTCCTAGCGCTAGAGGAGGCAGAGGTAGGTGGATCTCTGAGTTCAAGACCAGCCTGGTCTATAGGACAACCAGGGCTACACAGAGAAACTATCTCCTCAGCAGCAACAGCAGCAGTAGCGGCAACAACAACAATGACGACAATGACAACAACATTGATACCATAGTCCAGGCTCTTCTGCCACTATCTTGTTCACTTGGGACACTCCGAAAGAGAATTTCTAACCTCACCAAGCTCTCTCACCACGTTTACAAACGCACAATGCTTCCTTGGAGATACAAAGCACTGTGCAACAAAGCGCACAATGGCTGACCACATACGGACCATAGCAAGTGCATTTATTGTAAGTGGGGAGGTGAGGAGGGGGGCATTGTAGCAAATCCCGTTCTCCAGAGAAGTTAAGGTTGACCTGATTGCATGTTGATCCACGCTGTGAGCTTGTGGGCTGTCGGACGGAGACATGACTGTGCTTTATGAATGCTTATGAGGTGGCACCAATGGCACTTCCCCGGCTCTTGGCTCATGAGGTTGGCTTTGTAGGATCAACTACTGTAACTGACGAGACCTTCAAGGTTGTTCTCACTGGGGCATGGGTCTTGCTGGGGGCCTCGGTGATTCAGTCAGACTGATTGAGGGGACAGATGCGGGGACATCTCATAGGTGGGGTAGAGGAGCTGGGGGAAGGTTATGCCTAGGGTTTTCGTTGCTGGCCTTGTATGTCCTTCTCAGCATCATGAGCTGAGTCAAGTCAGCCTGCTCAGTGAGAAAGAGGATGGATCAGTTTGTGGACTCTTCAGTCCCCATTGGTCCCTCATGGAAGCTGATCCTCTTCCTATTGCACCTGGAATTCCAAATTGGAGTCTGGGTCACCTTATTTCAGGTAATTTCTAGCTCTGCCTAGTACCTTTGAAATTTTGTTTGCTTTTTTATTGAGAACAGTTAGCCACTTGGTCCTTGTCTTAGTCAGGGTTTCTATTCCTGCACAAACATCATGACCAAGATGCAAGTTGGGGAGGAAAGGGTTTATTCAGTTTACACTTCCATGCTACTGTTCATCACCAAAGGAAGTCAGGACTGGAACTCAAGCAGGTCAGGAAGCAGGAACTGATGCAGAGGCCATGGAGGGATGTTCCTTACTGGCTTGCTTCCCCTGGCTTGCTCAGCTGGCTTTCTTATAGAGCAGAAGACTACCAGCCCACAGATGGTACCACCCACAATGGGTCCTCCCCCCTTGATCACTAATTGAGAAAATGCCTTACAGCTGGATCTCATGCAGGCATTTCCTCCCCTGAAGCTCCTTTCTCTGTGATAACTCCAGCTTGTGTCAAGTGGACACACAACACCAGCCAGGACAGTCCTTCTATTTCAGATAATACAGACATGTCTTGATTGCTGTCCTAGTTAAGTTATCATTGATGTGATGAAACATGACCAAAGCAATGTGGGAGGAAGGGGCTGATTTGGCTTACACATCCACATCACTGTTCATCATTGAAGGAAGTCAGGACACAACTCAAGCAGGGGAGAAACCTGGACGTAAGAGCTGATGCAGAGGCCATGGAGGGGTGCTGCTTACTGGCTTTTCCCCCATGGCTTGCTCAGCTTTCTTATACAACCCAAGACTACCAGCCCAGGGATAGCACCACCCACAGTGAGCTTTGCCTTCCCACATCAATCACTAATTAAGAAAAGGCTCTCCAGGCTTGCCTGCAGCCCCATCTCCTGGAGGCATTTTCTCAATTGAGGCTCCTTTCTCTCAGATGATTCTAGCTTATGTCAAATTGACATTAAACTAGCCAGGATGGTTTGTGATGAGATTCGTCCAATTAGCCCAGCACACAATGAAAGTATCATAGATTGACAATAGACCAAGTCCACCCAAACCAGTGAGCATCTGGCCCCACACAGCACAGGAGACGGCAGTCATTGTTTCTTCTGCTGGTCGTGGCCAGGCTGGTAGCTGCCAGTCACTGCTACCACCAGGGATCTTGGGAGTACTTCATATTGCCTATTTCTGTGTGCTGGAGAAAGATCAAAACTCAGAATTTAAATTTGGTTGCTACTGAATGCTTTGTACAACTGTGAAGTCCAGAAGGGTTAAACCAAATCATTCTTAGAGAATTGTAGAATTCTTGGAGACTTGTAGAATATAATGTAGTAAGGCCTCTGTGTTCTCTCGGGGTGTTTCCATATAAATCTATCCCTGGAGTGTTTCAAACCACCCTGAAGGAATGTCTCATGAAAACATCAAAGGGCATAACTACCCTTTTGCTGTCCTTTGAGCTAGGCGAAGAGCACCAGCCACTACCCTAGCTGAGGCCTTCAGCGCTGAACGAGACACAGAAAAGGTGTTCCTTTCTCTTTAAAAGAGCATCTAAAAATAGAAGCCTGTTTCTTGCAGTGCCATGCGTAGGAGGACAGGAATTGGAGGGAACAGAATATTCTAGAAGTTCAGTAAAATCTTTTGAGCCAAAATAAACCTTGAGCGCCCTGGGCACTAGATGGGCTCAATGTTGGTTTGAGGCAATGGGAATATTTATGATGAATTCATAGTGAGATGCCAAAGCTGTGTTTTTTTGAACGAAACAGTTTAAGATAAATAATAATAATAATAATAATAATAATAATAATGAATCACTATTTACTGTGGTATTCCAAGAGGTAAGTATGTTATAATCAGTGTGTCATGTCCTGTAAGCCCCTGGGGAATCAGGACACAGGTGAGAGAGATTTGTAGGTGATGAATTGTGAACATAATTTCTTAGAATGAGGTCTATATGGTTCTAATACTTCCCTTCCCTTTAAAGAATTAAGGAACGTCGGTGCTCCGTTTTATTTAAGGGGGTTCTTAGTAAGCTATGGAACAAACACCAACTTAAAAAAGGCCTTTCTGGGAGAGGAGATCTGACGCCCTCTTCTGGCATCTGTGGGCATCTGCAGTCATGTGCACATACACACATATAGCACGTGTGCACACGCGCACACACATTAAATAATAAATAAAATATTTTGAAAGGCCTTTCTATGTTTTTTCACTAGCTGATTAATTTCAGACAAGACCAGAACTGGTGAAGCATCAGTTAAAATACAGTGATTTAACTAAAGCAAAACCACCACAAATTGACCACCTTACCCACTACCCTCCACCCCATTGACCACCAGTCAAGGGAAAATACAAAGACAGGAGTCAGAGACTGTACTTAATGGAGCAGTTGCAGGATTTTGCCAGGCATTGATGCTGCCTTTCAAATAAGCACCATTAGCCTCTGGGCTGTAAGCATCCCAGAGAGTTGCAGCTTAAGGAGATGTGGCTTTGAAGGCATGTGCACAGAGAGAATGGAATCTCTTTCTCTTCCTTCCTACTGCTAGGTCTTTCTCTAGTCTCCCCAGAGAGGACTTGTTAACATGTCACCGTCAAATGAAAAGCATGAAAGACTCAGAAACTATGAAATCATCCCATGGAATTGGTGGTCTGCCATGTGGCTCTCATGCCCTTCCCCACATGATGCCTCTGTTAGGAGCCTGGTGAGAAGCAGAGATTTGCCATGCAGATTGTTTGCGCATCCTGTGTCCATGATGGGCTGAACCACTGAAGTTTTCTGTATGGTGATATTCCTGGGAGGATTGGTGCCAAGGTGGTGACATGCTGGGGCATGCTCAGCATCTGTAGGGCTTGGTAATTGCTCTTGCTTGTGATTTCCTTGATGAATGAGCCAAACTGCTTCTTGACAGCAAAGCTAGAAGCAAACCAGACAAGGCTGTGGAATGCCCCGTTTCTTGGAGTCTGGCTTTTCACTTGCTTCTGTTCCAGAAACGAATGACCATTTTGTAAGGTTCTGACTTTGTCTTTGGAAGGCCAAGTGTGTTCTGTAGAGAGGAGCATCCATTGGCTGCGTGTTTCATTTTTCATGAGCAGAGCCTGTTAGTGCGTCCCCAGGTAGACATCTGGATGCTAATTAGCAGGAAGATGCAGTCCATACCGGAGTTCATGTGTGCACTGGCCTTTCTGCTGGTTTTGATTGTGATGGCTACTGTTAGCTGTACTATTTCATTACTTTGACCATTTCCAAGTTTAAATGTTACTTTAGCTCTAGCTTACCACAGTCTGCCTTTTCTCCTAGTGAAAAATCAGGTGTTTGGAGTCTCATTTCTGAACAGGTATTGCATGCCAGCCGTGAAGAGCTGATGCTGCCTGCAGCCTCTCGGCATGTGGCCCTTATGCCTTTTATTGCTGGTCCCTATGACACCTGCTCCTCTGGAGTATTGGAAATTAGATTAGAAATGTTCTGTAGGAGAATTTTAAAAGGATTGAATCTTGATTTCTTTTTTAAGCCAGTGTCTTAGTTAGGGTTTTACTGCTGTGAACAGACACCATGACCAAGGCAAGTCTTATAAAAGAACATTTAATTGGGGCTGGCTTACAGGTTCAGAGGTTCAGTCCAGTATCATCAAGGCAGAAACATGGAAGCACTCAGGAAGGCATGGTACGGAAGCAGCTGAGAGTTCTACATCTTCATCTGAAGGCTGCTAGTGGAAGACCAACTTCTAGGCAGCTAGGGCCCATGCCCACAGTGACACACCTATTCCAACAAGACCACACCTCCCATTAGTGCCACTCCCTGGGCCAAACATACACAAACCATCACAACCAGGTTTTCCAAATTTTATCGTGTTATTAACACCCTTGATGTAATTACCTGATTTTAAAGACAGCTCTGTGTAGTTTATAGCATATCAGAGATAATTTAATCTAAGCTTTTATTCCTATAAGCATATATAAGGATGTATGCAGTTATATTTATTCATGTAGAACATTTTTAAAGACTTATTTATTTATTTTACATACATATGAGTGCTGTATCTGCATGCCAGACATTTTACATACAGATACAGATACAGATACAGATGCAAATATGGGTGCTCTATATGCACACCAGAAGAGGGCATTAGACCTCAGTATAGAAGGTTGTGAGCCACCATGTGGTTGATGGGAATCAAACTCAGAACCTCTGGAAGAACAGACAGTGCTCTTACTTGCTGAGGCATGTCTCAACCCCCCATGTAGAACATTTTAAAGACAAAGTGCTTATGGTTTTCCTATTATTCGCCACAGTGTTAATTTGGGCTCCACTTTGGCTATGACCCTGAGATCTAACGACAGAATATGCCCCCGCAGTGGTTTCTGTGCCTGTCCTGCTGAAGTGGCTCCAACAGACACTTATTTAATCATTTATATGAAGCTGATTGAAATTGGAAAGGGGATTTAATAATTCAGGGGAAGATTTTAAGGACAGCAGTGGGATCATGAATAAATAAAAAAAATGCAACATCATACATTTGCTACCTGAAGCAAGTGTTTAAGTTTCATAAATAATTTCTAAATAATTTCTCAGCTAAGCCCTGAAACCACAAGAAAGTTTGGAGTCAGAGACATACAACTTTGGAGGTGGTTGGTGGATGGAGAAGGCAGAACCATGTTGAAAGCACTGCGGTGTCTAATCTTGTGCAACATTTTTTATCGGAGGCTGTTACTATTAATTGAGCAAATACTTTGTATCTCTTATTCAATGGGATTTGCTTATGGCTGTAGGCCTCTGGGGTACCTAACAAAGGCTCTTTTCTTTTCCCTTTTCCCTGTTTGTTTTAAATTAGTTTTTGCATTTAAGAAAAACTTAAGACACTTGTACTACCCCCCCCCCATAAGGTTTAGGGACTGTAGTGAAAGAGGGGGCAAAAATGTGTAAGAGCCACAAAATAGAGGGGCTGTAAAATGCCAGTCTGTAAGTAGGATGTGGATGGGCACAGAAACCCTGAACAGAGCAGCTGTGTGTACTGGAGCTAGGTCCTCACAAGTCAGGCTCTCCGAGTAGACAACTCTGACCCCACCAGATCCTCCTGATGTGATGGCGATGGACAGGTGCTGAGGGAAGAGGAGGAGGTTTGGTGTCCAGTTGTGTACCCGCTGCTGAGCCCACCAGGCTCTGAGGGTTAGTTCCAAAGTCAATGCACAGGGGGCCTGGGTGAGACAAGAAACAAGACCAAAACTAATACACAGGGAGGGTATTTGTAGGGAGTAGGGGGAGCTGGCATGGGGAGGAGGGGGAGCTGGCATGGGGAGGAAGGGGAGCTGCATGGGGAGGAAGGGGAGCTGGCATAGGGAGGAGGGAGAGCTGGCATGGGGAGGAGGGGGAGCTGGCATGGGGAGGAGGGAGAGCTGGCATGGGGAGGAGGGGGAGCTGGCATGGGGAGGAGGGGGAGCTGGGGAAGTTGGGAGGGAAATGGGAGAGGATAGGGAGGAGAGAGACCAAAATACGTAGTGTGTGTATATGAAAGCGTGGAGGAAGAAAATCCACTGTGTGTGTTTTGGGGGTGAGGAGGGGTATTCCTATGTCTTTGGCCAGGAATTCCTCTTTTATCTCATAATTGGTAGATTTATTTGCCCACTGTCCCGTATTTTCTAAACATTCTGTTCATGAGCTTTAACATCTATCCCTTTCTTTGATCCATGGGTCCAGTTCTACCTTGTCTTCAAGCTATGCTATCCTGTCTACTGTGCGATCCATTTCATTGAAGGTGTATTCCATTTGGTGTTTCCTCTGTCTCTGTTGATAATTGTTTTGCCCTAAAGTCAAGATGGTCAGGAATTAATGAATGCTTATATATCTTCAATGCTTTTTCAAAAACTTTTTTTTTTGAGAATTTGAGAATTTCATATGCAACTACTATATTGACATCTGTCTTAGTTAGGGTTTTACTGCTGTGAACCGACACCATGACCAAGGCAAGTCTTATAAGGACAACATTTAATTGGGGCTGGCTCACAGGTTCAGAGGTTCAGTCCATTATCATCAAGGCAGGAACATGGCAGCATCCAGGCAGGCATGGTTCAGGAGGAGCTGAGAGTTCTACATCTTCATCTGAAGGCTGCTTGTGGAAGACTGACTTCCAGGAAGCTAGGGTGAGGGTCTTAAGCCCATATCTGCAGTGACACACCTACTCCAACAAGGCCACACCTCCTAAGAGTGCCACTCCCTGGGCCAAGCAAGAAACCATCACAACATCACTTCCTCCCTCCAACTCTTCCAGTGTCCCTCTCATTCCTTCTCAACCTCTTAGACTTCTACTCTTTATTTCTTATTTTTGCACACACATCCATTTATAAATACAACCCGCTGAATTCATTTAGTGTTGCTGATATGTACACGTATTTAGAGGTGACTGCTTAGGATCCAGTGATCTATCATAGAGCCTACCCCTAGATGGGACTGATTCTCTCTCAGCAGCCATTAATTACCTGTAGCTCTTCACCTAGGGGTGGGGCCTTGTGAGATTTCTTCCATCCTTGTTAGCATGGTGTCAACTGGTGTTGACACTTTCAGGTCTTGTTGAGGCAGCAACATTGTTGAGATTTCATGGAGGCAGCAGCCTTGTCATGTCAAGAAAATGATATCTCACAGCAGGTGTCCCAGTCTTCTGGGTCTTGCAAACTTTTTGATTCTTCTTCCATGATGTTCTTTGAGCCTAAGTGAAGGGATGTATTGTAGATGTATCATTTGGGACTGAACAACTTTTGGTTATTTCTCTATATTTTGGCCTGGAATCCAATCTCTTTCCTGAGGACTAGCTCTAATATTGTCTGAAGGTGTTATATAAACTGCCAAGGGAGAAGATCAAGCAATAATCTTGCCTAGCTGTAAAGTCCATGAACTACAATAAGACATTCCTGGGTACAATAGTGGTATTTATATCAGGAAGCAACTTACAACTCTTTAATTGGCCTTAAGACTTGCTCAGTAGGATGGAATTTATGCCTTGTATTGTACTGTAAATCTAGCTAATAGTTATTCATGACTGGTGAGTCATGTGTGGGTCCGTGTTATGTCCCACTGCTGGGCACAGCCATTAGGGAGGCGAAACACAGGGAGCTTGACTCCGTCTCTCTGCCTTGTCTTCTTGTGCTGGGCTTTAAGGAAGTGCTGAGACATGGATCTAGGGGTGGGAATATGCAGTCTAAAATGGGAGAGGCCTAAGTTGGGGTTCCCTCCAGTCGCCATTGGAGAACTGTGCAAAGAAGTCGGGAATGAAGTGTTGGAGGTCCACAGCAGGACCGTTGGGTGCCTGCAGGCTGAGGACAGCATCTAGCCCAGGGCTGGGCTGGGCTGGGAGCTCAGGCTTAGCTCATTGGCAAAGGTAGTGGTGGTTGTCTGGAAGTGCAGAGAGGCCATGTACAGGGATTTAGGCAGCAGCTGTGTAGGCAGAGGCCCTCCCCATGCTTCCCATGGTGGTTCTCCATTAAAGATAGTCCTTGGCTCCAAACTGTTTATTGACTGTTCATTGTAGAAAATGGGTACATACCAATTTCTCGGGGTAGACCAAGAGATTAAATACCTCTTACGGAAGGAGTGTTTGGGAAGGGAAGGGAAGCTTCTTGGCTAAACCATCAGGGCCTCTAGGTACTTCATTAGTATGGAGAACAGGTCTCATTAGTATGTGATTACAGGTCCCATTTCCTTATTGTGGAAAGTGTGATGTGTGTTCTAGGCCAGGAATCTGGCAGGGAGCAGCAAGCTGCCTACTGTCTCAGGTGTGTGCCCAAGTTTCTGGGGACTCAGACCTGTTCTACCTTACCAAGTTTCCTGGCAAGGGCCATTGTCCCACAGTCACAGACCCTTAGAGGAGAACTTGGTTATACCACTTTATTAAACCGGTAAAATTTCTAACTGCGTTCTAAATACTTTTTCTTATATCCACATATAAATGTAGCTCTTGGCTCTCATCAAAGATTTGAGAAGCACATAGAAACTATTAATGAAAGCTATATACAAGTGGTCAAAATTCACAAGACAATTGACCAGGGGTTATTTTTTAATTGTTTAAGAATTTTATACATGCATTTAATTTGTTTGGGTCTAATCCTAATTGTCTCGGTTTGGGTTTAAGGCAGTGAGCAGACACCATGACCAAGGCAAGTCTTATAAAGGACAGCATTTAATTGGGGCTGGCTTACAGGTTCAGAAGTCAGTCCATTATCATCCAGGCAGGAAGCACAGAAGCATCCAAGCAGGCATGGCACCAGAGAAACTGCGAGTTCTACATCTTCATCCAAAGGAAACCAGGAGCAGACTATCTTCAGGCAGCAAGGAGGAGGGTCTCAGAGCCCACCCCCACAGTGATGCACTTCCTCCGACAAGGCCACACCTCCTCCAATAAGGCCACACCTCCTAATAGTGCCACTCCCTGGGCCAAGAGTATTCACACCACCACAATAATGTCATGTGTTTTGTTTTAAACCTATTGAGTCCACTTAGTGCTTCCAATACATGCTTGGGTATAGAACCACACACTGGAGCATAGGTAGCTTCTTAGAGGCTACTTCTCTGCAGACAGTGACTCTCTTTCTCCAGCAGCCATTAGTTGCCACAAGCTCTTGGGTTCTGAGGATCAAAGTCAATCCCTCACACTTACGTGCAAGTGCTTTACCGGCTGAGTAACTACCAAGCCCAGGTACTTATTATTTATTGTTTAGATTTAATTCAGTCTGGATTACCTCAGAAGGAAAAAAAATCCTCACAAATAAATATGTACTATTGGATCGTTAGGGGTTTAGCCTCTTTCTTGGGAGAAAATTATTAAGCTAAGTTGTGTAACCAGTTATAGCTGGGATTGCTCTAGAATGTTCACAAACATTTTAATACTTTGGAGTAAAATAAAACTACATATCTAAATCAAAATTTGTTTTTTTCCCATTGAGATGTTTTAGGCAAGAATATATTAATAAAAAATTATTTTTAGGAAAGAATTCACAGTGATCCCAATGATTTTATTACGCTTCTTGTAATGTTGCAGAATATTTTTACTCATGATGTGTTTTGCCTGCTGATATGTGTAGTTATTATTTTTGTTGTCGTTATTATTATTATTATTATTTTTTTTTTTAATTGGTGAGCATTAGATGTGTGTTGGAATGCCAGGCAGGAACATGTTCCCATGGCTGCCTGTTCTGGGACACTAGTATTTACATGCTTCTGCATAGCTGAAATATGACTCTGTGAGGAATATTTTACCTCTTGTACTTCAGGCCTGGTCTCTGCCATCCATCTTCCCGGCAGTTTCTTGCAAGGTTTGTTGAATATAGGAGTTAATTTCCAGTTGGAAATGAGATGCTTTCTGGTGAACTGGGGGCACCCAGCCATGCTGAGAATGAGATTACCTGGGGACGCCAGTCTTCTGATGGCTTTAACTTTTACTACTGTGTCTGTGTCCTCCCTACAGTAAGTTCTGATGCATTCCTTAGGTATGGGTTTGGCATGACATCATCCAGTGACTATAGCTCCTTGCCCACATGACCATTGTGGCTCCACCCTCCTCATAGGGATCCTCAGGTTTCTTCCTACTTTCTACTCCAGAGGAAAAGGAAGTAGTTTCCTAAGTTCTAACAAGATTACTGAGAAGAGTCTTTTCCAAAAGTCCATAGGAAGTGTGATTTTGGATCGTTATCTTTTGCTAGTTTGGCTCATTTCCTGACCTGTCTCTGGTGATGGAGATGAGCTCCCCTTGGATCTAGGGGCAGGCCCAACGTTTCCTGAGCAGATGAACTAGAGGCCAGCTGAATACTGAGATGGAATTAGGGTTCTACTGTCAGAAAGGAATGTGTCCTGGATAGACGATAATGATGTTCTCTTTGTGGCACGTGCTCGGTTGCCAATACTTGCTCATTAAGTTAATTTGTTTTTACCTAATGGTTTAAGTTATCACGTTCATTTTTATAATATATTTATCTAATTTCCAGTGTGTGTGTGTGTGTGTGTGTGTGTGCGTGCGTGTGTGTGTAAGTGTGTGTACATGTAAATGCAGGTGCCTGAAGAGACAGAGGCATTGGATCTCTCAGAGCCTGAGTTATAGGCAGTTGTAAGCCATCTGACGTGGGAGCTGGGAATCAAACTTGGGTCTCCTGGAAAAAGAGCAGGGGACCGAGCCATCTCTCTGGTCCCTCAGGTTCTATAGTTGGCTTTGTTTCTGGGAGATAAATGTTTGAATGTTGATTATTTCTGTCTTATCTCTAAATGCAATGAAAACATTTATTTGAATAGCATGTCGGTATCATATAACAGATGGAATTATTAAGGAATTGCAATTAAGACAATCTAGAGTTGTACACATGGAAAGCTTTCGCAGACTTTCGGAGCCCAAGGCTCACTTTTAGCATCAGCGAGAAAGCGAACTGGTTCCATTATTTATAACTTGTGAGGTGGCGGCAGTCTGAGGATGTCACGTGACGGTGATGTCATATGGTCAGAATCATATAAAATCACGTTACTCACTGACACGTGCTTGGTTTAAAGAACTCTGCTGTGGGGTTATTGTAAGTCCTTCAGCTGCTTTGAACTTGATGCCCTTGGGTTGGCAAAAACACACAAGAGGATGCTGGGAAGTTTCCCCAATAATTTATGGCAGTCCAGGTATGTGTACTCTTTATTACCTTATGCCATAAACCATAATCAAATTCTTCCGTTGCTGTTGTCATGGTCGCTTTGCCTAACAACAAATGTGGCAGCCAGATCAAAGGGTCCCTGGAGGAGTCTCAAACCTGGTGTCTCTCTTGTGGGAAGCTCCGGTCTGGGAGATGCAGGCTTCTCCATTTTGCCACGTGCAAACACATTCCTTTGAAGTTAAGGCTGCTGACCTGCTGGGGGCAGAGCAAGGTCTTGGGTGCTTCCTCACATTGTAGAACAAGGTTGGCCGTTTGAGTACCAAAGCTCAGAGAAATTTGAATTAATGTAGATGGGAATCTAGCTTAATTTGGTGGCTTTTAAACCCAACGTTTCAAAATACCAAACATTGAGTGTTTTGATATAAAAGACAGTGTATTAGTGTTGCTACCTACCAGGTAAGAAAAGTAAGGTGAGGTTGGCCTTTTTATGTGGATCACAGTTGGAAGCAGAAGTACTTACACCATCCCTCTATGTAGATAGTGTGAATACATGTTCTATGCCATTAAGGATAGAGCCCAGAGACACGATCTATCATGTTTCAAGTTAATGATTGTCTGCTGTGAATTGGCTGTGGTTTATGTTAAAGAGCACGAGTTAGGGGCTTACTCCTCCCTGTGGCCCTGCGTGGAGATGGTTGAGCCTCGAAGGAATGGAATGAGAGGTAGTTGGGATAAAATCGGGGCTGCCCTTCTTTGAAGAGACGAGTGACGTAGTTGATGTGGAATTCTAATTGGTCTTGGGATTGCCCTGTAAGAGGGAGTTGGACTCAGGACAAGTTGGGAATTCCCTCCACCCTCTCTGGCATCTTGTGTTGCCATGTGATCTCCCGTGCTAATACCACCTGCCTTGGTATAATCTAGTGAGGGGAGGCTTTCCCAGAGCTGGCACCACGCTGTTTGGACTTTCAACCTTGCAGACTGCGAACTAAACCAATCTCTTTCCTTCAGTAAGTATTCAGCCTGAGGTATCATAGTGGCAGAAGAGAAAGAATACACTACCCCACTACAATAAGAGGTTTTATTTATTTTTATTTTGTATATGCAGGGCCCACACGAGACAACCTAGGCTGTCATATCTCCTGGGAGTGGAGTTACAGATTTACAGATGGTTGAGAACTGCCACGAGGGTGATGGGAACGAACCTGGCTCCCCTTCACGAGCAGTCAGTGCTCTTAACGGCTGAGCCATCTCTCCAGCCCCGCCCCTTTTCAAAAAATCATTTTTATGTTTCTTGGTTAATCCAGACTAGGAAATTCACATTGTATAAGCAGAAAGTGAAGTCAGGATGGAGCTGACAAGGGTAGAGATGGTGTGGGGATTCCCATGGTTACTTTTGTACAGTGTGCGTTTCCTCGGTTGCAGGAGACTTTTCTGACTTATAATCTCCTGTCTGAGTGCGATGCAATTTTGACACTGACCTGGGGGTCCTCTGTGTGTCTGAAAATGTTCTTGAAATATTATTGCTGCAAACTTGACAGAGGTGAGCTTCTCTTGGACAGGGCATATTGTTCTGTAATCCTTAAGAGAGTTTTCAGCACTTCTCGTCAAGCTGAGTGCCTCCTTGGCTGAGCAGAGGCTACTCTCATGTTGATGAGAGAGAAGTCATTGTAAGAAGGATAGGAAATTTCCTTTTAGTGTCAGATGCCCAGCTGACAATGGGACTAGACATGTATCGGAGCCTGTTGGCCATGACTGTATGGCTTCCGGGTCTAGCACCCATTGGCCAGCTAGAGGAAACAAAGAAGGTGGAAGTTTGTGGAGCATCCAACTCCTCCAGTAAGGGAACGAGAAATTTGCAGAATAACACCCGAAGGATGGATTGCAACATTGAGCGAAGAAATAAAGCCAGCATATTCTGATACTAAGAGAAGTCAGGTTCGACTGCTGTAAGAACCCACTCAGCGTTGCTTAATGATCAAGCCAACTTTGCTGATACTGTATCTCAGCAATCTGTGCTCTAGCTGTTCCAGTCAGTGTGCTTTTGTTAACAATATGGTCCAGGAGGAAAGCGTGCCCACCATGTACAGCTTCCAGCAACTGTGAAGGTCACAGGCAATTGTAGGCAACACTGAAACCTTCTCTTCACAATGACTGTCCTTGCTTCTGACCTGCGTGTTCTGTGCAGCTAACTGGGTAAGAAGAAAATACCTCATATCAAGATCACAGTGAGTCTAGTCAGGGGTGGGTCCCGGTATGGATGACACACAAAAGCAGTTGGGTAAAGTCTGTTTAATAGGGCTTGCTCTCATGTCTTGGGTTTCATGAATTAAGAGGGGAAAGTGTAACTTTAATTTTTTCAAACCTTATTTCTAATGATGGTTCTTAAACGCTTTAACCTCTCTTGTGACCCACCACCCACCAGAGGTCGTGGAAAAGAAAGGATGTGGGGGAAGTGGACCTGTTTAGAAAGGTTCTTTGGAGTGACTCCCGTCTGTGTTGTCTGAAAATTGAAGTTCAGTTCACAGGTTAGCAGGCAGCGGCAGCTTGATCCACTCACAAACACTTCACAGATACACCAGCAGTTCAGTTCGGTAGAGCTGGGTTAGCAAAAGTGTGACATGACCTAGCAGAGACAGCCAGTCCTCAGCCTCGGCTCGAGTCAGCAGGAGGAACTGGGAGGGATACCAGGAAAAGTTCTCAGCGGTGAGACCCACAAGTGTTTCACTGTACCAGCTAGCTGTACCAGTAAGCCAAGCTCTGTCTCCATCACTCCATGGAGTCCTATTTGTACTCTCTAAGCATCATGTGTCCTCCATGTGCCATGCCTCAGCACATGCATCCAATCAGCCGGAGCCCTTGGAAGCAGCAACAAACTGCAGCACATCACCAGAAGTTTTTTGGCGTGTTTCTCTATGGAGTCCCAACGACAAATACAGCTCAACTACACAATGTAAGGCGTACCAATACATGCGTGGTGTTAGTAAACAATCTTTCATTACTATCCTTCTACATGCTTGCTTTAGCAGAGCATCCTCTCTCCTGTATCTGCTTCGGCGAAAAGTTCCTTCACATGTTTGCCCCAGCAAAACACCATACAACTGGCTTTTCAAAGAACCCTTAAGTAGCCACTTCAGAAAAGCACCGGGTTGTGGTTCTCCCTGCCCTCGTGGATCATCAGCTGCTATGGTCCACACAGGTAAAGGGAGCAGAGATGATAGTGGGGTTCAGAACCCCCATGCTTTCTTTTTTCTTTTTTGGGTTTTTGAGATAGGGTCTCTCTGTATAGCCCTGGCTGTCCTGGAACTCACTCTGTAGACCAGGCTGGTCTCGAACTCAGAAATCCGCCTGCCTCTGCCTCCTGAGTGCTGGGATTAAAGGCGTGTGCCACCACTGCCTGGCAAAGATTTATTTATTTATTTTATATATATGAGTACACTATTGCTGTCTTCAGACACCCCAGAAGAGGGCATCAGATCCCATTGCAGACGGTTGTGAGCCACCATGTGGTTGCTGGGAATTGAACTCAGGACCTCTGGAAGAGCAGTCGGTGCTCCTAACCACTGAGCTATCTCTCCAGCCCTCTGTGCTTTCTTATGGTACTGGGATCAACTTTACTTGAGGTGACTCAAGGCTTATATAATTTGAGGGCTGGGGATAGGAACGTTCAGGATGGGCAAAGGTCATTGGCTGAAGGCTTAGGGTACCAATATGCCTCATTAGCATGGGGAAACATTTCAGGAATCTCAGGTGGGTTCTTATCGGGAGAAAGGAAGTTGGTTCTGTAATCTAACTGAGGTTAGTTGACATTCTGCAGGTAGAGGCATGTGTGGAGGCTTAGAATCCCCCAGACAGAGAAGGAGAAGCCCTGCTAATGAAGGGTTTCCTCCATTACACACCGAGCCTCAGAAGGCTATCTGGTCAATGGTAGACTTTGACTTTAATTAGCAGAGCTTTCCCACATCAGACCCATGATAAACACCTACATTTTGGTGCTCACGGCTTAGATGGCAACCCTGCATTTAACCCTGCCCTCTGACCCCCCAAATAAACCAACACAAGTTAGAAGAAAAAAAATATTAAGCATTGAAGACTCATATATTTTCTTTTCTCTGGGGGTGTGTCCCATTTTTAATTAATTTATTTAAAGATCACTTTACAGTTTCCAGAGGGAAAAAACTATAAAAGAAACAGATATCGTTTCAGGCACAGAACAGTGGCTGGAGTTTACAGCATTGAACGAACACTAAGAAATGTCAGTGCAGGCTCACTCCAGGCACTTCCAGATTTCTGGGGAATAAACATGGCTTCCTTCCTCCTGCTGGGATAGTCTCAGAGTATGCCCCTGCCATTTGCTTTATTTTCCTTGTAGAAGATATGGAGCAGAGAAGCTGTGGAGTAAGACCAGCACTAGGGGTTGATGACACATTCTTTTTAAAATTATATATATTTAAAATTTTTAGATAAAAAATTATGTGTATGAGTGTTTTGCCTGCCTGTGTGTGTATGTGGACCACATGTGTGTCTGGTGCTCCTGGAAGCCAGAAGAGGGGGTCGGATCCCCTGGAGCTGGAGTCACAGATGGTTGTGAGCCACCATGTGGGTGCTGGGAACTGAATCCGGTTCTCTGCAAGAACAGCCAGTGCTCTAACCACTGGGCTCTTTCTCCGACATAGCTTCACTTTCTTCTTTATTTCATGTGATATTGGTGGTGACAGTCTCATGGTTTGTTTGTTCTCAGCTCTCAGGGTGTGCAGCTCTTCACGTGCTTGCAGGTCTGTGGGAAACAGTCTCCAGAAAACAGACAGATGCCATGTAGGTGGTCCTCTATTCAGGGAAAATAAATTTGAAACCATTTATGAGTCTGACCCGTCAAAGTGACTAGATTAAGACATGTGAATGTTTACCCCAGAGCCTTTAAGTCATTTTCCCACATTAGTTCTGTCCCTTCCAGGCTGATGACAGGACTGCAGGCACACATTCATAACCTCTGACCTCGGTTAGCATAATCACCGAGGATTTTGTAAATCTGCTTGCATATTAAATAATACCTCTGCAGTAGTGGTTCTCGCTGGAGGTGTGCTCTCAGCGGGTTACATGGGCTCTGCATCGGTGCATCTGTTTTCTTTCTTTCTTTCTTTCTTTCTTTCTTTTTTCTTTCTTTCTTTCTTTCTTTCTTCCTTTTTTTCCGGTTTTTCGAGACAGGGTTTCTCTGTGTAGCCCTGGCTGTCCTGGAACTCACTCTGTAGACCAGGCTGACCTCGCATCTGTTTTCAAAGGCTTCTGCACCCTCCCCCCACCACCACATATTCATTGCAAACCTGGCTCAAACAGAGCAGGGCTTGATGCTACATGCTGGGATTTGCATCTCAAAGGAAAGGGCGCGTTTCATTTTGTATTTCTCTATTTCCTCTCCATGTGGTATTTGGAAAGAGGAGGAACAATGACAAGTTCACTTTGGGATCCTAAAATAATAATACCGAAGGAGCAAGAGGGTGGCTCTCAGAGAACATTCACAGCCCTGAAGGCCCCCGTGAGTCCGCGCGCGCGCGCGCGCTCTTGTGCGTGCGTGCGTGTGCATGTGTGTGTGTTTCTCTGTTGGGTGGAGTGCTTGTGTGAGAAGACAGACCAGTCTTCCATGGTAGTGGTAGAGAGGTAGCATGTAAGGTCCCAAGGGAAATTTCCTTAGGGTTTGCCCACACCTGTCGTGCAGCCAGTTTTCTGTGAACGTCGCAACATTGTATTGGATGATAGAGCAGTGGACACTGTGGTAGCCTTCATTTTAGAAGTTTGTTTCCACTTCTGATGATTATAGAATGGTCTGAATTTCAGGAGCTAAGCGTGGTCCTTTTAAAAGTGCATTTAAGAGCAGGATGCAACATTTTAGACAAGTCTGAGACAAGGGCCTCAGACATCAGCCTTTGAGTGCCGAGTGCATCATTCTTGTTACATCCAAGCACAGCCTATGCCAGGGTTCACTGACAGTGTGTCTCTGAATTATGTCCTTATTGGGTTTATTATTTATGCTTTGATTGCTGTGATAAAACACCATGACCAAGGGAGCTTATAGAAGGAAGGGTTTATTTGGGCTTATGGTCCCCAAGAGGTAGGAGTCCATCACCACATTGTGGAGGTAGGCAGGCATGGAGGCTGGAGCAGCTGAGATCTCACCTCTTAAACTGTTACCCGGAAGCAGTGAGAGCCAAGTGGGAATGGCATGTGGCTTTGAAACCTTAAAGCTTGTCTTCAGTGAAGCCGTATCTCCTGAACCTACCTAAACAGCGCCACCAACTGGAGACCAAGTATTCAAATATCTGAGCCCACAGGGGACATTTCTTATTCAAAGCATTGGGCTTAGCTTCATTCTAAATACATCTTCTAGATATGAAAATAACGTACCATCAGACTGTGAAGCCTGGCTCCATCTTTTCCTGGTATTGTGGACTTGAGCAAATGAGCCCATCTCTGTGTGTTTTGTTTGCCCAGTGAAACATGAGGATGCTAACTGCTTCATTCTCACAGCGGTTTATGAGAAATAAATGTAAAAAAAAAAAAAAAGTAAAACAGTTACAATAGCCCCTTTTATTAGTGAGGAGTCACAAAATGTTATTATTAGCTATATATTTTAATAATAATGGAATAATTAATCATTACAATTAAAAAGTCACATTTATGCCACTTAAAATTAGATTGTATTATGGTAGTGGGAGATGTAGCTGACAGATCTTGCCGGTGAGGCTCATACTTGTTAGCTGTGTGAACTTTCCTATATTATCCTGGCTACCAGGGATTCCATTTTATTTAGCTAGTGGCGACTGTTAGAATGGTCAAGGTCACAGAGCTTGCTCCCATGGCTTCTGTTTTATGCTTCAATAACTCAGGGACCACATCTAATTCCATCCCAGCTGTTTACATAATTGAATAAAAACCTTCAACATTTCACAGAGTCCCCTGTATTCTGTCCCCAGATACTGGTAGTTTTTCTCTTTGCATGGGCCACAGCCTGCCAGGCTTCTTATAGAAGGGAGCCAAGGGAGAAGAGATCTATCCAGGGACACACGGGAAACTGTTTGCTGGTGCTGATTTCTGTGAACAGATTCTGGGTAAAACTGGAATCTGCACACGGTCTCTGTGTTTTCTAACTCACACCTGCCAGGAGGAAAGTCAATGGTCAGTATTCTCATTCAGAGCCTAAACAGGTAAGTCACGGGAAGAACCCTTGTGGCTGCCTCTCTCAGAGGGAACCCGAAGGCAGGTGAATTTCTCATGTTTTACACCATACGTTAGTCTTCCCGGTAAAGCAATTGCCACACAGGTATAGACAAGCATGTGGAACTGGGAGGCATTAAAAAAGTTCACAGGCCATTGTATTGTATATAGTAAGTTTCTGAGTGAGAGACCAGAAAGACAACAAGGAATGTGTCCTTCAGAAATCAAAGCAAGAACAAGGAGCAAATGAGAAAACCTGATCTCCTCCTTCCCTCTCCCTCACCCCCTCATGGTCCTTGCCTTCTTGATTCTGTAACCATCTATGACATAAAGGACATGGTGCAGGCATGGGTGGGTACTTGTTGTCTTTCCATGAGTCTCGTGTATAGACTGTAGCAGGCAGACCAGGATCAAGCATAGGGGAAAACCACTGGCATCTAGAGGAGTTTTCAGGAAAGATGGTGTCCTAGTGAGCTTTTCTGTTGTCGTAAGAAACATCATGACCAGAAAATAACTTGAAGTGGAAAGGATTTATTTGCCATACATTTCCATGGGATAGCCCATCACTACAGCCAGACAGAAGCCTGGAGGCCACAGAGCAGGGCTGTTTACTGGTTTACTCCCCATGGCTTGCTCAAACTGTTCCCTTACGCAATTCCAGGACCACCTGCATAGGGGTGGTGCTGCCCTCAGTGGGCCCTTCCACATCAATCAACAATGAAGAAAATACCCCACAGACTTTGCCTACAGGCTAGTCTGACTCCCATCCAGGGGAACTCAAGGAAGGCTTTGCCTGCCACACTGGGTTTTAGTCTGTAGAAATCAGGTATGAAGAGAAATGGGGTGACGGGTATATGTAATGGCAAGGGGTTGTAAGCACCCAGGAGAGCTCGCTGTGTGCCCCCCAAAAGACTGAGCAGCATGGGGTACTCTTGGAGGGTTAAGGAGGGTCTTGAATGTCACGTTTGGAAGTCTGGACTCTCTTTGTCAGGTAATCTAGAGCTTTAGGGATGCTGCTGATGTATCAGTCAAGAATCCTAAGAGGACAGAAAAGTCATTTTGAGATGCTTCTTAGTAGTGAGCCAGGTTACATGTTCACAACCAGAAAGACCTGACAGAAACAGGGAGGTCGGTAGTGTTCAGAAGGGCTTTAAGAATTTTTTCTGGGGCTGGAGAGATGGCTCAGCAGTTAAGAGCACTGACTGTTCTTCCAAAGGTCCTGAGTTCAATTCCCAGCAACCCCATGGTGGCTCACAACCATCTGTAATGAGATCCGATGCCCTCTTTTGGTGTGTCTGAAGACAGCTACAGTGTATTTACATATAATAATAAATAAAATCTTTGGACCGGAGTGAGCAGAGGTCCTGAATTCAATTCCCAGCAACCACATGGTGGCTCACAACCATCTGTATAACTACAGTGTACTCATATACATAAAACACATAAATAAATCTTTAAAAAAAGAGAATTATTTCTGTTCCCAGTCAAATGTATAAAAAATGACACAGGCAGTGTAGACTGTAAGTAACCAAGGAAACAAAAGGGTGACATCATGTCTCAAGGGTCAAAGAAGGAAATAAAATACCCCGTCACAAAGTACCTCACAAATATGAAAACTTTTATGTATTATCTATATGTATTAATGTTAAAAGTTCAAAGCATTAAGTTACTTACACATTCATGTAGATCTGAGCTTTCATACTCAGAGACTATAGTGTCCTTGGCTGCAGAGCCATTGATCTTAATAAAATATAAAATATAAAATACTTCCCTGTACTGCAGTTTGTGTCTACAGCATGTGCGTGCAATGCCAATGGAGACCAAAAGAGGGTACCATATTCCCTTGGACTGGAGTTACAGATCACTGTGAACTGCCATGGAGGTGCTGGGAATCGAACCTGGGTCCTCTGGGAAAGCAGTCAGTACTCTCACCCGCTGTTGGGTGACTAGTCTGATCTGTAGTTGGACTTGTCTTGGAGCTATGGGGTCTGGGTGGTATTAGGAGCTCCTTGTGTGTATTTTTGTCAGTCTTGCTCTGAGGGATCAATAAGAAACTCTCCTGAAATCTTTCTGGGGTACAGGAATGGAGGCACTCCATGAAGTGCAGGGCTTTCCAAGACATTGGGTCCGGAAACGTCAGAGACAAGCTGCCTGAGTGTAGAGGTGCTATCCAAGTGGTTCTCAAAACCACAGCTACTACGTAGTTTACATTTTGTTGTTGTTGTTGTTGTTGTTGTTGTTCTGGCAACCAAATTGGAATAATACTGTCCTCCATGAGTAGAGCTTGCAAAAATACAACAGATGTTTGAGTGTTGTGTGCTTGCTATACAGAATTGCTTCATTTCCCCTTCAGTGGGATGTGTCCTGCAATAGATTATTTTTTTCCTGTATTACTGGTAGAAACAGACTGAGGTAAAAAAAACAAACAAAGAAAACAAACACCCCCCCCCCCAAAAAAAAACCCAAAAATGGAGACCAGTTTGTGTCGTAAAGTGAATTAAAGGGAAGGTATGCTTTGCTTATGATCAGAGTCGTTGCAGCCCGGGACACTATAAACTGCGATTTTGGAGGCTCAGAGCAATTTGGATATGTGGCTGGCCTAATGCTTTAAAATTTTAAATTAATAATACGGCTAATACATAAAAATTTCATATGTGATGTGGAGGCCAGAAGAATGTTGTGTCGTCTTGGACTGGAGTTATAGACACTTGGGAGCCATCATGTGGGTGCCGGGAATTGAACCTGGGTCCTCTGAGCTATCTCTCCAGCTCTATCCTGTGATGTTTGAATACAGGTATACATTACGTCCAAAACAGAGTTGACATACATATATCGTTGAAGATTTATCATTTCCTTATAAAATTCACAGTCTCTTTAGCTCTAAGAAACTATATCCTATCGTATCATCTTTTTTTTAATCTAGGGAGCTTAATTTTAAAATAAAAAACTTAGATTTACAGTTGAGCTTAATGACTTGGTTAATTTATGATTAGGGTCAAAGTTGGAGGGCCTACTCCTGAAACAATAAAGAACATCAAGATAAAACAGACAAGGCAGGGGTGGGGGATAAAATCAAGAGCTGTTAGAGAGTATGAAGCCTGAAGCCTGCCTGTAGGTTTGGTGCTCTAGAGATCATCTCTGCACAGTGCTAAGGAGCACCACCAAGCTGAATTCAGCATCACCAAGCTGTATTCAGAAGAGCAAGGGAGGAAAGGATCTCTGACTCCTTGGCCGTGATCCCCATCCCAGCTGTATCTTCCTGCCTCCCAGATCTGGCCACAGGAGACTTGCTTTCATCAGTTTCCTGGGCCCTGGGGATGGGAGCCTTCTCAGAGGACACAGTAAAATCAGCCTTTGGTTGTCATGTTTTTGCAGTGGCACATTTTTGGGGGTTTTATTGGAGTTGTTTCTCCTTTGTGTGACAGTGAGCTAGGCTTCTGTTGGGATTGTAGGCTGTAGGAAAGTATTTTAAAGACTTTCATAATACAAAAAAAATTAGATCGGTATTTTAAATTTGGAGCTGAATGACTCCCAATGCTCATTTAGCCCATTAAGAGAATTATATTCATTCTTTTATATAAAATAATCCTCATAAATTATGTGTATCTACCAGAAACAGTAGGGAAATTTACTTTATAACTGTATGAAAACTTGTACTCTTGGGATTTGGTTCACTTCCTGAGGACCCATGGTTGTGAGAGCTACATTCTTGAGAGATCAAGTCAAAAGTCTCCCCCTGCTTATTTTTCTGTCCCTATGGAGGCCATGGAAAGGCAAGAGACCTTTGATCTCCATGATGGTAGTCATGGGCAGAGATGTAAAAGTGAATTGCACTTTGGTGAGTAGCTCTTTGGTATGTTGATTTCATTTCCTTAGGCCATATGCTTGTCTTAGGGTTTCTATTGCTGTGAAGAGACACCATGACAAAGGCAACTCTTATAAAAGAAAATCATTTAATTGGAGCTGGCTTACAATTCAGAGGTTTAGTCCCTTATCATCATGGCGGGAAGCACGGCAGCATGCAGGTAGGCATGGTGCTGGACAGGTAGCCGAGGCAACAGGAAGTAAACTGTGCACCACACATATGAGACCCCAAAGTCCCACCCCCACAGCAACACTTCCTCCCGCAAGACCACACCCACTCCAACAAGACCACACCCACTCCAACAAGACCACACCTACTCCAACAAGGCCACACCTACTCCAACAAGGCCACACCTTCTAGTAGTGCCATTGGGCTACGGGAACCAATTACATTCAAATTACCAGAAAACTCAAATGTGGGATAGCTCAATCGAAACAGCGGAGATAAGAAATCAATGTAGGTACTGATCCATGGGTGACTGGATTAAGGAAATGTAGTGTCTGTACAAAGTGGACTACTATTCAGCCACAGAGAACAGCAGTGTCTTGTCCTTTACAGCAAAATAGATGTAACCAGAAGGCATCCTGTTAAGTGGAAACGACCAGATGCATGCCTGCTCTCTTTCATCTGTGGAAATTGAAAACAAATTGATCTGAATGGAGAATAGAGGGTCTTAGAGGCTGGGAAGAAAAGTCCACCAGGAGGTTGGATAATGGGGTCACATACCAGTCAGGCAGGGGTGAACTCTGATGTTCTGCAGTATGGTGACTATTGGTCATAATAACTTACCAATATGCTTCGTGAATCAAAAGGTGTCAAATGCAAGGTAATGACATGGGGGAGGGGTGACGTGATTGTTTTGAGTTTGTTCAGCAAACGCTGAGTGCATATGACCTAGGATGTTGATACCATTAGGTGCACAGTTACTACAAGTTCATAAAAAGTTGAAAAAAATAATACATACAGACAATCCAGTTCCTTTGTTTGACAGTCATATTTCATAGGCTTGTTAGCCCAACAGCGAATGGCTCCTCTCAGAGACATGTGGACAGGGAACACTCTCGTTGGAGGAGGTCTAGTAATAGATGGTGCTGTAGGGGGTCATTTTTCTCTGCCTGAAATTAATTTTAATCTATTTGAGATCTAAGACAAAAAGATATGAAATGGGAAAAGATAAAGAAAATGTGATTAATGTTTTATCAGCAGTGTGTCTGTGCAGCCCTTGATTGATTATCAGGGTCATTGACTGCTTATAAGGGATACAGGGTGCCAGACAGAGGTAGGTAGAGGAGGGCTGAGGTGTGCAGGGGAGGGCTGAGGAGGGGAAGGGAGTACTGAAGATGGTAGGGGAGGGCTAAAGAGGGCAGGGGAGGGCTGAGGTGTACAGGGGAGGGCTGAAGTAGGTAGGGAAGGGCTGAAGGGGGCAGAGGAGAGCTGAAGTGTGCAGGGGAGGGCTGAGGTGTGCGGGGGAGGGCTGAAGTAGGTAGGGAAGGGCTGAAGGGGGCAGAGGAGAGCTGAAGTGTGCAGGGGAGGGCTGAGGTGTGCAGGGGAGGGCTGAGGTGTGCAGGGGAGGGCTGAGATGTGCAGGGGAGGGCTAAGTTGAGCAGAGTAGAGCTGAAGGGGGAGGGGAGGGCTGAGGAAGGGAAGGGATAGCTGCCAGATATACTGGCTGTCACAGCAACCATTCCAGGGACATCAGTGGAGAGTTTTGTGTTGTGTCAGAATAGATGGGCATTTTGTTGGGAAGCCTAGTAGGTCAGAGATAATTGTGTCATCTACAGCCCCCAGTACAAAATGAAATATGTGTTTCCTATTGGAGAATTACTAATAATTTATATATATATTTCTTTTCCCAGAATGCTTCCATTTGGTTAACTGCCAGCCCTGGAAACCTACTATCCTGGGCAACAATTAAAAATAGAAGTTAAAAAGTATAAGTTAAAGAGACAACTTATGAGACATTATAAGGGCATAGCTTGCTTGTCTAGATAACACTGCTTCTAGAAGCTGTGAGTTAGGTAAAAGCCCTATACAGGGTGTGGGATACCGCCTCATAAGTTGCTGAGGGAGGCTCTGGGAGTGCTCTGTGGAGCACTTTCTAGAATATTTCCTGATTGTGCGATGAGCCCAGCTGGAAAGCTTCCCAGTGCCTGTTGGTCCGAGGACAGCCTTACATCATTAAGGATCAAGGGATTTTGTGGCAGGGCGCCTGCTTTTGAGCCCCCTCTCCCACTGTTCTCCTCACCCCGATTCTCAGCGGAGAGTTCTGTGTTCCCAGTTGGGAGCAGAGCACTTCCTCTAGCCACAGGTGCTGCGTTGGTTTTCAGTCACTGTGATAGGATCCGGACCGGAGGCTGCTTGTAAGCGCAGTCACAGCGGGGGCGGGGCGCGGGAGGGGGGTACCCCCTGCCTGTACTGCCTGCTGGTGCATAGTAATAGTGAGAGACCTCTCAAGAGCAAACAGATAGCAGCTTTATGCAGGAAAGAGAGACGATGAGGGCAAGGCTCTGTATGATAACCACTTTTGTGGCAGAGACCTAAGGACCTCACCCCAGGTCTCACAACTTAAAGGTTCTACACTACTTTAGTATCCATTCTGTGGATAACGTCACTCAAACCTTTGTGGGGGATACAGCTGAGCCAGGCCCCCAAAGTAGAACGATGCTGATAGTGAGGTTTTCTTTTGGTTCTTGGGTGGTGGAGGAGAGCTACTGAACCACTCTTGCTGTCTTGGATATCAGGAAATGCTGGCCGTGACTGCTTCCATCGATAAGGGACCCAGTTCTAGGGAACTTGACCATTGCAGATTTTTCGTTATAAAATGTGCCAGGAAAAGTGAACCTGTGCCGTCTAGTTCAGACACTTAGTATTTCCTTTTCGTTTCCGGATCCGGTGTACGGGTATATGTGCCTCCTCTTGTATATGGGTAAGTTGGCCTGCTCTGCCTGGCCAAGGGCAAAATTTCTGTCAATCAAATATATTGAAGGGCACCCCTCCTCGAGCTGTGGGCTGATTGGCTGAGGGGCTATTCCTCTCCTCTGCCCTTGTTGTCTGTGGTCAGTGTTGGTCCTGGTTGGTGGGGAGGGTTGTGAGCATCTGGTTTTGTAGTTTGGATCAGTGGCATTCTCCATCAGGAAACCACCTTTGCATATATAGAGATAATATCTGTATGCTAGGAGCTGGGAAAAAAAAAGACATGGGCATCATTAAGATCAGCATGTGTTTGTCCAGGAGCAGATGAGATCTGTGGTGGATTACAGTTTCTCTTTAAGTAAGGACGTGCTCACTGCCTTCTGTTTGGGAAGATAAACCAACTTCAAATCTGTCTTGTCAGGCTTGGTACATCCTGTTATTAAAAGTGATTTTGTTATCATTTGAATGGTTGAGAAATAATTTCACTCCTTCCCAGTCTTGGCTCTTTCGATGAGACGAGCCAGAAGATATTGGCCTTATGTACATAGGATGGTTTGGATCACGCAAGGAAAATCCAGATCAGTTCCATTTTTCTTTTCCCACATTGAAGAGTGTCTTGCCATAAAACAGTCGCCATGCTGGGCAGTGGTGGCACAAGCCTTTAATCCCAGCACTTGGGAGGCAGAGGCAGGTGGATTTCTGAGTTCGAGGCCAGCCTGGTCTACAGAGTGAGTTCCAGGAGGACAGCCAGGGCTACACAGGGAAACCCTGTCTCGAAAAAACAAAACAAAACAAAACAAAACAGTCGCCACACATGAAGTGGCTGTTGGTTGTCTTAGGCCTCAGAAGAGCAGCATCTGAAATATATTGGCCCTGGTTGGGTATGAGGATTAAACAGAGATGAATTCCTGGTTAAATTCTCCTGAAAGCTACCCAGCATTTTCCTTGAACTTGATACTAATATTCATATGTGAACGTGTGCTGAGTTTCAGTATTTCAGACTAACATTTGATTGTTTCCGATACAAAAATGGTGACCATAAACTCTCTTATAAGCAGCCAGAGCATATACAAAACAATAATTACTATGCTATGAAAATCTCAGCTGAGTGAGCCCTGGATTTCACTGTGTTCGTCCTACATTGAAGACGTCGGTGAGAGATGCTCTCCTTACCTAGTTAAGGACCAGGTGGCTATGAGGTGTCTGGGGGGGGGGGGGTCCCGATTGTATTGTTTTGGCCTTGAGCATTTTGCTCACTCATACCCACCCTAGAAAAGAGTGGACTTAGCAGATACCATAAGCACTAGATGGAAGAACATTTGAACCACACTTAAAAGTAACATCTTGCTTTTTGTGAACACATTGTATCTATTAGCTTCTCCTGTGGTGGTGGTAACTACGAGGACATATTTTTCCCATTACAGTCCAATGGTAATTCTATTCCTGAAGACAGGTTTACCTAGTTGATAGCTCTAGAGGCTCAAGAACATGGCAGTGTTCTTAGCTGTGTTGCAAGCCTCTTGGCTGTGTCCCACGGTGGATGACGTCATGAAGGGATGCAAAACAAAACTGGAGAATGGGAGCCGTCAGTCTGTTTTTTTTAAATAACAATTCTCTACCAGGAACTAACTGGTCTCCCAATAGAGCTGAGTAAGTCCCTTCCAAGGGCAGCGCCCCAATGACCTTACCATCTCCCACCTCCCCATCTCTAAGGATTTTACCACTTGAATATCATGACAATGCAGACCACCATACAAACACATGCTACTGTAGCAAGAAGCAAAAAAGTAGCTATGACTGTGAAGATTCAGATAAACAGTAAAGCTAACACACCTTGCATGACGTATCTCCATCTTGGCTACTCTAAAGATATCAAGGATTCATTTCTCAGTCTACTTCAGTGTTCCATTTGAATCAACAGCTCTTTGGTTTGGAAGTCCACCTCTATCCGCTCCTATCCCCTCCCTTTCTCCTCCCGACTCAGGGCTGGAATTCCCAGCTTCCCCAGCGTTCTGTGCTTGGTAACATCAGGCAAACTGGTGGTCAGCTTCTGCAGACACAGTCCCCCATCAAATACGTCTCTGAGAGGTATGAACTTTAAGGTAGCATGCGTTTTTGGTAGTTAATGTTGTCTTACTTTGTTATGAAGGGAAGATGATGTTAATACCAAATGGGTAATAAAAAAATCAATTAAAATCATTTAGGGAAATTAGAGAGCCGACAAGTTCGTAATAGCTTTTCCAGTTGCGAAATGAGATTGACACGGATTAACAATTGCTGTGGACAGAAATTTGCTGGGTTTATTGGAGTCTATTTTCATTAAGATGACAGTTGTGTATGGGAGCTGGCACCAGGGCATTTAGTTATGGGACCCGAGAGTGTAGCGGAAGAGGTTAATCTAATGAGACAGCTCACACTTAATTTTAATTAGGTAAATTCCCCTTCACGTTTTAATCACATAAACCCCATCCTGGTTAGTGTGGCGGCTGACAGCCATTTCACTGTCTAACTCGCTGGTTTCTTTCCTCAGCGTTAACAAAACAAAGAAACAAAATTCAGAGACATTACACACAGTTTCACATTCTGAAGCAACCTCTCGAAGGAGAGTTTGAAGTCAGCTTTACAGTATTTGAAAGAAAAAAATTCCTCATAACCTCTACAAAGCTTTTTTTATAAAAAAACAAAACAAAACAAAACAAACAAACAAACAAAACACACTAGAGCTCTGGCTGGAGAAAAGGCTCAGTGGTTAGAGCCCTGGCTGCTCTTGCAGAGGACCCTGGTTCAATTCCCAGCACCCACATGACAGCTCACAACCATCTGTAACTGTAGGTCTGGGGATCTGACGCCCTCTTCTGGCCTCTCTATGAGCACCTGCACGCATGCGCACATACATGCATGCAAGCAAAACACCTATACACATTTAATTTTAACAAAAATTCTAAGAATCATATCGTGCAACCTTCTAGGTACATTGTAGGTTGATGCAAGGGATTTTATCAGAGTTATTTAGTTGTTGAAATAATAATTGTGCTTCTTAAATATGGTTTCTGCAGACACTAAAGGCCTCTTATTTTGGTGCGTTTTGGGGCATTTCGACAGTGTGCACATGAATGGGATTTTAACCTTTGTACGTTACTACCTTAGTGTGTTCTACACTTTTAACCAAACTTTAGCTGGGCTTGTGGGATCCAATTGGGTGCTGTTGTGTCTACAGAGATGGTATTTTCTACTATTTAATTCTCCAACATGTCTATAAAGTTTAATTTTTGGTTAAATAAACAGAAATTTATGAAGTAAAAAATAATTTAATTTGTATGTGTATAAACAGTGTTCTTGTTTGTACGTGTGTGCACATGATGGTCATGAGCCAATATATGGGTGCTGAGAACTGAACCAGGGTCCTCTACAAGAGCAGCTGGTGCTCTTAACCTTTGAGCCATCCCTCCGGTCCCTAGTTTATGAATTTTGATGCAGCCTATGGAATGAGAACAAAAGTTTTGCTGCCTTAAAAACTAGCTAAGCAGAAGAAGCACATGAAGACCAGTTCTCATCTTCTACTTTGTAGGTCCCAGGGATTGAACTCTGGTCAGCAGGCTTGGCTGCAAGCACCACTATATAACTGAGCCATCTCACCAGCCCAGAGCATCTCCTTATTCCTCACTGTGACTGACTCATGTGAGGGCTGGTGAGTCTGCGACTTAGGCGGTAGGTGACTTGGCTTTAAAACTTAATGAGGTGCTGATTCATTGCTGTCCTGGTGCAGAATCCTTCCACTTTGATGAAGCCCTCTTGCATCATGGGAGTGGACATTTGAGTCCCTTAAAAATCCAGTTGGTTAGAGGTGACCAATGTCGGTCACATTTTCAGACATAGCACCACAGCTTGGTGTTATAGCCTAGCCCAGCTGGCACATGATGTGAGCCATCACAGCACATGTTTATGGGATGTGTTCTGTGTGATTGGGTAAGGCTGTCGCTGCTGAAACACTACAGACGTGTACCTGCCTGCCTTCTGCCAGAGTCCAGTGTTGGTTGTTTTCTGTACCTTTGCTGAAGCTCTATGAAGATGTCTTTTTTAAAAAAGATTTATTTATTTTATGTATATGAGGACACTGTAGCTATCTTCAGACACACTAGAAGAGGGTATCAGATCCCATTACAGATGGTTGTGAGCCACCATGTGGTTGCTGGGAATTGAACTCAGAACCTCTGGAAGAGCAGTCAGTGCTCTTAACCACTGAGCCATCTCTCCAGCCCTATGAAGATGTCTTTATTCCCACAGGCCCACAAATAAGGAATAAAGGCCCAGAGATATGAATCGTTTGACTAAGGTCACACATTGGCTCACTCCAGCATCTTTCTGCTTCCTATTCCTAGTGTTGCTTCCCAAGGAAGACCACGTCCCAGAATTCACAGGCAATTTTGAGCAGGCGGCAGCTTATGTGCAACTCTCCTGTTGAGTGGACTCATGATTTTATGTAATGTTAAATTAGTCAGTTGGACTTACAGAATGAGAGGTTATTAAGATACAAAAGACCACAGTAATTCTACAGTTGGATACATATCTAGTGTAGGAAATCAACCTGTCCAGGGAACAGTTACACTCCCGTGTGCAACACAGCCTGTTGGCAGCAGTCTCTCTTGTCGAGTTCTCCTCTGCTGGGGTTCAAAGGTCCTGGTGGCTGGAGAAGGGTGAAGACACCTTCTCAAGAACTGACAGCTACCTGTGCCTGCTGCCGTCCTCTGCCCCACTCTTGGGATATGTTTTGTCTTCCCATGTTAGTGGCAGGTGTGTGTGTGTGTGTGTGTGTGTGTGTGTGTGTGTGATAAGCCAGCCTTTTTCTCATCACAATTCTGCATTGCTTTGGAGACCTAAAGGCTAAGAGTCAGCTTGGTTATCTCTGCTCTGGTCTGAGTTGTACAAACTCAGGAAGAATGTACAAAGTGCTGTACATACAGCATCAAACCCTCATTGAAGATGGTACAGAGTGCCGGTCCCCTGGGTGAGCTCCCGTGTCATAGGGAGGAATGGAGGGGAGAGAGAGAGAGATAGAGAGAGAGAGAGAGAGAATGTGTGTGTGTGTGTGTGTGTGTGTGTGTGTGTGTGTGTGTGTAAGCTGGCTTGCTCATATTTCAGGAGGGTATGTGGCATTGCTCACTTACTACAGAAACATGAACAGTTTCTGTGTGTAAATGGGGCTTCTACTCCATTAGGATCGATGTTGGGCCGGTGAAGGAAGTGAGGGCTTCAGGATAGATATTCTAAAACTGACAAGGTGAAGCTCAGAGAAGGATGTGTGGGAACAGAAGGAAGACACTTGACAAGAGAATCGGGGTAGGAGGACCGATTCTTGGGGCTCCTGACAACTGTGTCCAGAAAGCAGGACGTATTTTAGCTCACCAGAGGGCTCCTTGGCTCTCTGACTACCACCCTCATGGAGTGAGGCTGAGGAACCCAACTGTTCTGGGTGGTGCATTGGACTCCATGTGTCCCGAGAGCACAGTCTGAGGTGCGCCTGCTGGATGGCCGCTGGGACTTGGTTTCTGACTGGTGGGCAGAGCCTGGGACCCAGGACATGGGTCAGCTGCTCTGGAGGGCTAGAGATCATGACTTGGGTAACAAAAGAGCAAGAGAACAGGGAGGGTCCTGAGTCTAGTGGCCTTCAGTCAAGCCCTCCCTTTAAAAGAATAACCAAGAGGAGATACCTAACTGCTGGCCACACCTCCCGTTTACCCCACAATGCTACAAGCACTGGAGAGGAGCTTCTGTAATCCAAGCCCTCACACACTTGTGGAAATTGGAGCAAATGTGGAAAAATGTCTTTGTTTTCTTAAGAATTTACTGTCTGATTATTGTGATGTGGTTCTCGCCTGCCTCCTTAATCAGCTCTGTGTATTTGCAAACTAGGTTAGATATTTTTAAAGACAGGGGTGTAGGATACAGAATAGAATTAATTTGATATCAAAAATAACTATGTCTCAAGTCTCTTCCTTACTAACATATGTGGTCTACAACTATGAGATTTTCCAAATATCCTGTGGAGTCTTTAGTCCAAGAAGAAAGAAATGCATTGATAGAAAAATGAAGGCCCACACAGGCTGCATGGTTTTCTTGCTGGACCAAGCACCTTTGCTTTAAGATCATTAGGACTTTCTATTTTAGATACTGCCAGAGTAAGCTTTAGTTGCCAACTTGACACAGCTGGGAAGAGAGAGCCTCAATTGAGGAATTCCCATCAGATTGACCTGTGGACAAGTCTGTGGGCATTCTCTTGATTGATGATTGATGTAAGAAGACCCAGCCCACGGTGGGTGGTACTATCCCTAGGCACCTGGTCCTGGGCTCTATAAAAAAGGTAGCTGAGTAAGCCAGGGGAGCAAGCAGGGGAGCAGATTTCCTTCGTCATCTCTGCTTAATGCTCCTGTCATCAATTCCTTCCTTCACTTCCCTCCACGATGGACCTGTAACCTGTAAGATGAAACAGACCCTCTCCTCCCCAAGCTGATCGATCACAACAGCAGAAAGCAAAGTAGGGCAGACACCAGAAACATGTGAGATCATCTGGTCTACTGTAAAATGCAAATCCCCAAGTGAACATAATCTAAAACTGTCCTTTTCGCATGAGCCCTCTGAACTTACTTCAGTTGTTTAGGTATGTAGAGACAAGAACTGGGAGTTCCCAGTATCTTTTTCACCCAGTTTGTGCTTCTAGGACCCCCACCCCTGACTCCTGGGAATGAGCTAAGCAATCCAGGACAGCCCTACCACAGCCCCCATCTTTTCTGTCAGGCAGCTCTATGTTTTCCATCTCTCGCCTTGACCTTCTTCTTGAGCTTTGTAATGTTCCATGTAAGCTTCGCCCGCCATCCTTAAGCCGGAGCCTCCCCACGAGTCTGGGAGTCCAGGTTGCTTCTGCTTTTCTTCATATTAAAACATTTTTTTCCTTATCTGTCAGGTGTGAACTTTTAATATTTTAATAGTCAACCTTTTTGTGGTCACTGCAGTCTATTAGTTAATTAATTAATTAATTAATTAATTTTTACCATAGGAGCAAGATGGTTGGGGGCTTACCATTATAAACTAGAGAAAGAAAAGGACAAATAAGATTCCCCTCACTGGGCAGTGGTGGCGCACGCCGTTAATCCCAGCACTCTGGAGGCAGAGGCAGGCGGATTCTGAGTTTGAGGCCAGCCTGGTCCACAGAGTGAGTTCCAGGACAGCCAGGGCTACACAGAGAAACCCTGTCTCCAAAAAAAAAAAAAAAAAAACAAAACATCAACAACAACAAAAAACTTTGATAGGAAGACTCCCCTTTTAAAAAAGATGATTTTTTTTTCCCAACATGATATTTGGAAATTTCATATAATGCTTCTGATCATACCTACTTCCCAATCTTCCCAAGTTCCCCCACTCTTATTCCCTCCCTGTTGCTCCCCAAAGAAGAAGAAAAGGAAGAGGAGGAGGAGGAGGAGGAAGGAGAAGGAGAAGGAGAAGGAGAAGGAGAAGGAGAAGGAGAAGG
>JADRCH010000137.1:1474561-1494561 GCA_019843965.1 Rhynchomys soricoides
TCTCTCTCTCTCTCTCTCTCTCTCTCTCTCTCTCTCTCTCTCTCTCTTTCTCTCTCCCTTTTAATTGTTACGGGGTATGGACCAGTTCACATCAGTTCAGTGTGGTGCACTGGCCAGTGCTCCTGCTGGGTGCCTCTCTACCCCCACTGCAGATTGTTTTCTTGCTTTTCCATGGAATCTTCCATTCAGATCTGGCTGCTTCCCACCAGAGTCTCTTTTTAAAGGGACTGTAAGCTAGGAAGGGAGGGCAGTGGCCTTTAACACCTGTCACCTCATGGATCACTCCGGTTGACTGCACAGGGGTCCTCTTCCCACCTTTCTGCTCCCTGTGCATTCCCTTTAAAGCTATAAGATTATTTGGAAAGGTCTACCTTCCCTAGTAGGGGAGGGATGTTGATGGCTGTCCCTGATAGAACCTTTAAAGAAGCCTTCAGGACTCCATGGGGTTGTAGATTTGAAAGGGCAGGGGCATTTACTGAAAGGGAGGGACTGCTGGGGACACAACACATGGACTGAAGTTCAGATCATGTGGGAAGATGTGTGCCTTGGGGGTGGGGGACACTGCCAACAAGCTGCCTGGGAGGTTACAGGGCTCAGGGGAGGAGCAAGGAATTGTGGGGAGCATGGGAGGCATGGCTGAGATGGCAGGAAGAGTGTGTGACAGGACAGAGGGGGTGGATCATCTTAGGGAGTGATGGCTTCCGAGATCTGGGGATTTGCATCTGTCTCAGTCCATGTCGTGCGCTGAGGGATGGACTCCATCTCATAAATGACTGGGTGTGGAGATGCTGAGTGGATTCTGTGTGGACTCAGCACTTTGACCAGTGGATACTAAGGATTTAGGTGGAGCATCTACTGCTCTTTCTCTTCATGGAGAAAGGTGTCTTTTCTTCTCCGTAACAATTACTGAAAATGATAATTACATTCATTAGATCCTTGTTTGTTTGTTTTAAAAACACGCTGTTTTCTTTTTTTTCTACAAAGCTTCTCGTAGTGCAGTCTTTCACTCATTCTTGTTGATGAGGGAAATCGTAACTTGTAAACCACAGAACTTGACAATGAATTCAGACTCTTTATGGGACCCATGTCCTCTCTTCCTGAAACAAAGATATGGACAAGTCCTGCAAAATGACTCAAACAACTGATTCCGAATGCTATGGGATGGAAGAATGTGTTTTCTATGTTTTGGGATAACCTGAGCTAGGAGCTCATGTACCCTGGGCTTGGGGAGGCTTCAGCCATGTATTAGCCTAGCCTTCCAAAAACTAGGAGCTTGGTTCAGCCTGTCTGCTGAAACTAATAGATGCTCTGAACCATTATGCGAGAATTCTGTAATGATAATAGAGTAAGAGAATATTTCAAAAGGCTTATTAGGCATCCACATTTGACCTGTTATGCCTGCTTAGTTTGCACAGTGGTTTGGAGTGACCAGTTTCTAGCTTATTTGTGGCCTGGGAGACACCTAAGGCTGTATCTAACCACATGGTTTCTCAGCAGTTCATAGTTGGCATTGGGCACTTGCTTCTCATGAAGCCACCGTGGGCTAGATCTAGTGCCATTTAGATAAAAATAAATCTGCAGATACTGTAAGTTACACACATAAATTCATGTTCATGGTGGCCATTTAGGTGCAGTTTCAACTAGCAGGAGCGTGAGGAGGAAGCTGTCACTAAGCCAGAAGGACTTTAGAGCATCCTAGAGACATGTTGGAAACTTAGGTTATGAAGTAGAAACTCTGCTATTCCTCCTCCCAAGGGTGTCATCTCTAGGAGGTGCTAGAGACCTGGGATAGAGGTTGTTCTTTGAGGGTGAGCAGTGGAAGGATAAGGACACTAACCCAACCCACAAAACATTTGACCCAAAATGTGTCCTGCCTTCAAGAAATGCAGGGACAAAGCTGGATCAGAGACTGAGGGGATGTCCAACCAATGACTGGCCCCACTTAAGGCCCACCCCACGGGCAAGAACCAATCCCTGACACTATTAATGATACTCTGTTATGCTTGCAGACAGGAGCCTAACGTTACTGTCCTCTGAGAGGCTCCACCCAGCAGCTGACTGAAACAGATGCTGAGACCCACAGACAAACATTAGACAGAGTCCAGGAAGTCTTGTGGAAGATTTGGGGGAAGGACTGAGGGATCTGGAGGTGACAGGGACTCCATGAGAAGACCAACAGAGTCAACCAATGTGGACCCTTGGGGGCTCCCAAAGACTGAACCACCAACCAAAGAGCATACATGGGCTAGGCCTAGGCCCCTACACAGATGTGCAGTTTGGTCTTCATGCAGGTCCCCCAATAACAGTAGTGGGGGTGTGGTGGTGGTGGTTCTTACTGTGACTCTGTTGCCTGCCTGTGGATCCCCTTCCCCTAACTGGGCTGCCTTGTCTGACCTCAGTGGGAGAGGATGTGCTTAGTCCTGTGGTGACTTGATGTGCCAGGGTGTGTTGGTACCCAGAAGTGGCCTCCCCCTTCTCAGAAGAGAAGGGGAGATAGAAGGTCTATGTGAGGGGGCACTGTAAGGTGAGGGGGGTCTTCGATCATAATTTGTGTGAATAAATGAATAAGTTAATGGAGAAAATACCTCCCAAGGATTTGAGAGTCTGGTTCCTCAGCCCACACAATGCTGAAGTAGCAGATTAAAGGAGGTGGCCATGGCCATAAGAGTGAGAGACGGAGCTGGGGACAGCAGTCATGGGCACTTCAAAACCAAGTAAACAAGTCCTGGTTAATGTGATGGTGGAGTGTTGCATGTAATTATTAAAAATTGATCCACACTATCACTGGCTACTCTTGGGCCAGGGCGGTCTCCCTGCCCCCATGGCTATCCGCATGTGCCGGTCAGCCCAAATTCCTCCGCGGTTTGCCTGCTGCCAAACAGCTCACGTTCCCAGTCATCCGCTCCCTGTGGCTAGCTGTCACAAATCCCAATTAACCCAGTAAAATAAAAACTCCAGAGGCTTGTAAATTATCAGTCAGATTTATATCAGTAAATTCTCAACCCACAAAATGCCCACACAATGCACTCAGAGCCAAGTGATATTGATACAAGCTGCCCACCTAGACTGATATAAACACAAGCCGCGCTCCTCGATTTGGATGACTTGCCCTCCATTACTCTATGCTCTTCTATGACATTCATAGCTACCTGTGGCTATTTCAAGCTGTAGATCTGTTTTGTCCTCTTCCTCTATCTTTCTCTGTCCTTGTCTCTTCTCTGTCCATCTGTCTCTCTCTGTCGTGTCTCCAGCTCCGCCTTCCTTTTCTACTGCCCAATCACAGGCTCTAGCCTTGACTTGCGGCTGCCCTCACCTGGGTATAGACAGCAATCCACAGGCGAGTTGGGCTTTTAGGAGGGAAGGCAACTTTCCCTTGCTCTACCAAATAAACAACAACAACAAAAATTCTGTGTTTTATTCATAAAAAAACCCCACAAAGATGTCAGTGGAGAGAAGGCAAGCCTGCCAGTCTAGCTGGATCTGAAGTCTCCAGGAGCTGTAAGAGACTCTTTCTTGAAATATAAGGGATAGAATCGAAGCAGATACTTAGTGACCTCTGACCTCCACATGCATGTACACACACACACACACAGACATACACAGACACATACATACAGAGGCACACACATACATAGGCACATATGCATGCAAACACCACACACACACAGGCACACGCACGATAGTAGGGGTTAGGGGTTTAGCTCAGTGATTGCCAGCATGGGGAAGAACTTGTGGTCACAATACTGGACAAGACACTGTTGTCAAGGACATGTAAGAATTGGAACATAGGCACTGCTGGAGATTGTAAAATGGTGCAGCCATTTTGGAAAGTTGTTTGTCAGCTCTTCAGATTGGAGTTGCCTGTGCGTGGGCACCTCACTTTTGACTGTCATTTGCCAGGAACACAGGCTGTGAGCGAGCCTGCCAACCTTCCCCGATTCCCTGCTCTTTCTCTCCCTTCGCCCTCTCCAGCCTCTTCTCTTCTCTGTCAAGATTTTATCTCAAAACTCGGCTCTCTAATGAAAGCAGAGCATCTGTATGTACATTAACAGTGTGCAAACGTTTGTAATAAAAGGCCAATGCTCCTTATACAGCAGATACCTAGGACCATTGTTTTCCTTGTTATAAATCTTAGGATGGTCCCTCAGGGTTGACACTATCTTCCTCACTTAGTGTTTCTCCATCTTCCTGTCTTCCATCCCGTGTGGCTTCATTTCTTGAGGGTCACCTCTAGGCGATGTGCATGGTCCTGAATGCAGGTCCCATCTTTCTGGTTTAGCATCCTAAGATCTTACCTCGATCACAGCCACCAAACATGGCAGACCCGGTGCCCATTGAGGTCGCCATGTCATGCAGGCCAGTGACTGCAGGTGTGGCTGTAGAACTAGAGTTGTTGTCCTGGTTTGACTTCCATTGCTGTGATAAACACCGTTAGCAAAAGCAGCTTGGGGAGGTGTATTTGGATACAGGTTGCTGTCCATCATGGAGAGAAGCCAAAGCAGGGCTCAAGGCAAGAGCTTGAAACAGTGCGTATGGATAAATGCCACTCCCTGCCATCTTAGACAGCCTAGGCTCAATGGGCAAGCCTTTCCATATCAATTATTAATCAAGAGAGTGCTCCAGAAACATATCCACATGACTATTGATGGAGGCAATTCTTCAATTAATGTTCCCTCTTCCCAAGTGACTTGAGTTTGTGTCAAGTTGACAAAAATAAACCAGCATAGTTGACAGGGATAGGGAAGATCAAGCCTGTCGGGATGCTTTTTGCCTCATCTGGAGTCTCAGGTGAGCTCAGCCTCTGAGTTTTCATCATGTGTAGCAAACTGTATGTCGGTAACATCTAGGTCTTTGCTTAGAAGAACCTACATCTCCAAGGCCCCTTACTGGTGGTCACTATTGGCCTTTCTTGGTTGTGCATTTACCAGTAGATCATCATAGGTCTGAGCTCAACCCTGCTTCATCATGGCAGGGTCTCAGGCTGCATGTGTGTATCTGATAACTCCGTGTGTTTGCTCTGCTCTGATGTCGCTCCCGGTTTAGAAACAAGCAGTTTGTGTGTGACTGTTCTCTCCAGTTAATGAGCAGTATGGCAGTTATTGTCACCTCATGTCACATGTGTGACACTTCTTGTTTTGGAAACATAACGGGAAACACCTCTTGTTTTAACCTGCATCCTCGTGAGGCTCAGGAGGCTGGCTGTGACTTCTCACTTGAGCTTGTACCAGAACGTCTGAGGTAGCTACCTTACATCTCTCCTAATGTACGGAGTTCTTTTTAGTAAAGGTCATCTTACTTAGAGCCTCCTGCGGGGGCAGGATTGGGGTCAGGCCCTCTATTTTGTGCACAGGAGCGTGGAGGTGTGGCCTCTCAGTGAGTTGTCCAGATTCATGACCTAAGCGAGCCTAAGATCTGGAGTCTCAGTATTTGCGTTTTACATTGAGCTCCATGGTGTTTCCTTCTCTGTCCCATCTGTCTTGTATGTGCTGCATCTACTCCCTGGCTGAGCATGATTCTGAATGGCCCATCTGCAGCTTCTGCTGTATCAGGTCTACTGTTCAGAAATGTGGTTTCATGGGCTCATTGTATTAGTCAGGCATCTTCAGAGCCACAGGGCCAATGGAGTTTTTATTTGGGCTTTATGTTCAGCACTTGGTCAATGTACCTGGCAAGCCTGGAATCCTTAGGGCAGACAAGCAAGCTTAGGACCCATGGGAGACTCAAAAAGGCAGCTGGAGACAGCGTCTCTTCTTCCTCTGGAGCCTCAGCCCTTTTCACTTAAGGATATCAACCCATTGGATGTAGTCCACCTATATGATGGGATACAATTTGCTTTACTCAAGCTTACATATTTACACATTAACATGGAAAAAACTATTGTGTATCAACATCTAGACTTAGCCACAATGATCTGGCAGCCTTGCCACACAGATATGTAACAATCAGATTTTGCTGGCTTTTTTTTTTTCAAGACAGGGTTTCTCTGTTTAGCTTTGGCTGTCCTGGAACTCACTCTGTAGACCAGGCTGGACCAGAACTCTATGTTGCACCTGCCTCTGCCTCTTAAGTGCTGGGATTAAAGTAGTGCACCACCTCTAACTGGCCAAAGATAACATCTTTACAAAGAAATACTTTTCTTTTTAAAAGTATCAAGGAAAGATTATTTGTTGTGGAATTTAAAAAAAGGTTTTAATTTTACTTTATGTGTGTGATTCTTTTGCCTGCTTGCATGTATGTGCACCATGTGCTTGTCTGGTACCTACAGAGGCCAGAAGAGGGCACCAGATCCCCTGGAACTGTGAGTTACCGATGGTTGTGAGCCAACATGTAGGTGCTAGGAACTGAACCCAGATCCCCTGGGAGACTAACAAGTGCTCTTAACCACTGAGCCATCTCTCCACTTACAGGGAGATTTCCAATGTTTAATAAAATCGGGATGTTTATGCACTTCCTGTATTTGTTAATAAAATAATAGCAGACTAGTGTGATAGTGAAAATCTAGATCTTCTGATTGTATTTCCTCCAAACAGTTCTTCATAAGTTAAAGCAGACCTCTTCTCTAATAATTAACAAACAGACTTCATCAGTTCCCAGAAAACAGCATAGCTCTTTAGAGACTTAAGGACCTGTGCTCACTCGCAGGTTCTTTGTTTCAGAAACACCCAGGTTTTAAGCTTTTAGATAATTGTGTGTCAATACTTTAATTAGTACTGAATTTAACAGCTTATCATATACATTTCTACACATTCTTCTGTACATTTCTCCAGCTCTAAAGATGTCTAATGTCTGACATCACAAGCCCGGGCCTGTGACTCATGGGAATAATCCCCATCCTAGGATAGTTCACAAGTTTTCAAAATAGATCGTGGTTTGGTCATTGGAGAAGATAGCGTTTGGTCTTCCTGAGAAGAATTTTATTTAAGCTGATGAAGAATGGGAGCAACTTGTGCTGACTGTGGGGATTCCCTGAGTGCTGTCAGCATGGGCTGGGAGTCAAAGCAAAGCAGCAGTAGTTCATACATGAGGGCTAGACCTCATTAACTGGGGCACACAACTCCCCACAAGGCATGCCAGGCACTCCAGTGAACCATGCAAGAATAATGTAGCTTACTTTAGTTATTTTTACCTAATCTAGTCATAGGCAAGAATTAGCGATGGAACCAGTGTCAGGAGCACGGCTGGTCATGATGATGAACATCAGCCACACTAAGTATAACTCCTTTGTTATCTAACTGTATCATGCCAAGCTTGACTACAGTATTAGCAATCTATGTATAGTCTTTTCCTGTTTAAAATGGGACAGAGCTATACTGTGGAGATTTAAAACAACAATACAGTATAGCTGGAGAGGTGGCTCAGTGGTTAAGAGCACTGACTGCTCATATAGAGGACCTGGGTTTGGTTCCCAGCATCCACATGTCAGCTCACAGTCATCTGCAACTCAAGTTCCAGAGGATCTGATGCCCTCTGCTGGCCACTGTGGTGCACACACATACAGGCAAAACATCCTGCACATGAGTAAGTCCAAAGTCAAGGTGTAATGGTGAATAACTGGGCTTACTGGTTTCCTCTAGTCTTGCTGATAAAAAGACAAAGGAGACCTCTGTTGTGTTTGTCAAAAACCCTTGATACCTCAATTGTAGGATTACACACCCACTGTCTGTAATTGTCATTGTCATTATTACACAAAAGCCTCCACTGGGATTTTCTTGTCTGTCCAGCCTGTTTGCTTCATGGCACTAGGAATTAGTGTGAGTGGCTGGAGCCTACCCAGGGTGCCTCTCTTACTGTGGCTGGGAAGATGGCCTTGCAGTTAAGACCGCTGGCTGCTCTTCACGGGGGATCCACGTTTAGTTCCTAGTACCCATGTCAGGCAGTTCACGGCTGCCTTCAACTCCAGCCCCAAGGACTGGCGCCCTCTTCTGGCCCCCACAGGTTCATACATGACCTACACAGGTTCCACATGGCTTACACTCCCACAGACACATACATGGAAATTAAAACAAAGTTTAAATTAGAAAAAAAAAAAAAAGATTGGTGTAAGGTTTCTGGATTCTGGTTTAGGACCATGTAGGATTTCCTGTGTCTTTCTCCTCAATTGTCCACGACACACAAACGCCCTGGCACACAGTGACATCGTCCGAATAGAGTGGCCATCTTTACAGGCAAAACAGCAGCCAACCTTCCACCACTACAGGACTGAACATTACCATAATCTGTATATTATCATAACCCATACGTTACCATAATCCATATATTACACTAATCTGTGAGTTTGTTTTCCAAGTGTTTGTTTTCCCATCCCCCACTCCACCTCCATCACCACCCCACAACAGTCATTTCTTCTAAGGGATTATTGCCACTTAGATGTCTTTCCCCACAAAAATAGTACCTGAAAATTAATTTAAAAAAAAAACATTTTATCAATTCTTTGTAAATTTCACACAGTGCACCCCAGTCCCACTTATCTCTCCATCCCTTTGTACCCCCTTGTAACCTCGCCCCCAAAAGAAAAAGAATCATGGAAGCTGTAGTGTGTGGCAGCACGTCCCCAGTACACTCTTTCGTCCACATCTCTTTACTTGCAAATGTTCATCGCGATGAGTCTTGGGTCTGGCTTCTGCTACTTATCAATACTAGACCCTTACCAGGACTCCTCTCAGATACCCTGTTGTTGTCTTGTGTCATGACCTGGGGCCTGTTCTCCTGCCTGCCCATAGGTGACAAGAGGCAACGGGGTGTGTTTCAGTTGTTGATCTTAGATCCTGAGCCATTCATGTTCTGGAAACTGTCTCCTGTACCAATACGTCAAGCTATTCTCCACTTTCTTGTCTATGGCATTCAGTGTATCTGGCTTTATGTTGAGGTCCGTGAGAAGGTATATTCTTTTGGGTTTGGGTGAAATATTCTATAGATCTCTGTTAGGTCCATTTAATTCATAATATCTGTTAGTGTTCTTATTTCCCTGTTTAGTTTTGTCTGGATGACCTGTCAGTTGGGGAGAGTGGGGTGTTGAAGTCTCTCACTATTAATGTGTGGGGTTCCATGTGTGATTTAAGCTTTGGCAATGTTTCTTTTACAAATGTGGGTGTCCTTGTGTTTGGAGCACAGATGTTCAGAATTGAGATATCATCTTGGTCGATTTTTTCTTTGATGAGTATGAAGTGTCCTTCCTCGTAGGGCAGTTTGGCATCCAGAGGACTCAGTGAGCAGGGAAGGTGGGTGGGGGAAGGGAAGCTTACCTGTATGGTTCAGGATCGCAGGTCTGTTGAAGGTGGGCAGAGAGATGGCAGGAGAGAGGTCTGCCTGGGATAGTGGGCTGCTCCCAAAATTTCTTTTTATCAAATAATCTTGTTCTACTTCTCAAATGTATAATTTATTAAGAGCAATTGTGTCCAAAGTACATAAGGTACATGGTTTCCTTAAAAATATAAGTTGCAACATTACTTTATAAAATATCCACAATTACACATTAAAATAAAAGGCAGAATAGAGATGCAAATTACTAACATTAAATTTTATGATACAATAATCACTACTGTTTTGGAAAAAAATAAACTGCAGAAGCCCACTTTACTTCCTGTGTGACAGTACCTGTCCGCAGTCAGGCTCTGGGCACACCGTTGTGTGGTGAGCACAGGTACATGAGGTTCTGAGCATGCTCCCTGAGGAGAACTTACAGGTAGGGACAGAAGGGGAAGTGCAGAATGGGAGGATCTTCATGGCGTCATTGTGGGAGATCTATGGGCCCCCCCCCCCCGCCTGCTCCTGTGGTCAAATGCTCCAAAGGGGATGCTTCCCAGGGGAAGCATCCTTCCTCTCTCTCTTTGCCTTCCTGCTACCAGAGGAGGAGCATCCCATTTCCTTACCGTGTGTGCACCTCTGCCACAACGCGCTATGTCACTAAAGGCCCCGAAGCCAGCTATATGTCATAGCTGGGCTAGACAGCCATGGACTGAAACATCCCAAATGAGCCCCGAATCTTTGCTTCTTTTTAATTTTTGTTATAGTATTTTAAGTATAATATTATATATATTTATTATATTAGTATACTATGCTATACAATACTATACATATATAGTATATACAGCATATACATGTATATACTATATGTAAAGATATACTATAAAATACTGTGCATATATATACACACACACACATATATATATACAATATGTGTATTTTTTTATAGTATATTTTGTCATAATATAGGAAAGTTAGCACTGCAGGAGAGTGCTTTCTTAGGGCCTTCATGATCCTAGTAACTACAGGAGATGGCTTAAAGTTAAAATTCCCCTCTGCCTGTGCTGAGAGCAAGTGACAGACAGCCATGTGGCACTTGCTATGTGCATAATAGTGCTCAAGGACATGTGATATAAAGAGAGGTAAGACCAAATTCACTCTTTAGTTTGCCAATTTCCCCGGAGACAGGCATTGCTCGCAAGTCAGTAACACATACACCTTGACCTAAAACATAGTGCCAGGAAGTGGAGGTAGCAGCTAGATTTGGGATTTTTCAAACTGCAGTGGGTCACTTACATCACTTCTACCATCTGAAAACATCTTCCGGACACCTGGATGTAAAGTGTGTTCTCAAGAGTGAATGCGCCACACCAACTTAATTACCCGACTCATTTCTTACCTCATGATGGTGAATTCAAGCCACATATACAGTCTGGGCCCCCTGAAACACATCCAAAAATGACTTCTTAAAAATTTCTTTTTTAAAAAAAGATTTATTTATTTATTTTATGTCTATGAGTACACTGTGGCTGTCTTCAGACACACCAGAAGAGGGCGTCAGATCCCATTAAAGATGGTTGTGAGCCACCATGTGGTTGCTGGGAATTGAACTCAGGACCTCTGGAAGAGCAGTCAGTGCTCTTAGCTGCTGAGCCATCTCTCCAGCCCCCAAAGTGGCTTTTTAATAAAGAAAATAAATTCAAAATTTGACATAGAACCCTATGCTCTATTGACCGTGTGTCAGGGAAGATACCTGGGATACAGCCAAAGGAACCCTCAGATTTTACTTTGAAGAGCAAGCCCATTCTCTCCATCTGTAAAAGAAATTATATTAAAGAAATGAAATTAATTAGTTGGGACAAATATTAAACCCATTAGGGTTTTAGCAATAAAAGCCACAGGGGAAAAAATGAAACAGGTTATAATGTGCAAGTAGGAAAACAGACATCACATTTATTGCTGTTACTGTTAATAAGAGCAGCAGCCTGTTTTCACGGTGCTTGTTATTACACACACACACACACACACACACACACACACGCGCGCGCGCGCACACGCACATAGACACACCCCCACGCGCGCGCCCACATTTGGTCCTTACACAAATGTGTGAGATAGCATAGACAAAGAAACAGACTTTAAAGTCTGTGAGCTAGCTCTGCTGTGACCCGAGTTTGATCTCTGGGACCTAAGGTCGAAGGAAAGGATTTATTACTGAAAGTTATCCCCCAACCTCCACACATCACACATATGATAAATAAATAAAATTAATTTAATTTTTAAAAAAGACAAGAGAAAGAGTGTCTCCGGGCATAGAAACCATTTGTCCAAAGGCAAAAAGCCTCCTCGTGGCTAAGATTCCACACAGATAGGTTCGGGAGTGCTTCTCCTGTTTGGCATATTCTTTCAATGACCCTGAAGCATCCTTGTCGATGAGGTAGCTGATGAAATCTGCTTGTTGTACACAGACAGCTGTGCTAGATAAACAAGTCGTGGGAAGACAAACTCTGTATTAGCAGTCAAGAGAGATATCCAGCATATGATTTATGGTTTTAATGTTGCTGAGGGCCTGCAAAGTGCTTAAGGTACCTATGGAATAAGAGTTGGGGGTGTTTAAACCACACCAACACAGTGGTTGGCAAGAAGGAAGAAATATTTGCTTAGCTCAAACCAAGTATGAATACTGCTTAGTGTCTTAGATCTGCACAGAGCTTCCCCCGGAGGGGCAGGGTGATGGCCAGACCCATACTCACTCTGGGTTCCAGTGCCAGCATCCAGGACCTGCAATTGCAGACACAGTGCTGAGAGGTTGCCCTAAGAAGTGACCTTCCTATTCTTCTAGGACAGTCGGTCTCAGGAAATAACCAGCATTATTAATCTACAGAGTAATTGGTTTCTGCACTTTCTACATTATTTTAGCAGGTGGCCGTGTGAAGAGTCAGCTAAAAACGTGCGTGTTCAGCACCGGCTGAGGTTGGTTTGGAATAAGTGGTGTGTATTTGGGGCGTAGACATTTCAATGTTCTCTATCTCAAAGCTCCCAGAGGTGAAGAAGTCTAAAACCACAATGGCTTAGGTTATTCGTACCTCTGGTCAAGTTGCAATAAAGCCTAAATGCTGACATTCGGAGGCTCCTTATGCCTGCTGTCGGGACCCCCTTTCTTCTCTGGGTTGCCTCATCCAGCCTTAATTGGAGGGGAGGTGCCTAGTCTTATTGCAACTTGATATGCCGTGTCTGGTTGATATCCCCAGGAGACCTGCCCTCTTCTGTAGGGAAATGGAGTGGTGGATGGTGAGGGCGGGTATGGGGGAGGGCCTTGGAGGCAGAAACTGCTCAGAATGTAATATAGAAGAGAATTCTACCAAAAGACTTCTTGTGTAGGCTGCATGCCTATCAATAGATGGCCACCAGAAAATAAACTTGGGAGGTTTCTTGTCTGATAGTGTTTTGGGGGGTTTTACCCCTTTTTTAAAATTTCTTAAATTTTGTATTATTTTTAATTTTTAGTTTAGTATATATTCTCTCCCTCTGCTCTACAGGTCCTTTCCTGTATATATTATGGTTTCCAGTTTAGTATTGTTTTGGGAATTCTAGATGTATGAGTGAGAACATCTCTGCTGTGTCTTCTCTCAGACTCTTTTCTTTCTCTGTGTTTGTTTGGTCCTATTCCAATACATTAGCTTCTGTTTTGTATATTATATTAATTTTCTTAGAAGCCTGTTTGTTCCTGAGAAACAGAAAGGGGGCGGATCTGGATGGGATAGGAGGTGTGGAGGAACTGGGAGGAGGAGAGGAGTGGAAACTACCAAGAATGGATATATGAATGTATGTATATATACATATAATATAATATACATATACATACACACACATGTATATCGTGAGAAAAAAGAATCCATTTTCAATAAAAGGGAGCAAAACAAGAGTCCTTATAAAATGCTCTGAATTCTGAGAGCTGAGGGGCCTTTGGTCCTCTGAGGCTCATCTCTTATAGAGGAATAATGTACTTTAAAAATGACTTTAAAAATTTATTTCACGACTCTTCAAAAAGGGAGAAAATAGCTTTTCTGTGTGCATATCTATGTTTAAGAGGATCGTGGATTTGTTTGAATTTGCTTAAGATTTACAAGGAAGAAATAGGGACTGGAGAGATGGCTCAGCCGTTAAGAGCACTGACTGCTCTTGCAGAGGACCTGGTTTTAAGTCTCAGCACCCACTTGGTGGCTCACAGCCATCTGCAACTACAGTTCCAGGGGATCTGATGCCCTCTGCTGACCACGTTGGGTATTGCATGCTTGTGGTACACATACATACATGCAGGCAGACATTCATACACATAAAATAAATTGATCTTTTATGAAGACTTAAAACATAGGTCATATCTACAAACTTTTATTTTAATCCTTTCTATTTATAATTGCCCCCAAAGCCATAATTCAAATAGATGTGTTTCCTTGAATGTTTTGAATCATTTACATGTGTGTATGTATGTATATATATACACATATATATGAATTGTGTATATATATGTTATATTATCAAAGAAATATAGTAACTTTGTTTTTATTTTACAAGTGTACTTTGTAAGATTCTTTTTGATAATAAAATTAATGCCTTCAGTTTATGTTTTAAAAATGGTATGAGCTTGATGTGGATATAAAATTTTATTTTTCTTATCCAAAGCTGATAGAAACTGAGACTGTTTTTAATTTTTCACCAAAGTAACATAACAACATCCCTCATGGATAATTTTCTGTCGCATGAGAGGTATCCCCAGGCTATTATCTTACATTATCACCCATTAATGGGCTTGAAATCAATTTAGTGGGTTTCAACCAATATAAAAATTAATGGTATAAACTGGGTGTTATAAATGATAATGAAATCGATTGCCTGTTGTAAGAGCATTTGAATTGTCTCCTTCTACTCTGTGCGTGATTATTCAGGTTGTGATGGTTACCCTCTTTAGCAACTTGATGCAAACCTAGACACACCAGGGAAGAGGGACTCTTAGGTGATGATTTGCCTCCACCAGACTGACCTGTGAGCATGTCTGTAGGGGCATTCCTTTGATTGCTAATTGAGGTAGGCGGAGCCAGCCCACTGTGGGCGGTGTCATCCCTAAGCAGGTAGGCCCTGTTGTATAAGAAAGGTATCTAGCTGGGCAGTGGTGGCGCACGCCTTTAATCCCCCCAGCACTTGGGAGGCAGAGGCAGGCGGATTACTGAGTTCGAGGCCAGCCTGGTCTACAGAGGGAGTTGCAGGACAGCCAGGGCTACACAGAGAAACCCTGTCTCAAAAAACCAAAAAAAAAAAAAAAAAAAAAGGTATCTGGACAAGGCAGAGGAAGCAAGCCAGTAACCAGTGTTCTTCTGTGGTTGCTGATTCAAGCTCATGCATCATCCTGCCTTTTTGGTTTCTCTCAAGGACAGACTGTAATCTGTACACTGAAATTAACCCTTTCCTGCCCAGGCCGCTTTTGGTCCTGGTGTGTCTTAGGAAAGCAGAAACCAAACTAGAACACAGATGATAATGTGGTAATATTCATGTAACTCTTGCTGGCCATCAAGGGAAGGGCCCAAATCCACCCCTCTAAAGTCTGTCGGGAAGGTCCCCTGTAGTTCACGGGACACCTGATGCTTCAGCCTTATTGCTGGTTGCAAAACTGATCTCACAAATGACAGTGTCTAATTTACAGGATTGCTGTTGTATTTCACCACACACTGGTGTTGGGTTTCTGTGATGGGTTTCCGATTGCAATGCTTTTCCTGATTACTTGGGAGGCTGAGATCAAGTCAGGTCTAAGTGTCGGAAATGGATATGGAGACTTTTCCAGTGTTCCCCTCAGCGTGGAGTTGGATGCGCACGGGGCAAATAACCAGTTAGGAAACAGAAGCACAGAGAAGAAGGCGAGAACTGTTTGCGTGACATCAGCTGTGAAGGACATGCGCCCTAGGAAGGTACCGGAATAAATGGCTTGCTCTTCTGGCTGCTATGGGGTGGATTGCGCCTGGGGCCGAGGACCAATCGCAGATGTTGCACCCGGGGCAGGGGACCAATCGCAAATGTCCTCACAGCCTTCCGTTTGGGGTTAGTGTGAGGACTGGTGTGCTGTGTTCACACGGCCAACACATAGGATGGTTCTTCATAGCTTCAGGGAGTCGTTCTCTGTCCAGGTGTTCAAGCAGCATGTTTCCTTCCTATCTTCCTCTTATTCTGTATTTTTGTTGTATGTGTGGGCGTAGAGCACAGCTGGCCAGTGGCTGAGAATTTGGTGCCTAGGTGGGTTCAGAGGGAACGGAACTCGTTAATGAGGGATCAAGGAGATGGTTGCACCTCAGAGATGAAGTATCCATGTTTTATAGAAATATCACATCAGGGTTGATAGACAAGTCCATGCATTTTCTAAGAGAGTGCCGGAAGGTCATTGATTATTAACCTGGTCTTATGAAATCTCTTGATTTTAGTTTTCAAAATACCAAGTGAGGCTTGTTTGTTTGTTTTAAACCACACACAGTTTGGACCCAACACATCATATGTGAATTTAGCAATTTCTGCGTTAAGGAAATGAAGCTGTTAAACGTTTTAAACAACCATGAAGTCTAATTTGGTTCCATGTGACCCAGTTCGTCACTTCATTTATTTCTTCCTAAATGCATGACTGGACATTGAGGGGATGGTGGCATTCTGAATTTTGCTCATCTGTCTCGTTCCTTCATGACTAATACAGTGTTTAATTAGTTGGAGCCTCTAACAATCACTTGTTCTGGGACTAGACAAATAAATGCTAAAACATACAGTTCTGTATTCCTCCAGAATGGAATATTTTGAAGTTAGACAAATGTGGCTACTTTGGAGCCATTTTTGAATTGATTTCTTAGGCTTCCTACATGAAGGGACTTTCTGCTGTACAAGACTCTTGTATGTGTCACATCCTGACAGTTTTACAGTCCACCCAGGTGCCACATAGCTAATTCATGATGTAGAGGGGGGCCTTAGTACATTAGTAGATTGGATAGACAGTGGAAAGGAAAATGGATGGCCAAGCTGGGTATAAAACAATATGCACAGCTCATGAGAAATCCTCTGATGGGGGTCTGTGCATCAGGGTCATTGAATGGGGGTCCGTGCATTGGGAGTCTGTGCATAGGGGTCTGTGCATTGGGGTCTTGCATGGGGGGAGTCATTGAATGGGGGCCTTGTATTAGGGTCTATGCTTTGGGGTCTGTCCATCAGGATCTGGGCATTGGAGTCTGTACATTGGGGTCTGTGCATTTGGGTCTGTATACAGGGGTCTATGCGCTGGAGTCTGTGTACTGGGGTCTGTGCACTGGGGTCTGTGCATTTGGGTCTGTATACAGGGGTCTATGCACTGGAGTCTGTGTACTGGGGTCTGTGCATTGGGGTCTGTGTACTGGGGTCTGTGTGTTGTGGCCTGTACATTGGGGTCTGTGTGTTGGGGTTTGTACATTGGGGTCTGTGTATAGGAGTCTGTGTATTGGGGTGTATGCATTGGGGTCTGTGCACTGGGGTCTGTGCATTGGGGTCTATATATTGGGGTTTGTGTATTGGGGTCTTGTATTGGAGTCTGTATATTGGGGTGGGCGTATTGGCATTTGTACATCATGGTGTGTGCATGGGGGGGTCCATGCATGGAGGTCCATGTATTAGGCTCTGTTCTCTGGGGTCTGTGCATTCAAATTCTGTGATTCAGGAGCCTTGGCCTCCCTCAAGGAGGTTGTGAGAATGGAATGATAATCTTTCAGTCATAAAAGGAGAAAAAGATGTTCCATATGGGCATTTGATCAAGCCCAGGGAAGAGCAGTGCTGGGGAAATTCTAGATCAGTTAGCACTCCCGAGCTTCACCCACTGGGAGCCTTAGTTGGATTGGCAGGATGCTGGAGTATGTCGGCCAGAGTGAGCTGGAGTCTGAGCCACAATCTTTCCCAATCTTGGTGCTCAGAACCATCAAGGCATTACTCTTATTTTGAATCGTCTTCATCCTAAAAATGAATCCAGAGCTGTCCTGTCTTCCTCCCCCAGGCTACCTTCATAAGTAGGGAGACCCCACCCTTTACCCCAGTACCGGTTTCACTTCTCCAGTCTGCCTTCTTCTTGGGAGTTCCTGGACCCAACTCCAGCACCACCGTCACCATCACCAGCACCACTGTCACCATCACCAGCATCACCACCGTCACCAGCACCAGCACCACCACCACCATCACCAGCATCACCACCACCATCAGCAGCATCACCACCACCATCACCAGCATCACCACCACCATCACCAGCATCACCACCACCCTCTCCAGCCCTTTGTCTTTATCTTTGTAAGACAATGCTTCAGAATGCCCTAAGTCCTTTATTATTATTAATTTTTATTATTTACTTTTTCAAGACAAGAGTTCTAACCCTGGGTGTCCTGGGGATAGCTCCGTAGACTCAAACTCAGAGATCCGCCTGCTTCTCAGTGCTGGAATTAAAAGTGTGAGCCATCATTCCCAGATAGTCTTCTCAGCTCTTATGCTATATTTTAGATCTTAAATGTCTCCCAAAGGCCCCCATGTATTAGGGGTTGGTGTGGCTGGAAGTGGTGGAACCTTGAGGAGGTAGGGTCTGGCCTCCCTTGGCCTTTCTTCTAGTCACTGGGAAATGACATCTAAGGGGTTAGTCATACGCCTTGTCATGAGGTGATTGGTTGCTACCTACCATGTACTTCAACTGTGATACAATGCCCAGACAGCACTTGGGAAAGTTGTGTCATGGATGTATCTGATCCTAGACTAGAACCACTAACTGTGAGTTATGATAACCCATTTCTTTGATAAGCATTTTACATCAGTACTGGTTGTGATGTAAAGGTCATCAATCTGCTGTATTTTTCTCCCTTTTAAAGATTTGTTTAATGTGTGAGAGTGTGTGTGTGTGTGTGTGTGTGTACATCACAAGAGTGCAGTCCCCACAGAGGCCAGAAGAGAGCTATAGATCCTATGAAGCTGGAGTTAACTGGTGATTGTCTTCTGGGTTGTGAGCTTAGTTAGCCTTTAGTAGCTGAGCCATCTCCGGAGCCCAGTTGCAGGTCATGGTGAACCATCTAATGTGGTGTGCTGGGAACTGAATTTGGGTCCTTTGCAAGAGAGGCAGGCACTCTTGGCTACCGAGCCTTCTTTCCAGGCTTCTTTGATATCTTGACATGTTAATACTCGTTGAGTGCTTTCCACATGTCAGATCCTGTTTTAAGTGTTTGGGGTGCACATTGTGTCATTTAAACTTTACCACAGGAATGTGTTGTTGATCCCAATTTCTGCTACGAGGAGACTGTGGCTCAGCAACATCATGGTTTTCTTCAGCTTTTTGAAACCCAGGCTTCTTCTTCTTCTTTTTTTTTTTTCCTCCTTTCTGTAGCAATTTATGTCAAAGGATGTGGATATCCTTTGTCTGGTATGAGGTGAACAGCATGGGAACCCTTCTCTCTTGGGGTGTAAGGAGAACAGAGAGTCTGTTACTGTCATGCAAGGCAGGCTGAGGTAGACACAGACATCTGTGGTAACTCATTGTCCATTCTGAGGGTCACGGACAGCTTCCTCAGGGAGTCAGAGAGACAGTTGTCCTCAGTTAGATGAATCAAAATGTGACATTATGCTTGGAGGGAGGCCCAGCATGAGGAAAGGCAGAAGGACACAAGTTGACAAGAACTTTGACATCACTAAATTGGTCTGAGTCAGGCATAGTGAATGTACGTATGTCCAATGCATACTGGGTCTGGCCTGCATTGAATTTGTGGCCATGGCTATTGAAGAATTTTAAGTTCAGGGTGATACAGACAGAAGTGTAGTCCAGTCCATAAGAACGTGTATAAGGAAGAGGGGTACGAGTGACAGACCAAGAGAGGAAAGCGGAGATGTAAGGAAGTCAATGGAAATACAACAGGACCGATGAGCAGCGGGTTTGAGCATCAATGGGAAACTAAAGTAAGCAGGGAGTTTCTGTAACAACAGAAGATGGAAGCATCACTATGCCTGTTGCTGAGTGAATGATTAAATCACATTATGTATACAGGAGGTGGGCCACTTAGAACCCCAACCAAGATGGAGAGAATATTCAGGCCTAGGTTGGAGGGTGGTGGGGACAAGGAGTGAAGGGTAAGGAGGTGGACTCGAAGGTATCCAGTAGGTCAGATGTGCTACCAGATGGGTGGTCTCCAGGGGCCATTATTCTTAGAAGAGGGAAAGGAAAATTGTAATGGCCACAACTCAACAGCTGTAATCATCTTACTAACGGCTTGGTGGACTTGGGGGGGAATCACTGGAAATCTAATCCCCCCTCCACCTGTTTCTACATATTTTAAAAAACGTACATTTTCTTTGTTCTTCATGGCTGACCCTTAAACCTTTTGATTTGTAACTTGTACGGTAACTGGTTTAATTACCTGCTTTTAAAAAAATATTTATTTTTCCTTTATGGTTTAATTTTATGTTTTGCCTGGGTGTATGTATGTTCACCATGTGTGTGCAGTATCCACAGAGGCCAGAAGAGGGTGTTGGAGCCCTTGGGAGTCACCATGTGGATGCCAAGAACCCTACCTCAGTTCTCTGCAAGAGCAGCAAGTGCTCTTAACCTCCAAGCTGTCTCTCTGGCCCTCATTACTAGGCTTTTACTAAGCAGTTACTTGACAGAATAAAGCTTATAACAGATGTTTATAAACTGCCGGCAGCTTCACACATACAGAATCATAGTCATCATTGAGAATTTGCTC
>JADRCH010000137.1:1495978-1511164 GCA_019843965.1 Rhynchomys soricoides
AGGAGGAGCAATGGAATGGGGAGGAGCAACAGGATGGGGAGGAGCAATGGAATGGGGAGGAGCAACATTTGCATATTTGTTTCTTCCTTAAATTATAGAAATTGCATAGCTGGCTCTTTTTATTCACATTTTTACTCTTTTGAGAATTTTAAACATGAACACTGTATTTATGTCATCTCTACCGGTCTCTCTTTCCAATTCCTCCTGCACCCCCTCTCCCTCTCAAATTCATGACACCTTTATTATTGTTTTTATATATACATATATATGTTACATATAAATTATATATAATACATATGTTAAAAAGTTTACTGAATGCATTTAGTATTTTATATATAAAACATAGACCCAGGAAGACAAACCCCACACATTCTCTCTTACTTATGGGTTCTGTTTACAAAGTTTTAGATTTAAGTGTATAAGCCAAAGCAACCTCAGAAATCAGGAAAGTCGAAAGGGCTTATGAGAGGAAGAACAAAAAAGCTGCTCTTGATAGGAGGAGTAGTATTCAAATGCTAGGAAGGGGGATGGAAAAGAGGGGAGAGACTTTGTCTGGAGGGGAGGAGGGTAAGGCCAAGGGAGAGGAGGCAGGAGAGATAAACAGCTCTCTTCTGGTGTTTGGAAAAGCCACAGGGAAGCACACTATTTCATACTTACCCCAAATAAGTGTATGCACACGCACAAGTGTGTCTTTGTGTATGCATGCGTGTGCATGTGCCTCTGTGTGTGTTTAAATGGAGTGGCACACCACTCAGGGTGCTAATGCTCCCCTCAAGGGTCTATTTAATAAAAACCCAGGGTGAGGCATGGGAAGCCTCCCTTCCAAGTGTTGGTCAGGGGTCTCTAAGGGACTCCCCTAAACAATATAGGCTATTGCCAGTGAGTGTCCTCAGCTGCCTCTCAGGACTTGTGTGAATTCTTTACCGCATGCTTACCTCGTGGCGAGCTCACCTTTCCCGTGTTAGAACTTCATGAAGACTGTGACCTCATTTATTGGAAATGACTGTGATAAGGTGAGTTATGGTAAGCTTAGGAATATAGCTTCACACGCACTGTAGGCAGGCACTGCTCACAGCCTGGAATTGCTCATGGCGATACTTTTTCCATATAATACCAGGGCCTTCCTCTGGGCCCTGGTGGCCCTGGCAGGCTCCACTCATCCTTCCCTGAGCTTGTTGCTCTCCTTTTGACCGACACGTGGGCCTTGCATGGTCTTCTTAGGTCTTCGCCAGGGATGGTGTCAATGCCCCATAGGCTGTGACATCCAAGGTCACTGGAGGACAGCTCTATGCCTCCTGCCTGTGGAGCTAATCTCCCCCCAGGCGACCGCCTTTCCTTTTGTTCGTTTGTTCGTTTGGCCACAGAAAGCAGCCACCTGGCTAGAGTGACAAGTCCCTCCTCTCTCTGCTTGCCAAAGGCAGCTCTGGAGCATGGGCCTGGCATTTCTAGGAGCACCGTGAACGTTAGGATCTCTTCCAGCATTCAAGTGGTCTGGAACTGAAGGCTGAAAGAAATCTCAGTGGATGGAGACCTAAGGCAAATAATGAGGATCAGGAGCAGCTGAGGATGTCCACCAAATCCTTTGTGGGTCGAGTGATTTGAGACAAGCGGTTCTCATGCTCGGGGTTCTATCTATGCTTATAAATCCAACTGGAACATAGTCAGACTCTTTACTATTTTCATGCAAAAACCATTTGTATAAATAAGGGTTATCGTTGAAAACTAAGGGTGTTTACCTTTTCATAATAAATGTAGTTAACTTCATCTTTTTTTTCATTTTAAAGAATAAAACTGAAAATGAAGAATAAACAAGAATTCTTTAAGTTGTACTGTTGTTTGTTTTGGTTGCTGTTGTTATTAGCGACAGGGTCTTGTTAAGTACCTAAGGTTGGCTTCTAACTCATTCTCTTGTGGCAGCCTCCTGGGTATGGTGTTGGTTGCAGGTGTAGTTGGCTTTTAGGGTCTAGATGTAGAAAGACCTTCGGGTCAGTCCCGCCTGGTCTGGTTTGCTTCTCATGCAAAATGGAAACGAAAGTGGCAAATTAAGAGAATTCCAGAAGTCAGTAAGTTCAGTGTCTCAGAAAATGCCCGGCTTTGGGAGATAACCCTGCAGCTGCCCACATGAATCGCCCAGGGGTCCCTCACACAGTGGTTGATTCCACAGCTTTTTTTGCTTCAAATTTAGAGCTTAGAGTTTGCTTACGTTTTGAAGTACTACTCCCCATCTTGTTCTGTAGGGATTTGATGCTGAGACTTGACTCTCGAGCATTTTCTCCTACTCCTCTGACTATTTGTTTTATCTTGGTCCAGGCCCTTCTCTGAAATGCCCACCAGACTAGGGCTACTTGTATAGCTGCCAAGTTGCACCAGCAGAGTGTTAGGCGCCGATGAAGCAGTTGGGTAAATATAAAAATGAATATGCCTATTTATATCCACATATAGAATCCATTAATGATAGGCTTGCCCCCAGGTTATCTTACTCATGAAGTTGTGAGGTTTTCGATCCTTAGGTATTTATTTTTGAAAGCTATTTTGTTTTATGCGCATGGGTGTTTTGCCTGCATTGTGTCTACTTGTACCGTGTGAGTGTCTGGAACCTGTGGAGGTAAGAGGAGGTCATCTGATTCTCTGGAACTGGGTGTGTGGATGGCTGTGAGCTAGCGTGTAGGTGCTGGGAACTGAACCTGGGTCCCGTGCATGCAAGAGCTATAAATGCTTTTAACTGCCGAGCCATCTCTCCGCGCCCTCCCTCAATTCATTTGTATTTTAAATACTCCTTGTGAGAGATGGAAGGGGTCCTCAGAGAGGTACCTAGAGGAAGTTGTGTTTTAGGGCACAAGGGATTTGACAGATATATTTTAAGTTACAAGAGTGAGCCTATTCCCGTGGACTTAAGTCTCGAGAGCAGAGAACTTCTCTGGATGGAGCAGGAGGAGGCAGAGAGATCTGAGGATGACAGGGAATCCTGGACACACGGAAGGATGACAGGGATGGGGGAGGGAAGCCTGGACATACACACCAGCCCCACTGCTGGTAGCCAGGGAGGAAGAGGGGACTGTAGCTCTACAAGCACCAGGAAGAAAATATTTGGTGAGATCCCAAACCTATAAACTCAGAAGCAGAGTCTGTCCCAGAATTCCTAAGACCTCTACCCAGTACACAGTCATGTGGAAGACTGTGCTAATTGAGGGTGTGTGTGTGTGTGTGTGTGTGTGTGTGTGTGTGTTGCTAATTGGGTAGACTTTTAAATGATCATAAGACATTAATATACTCAATTTTTGCATCCAAACATATTTAAAATTACTTCAGGAATCTTATATTGATCTTAGTGGATAATTCATGACTCTCAACATTTTTTGGTGATAATATTTAATACACAAGATGAAAGTCTAATACAGTAATTTAAAATTTGGAGCACTGACTTTCTTCCCTTCCTCTCTCCTTCCCTCCCTCCCTCCTTTTCTCCTTCCCTCCCTTCCTGTTCCTTTTTCCCTCCCTTCTTCCTTTCTTGTTTTTTTTTTTTTTTTTTAAAAAAAATTTTTTTTTGGGGGGGGGGGTCAAGGAACATTGCTTCCTGAAGGGAAATGGACATAGGTTCTCAAGGAAAAGCAGAGGCTCTTTGTCTTCCGTAGGGATGTGTTTAGGTTTAAGATGCATGTCCAGAAGGCACTTTCTCACACTTGCCAACTGTATGATGGATTCAGGAAGGAAGGACTTTCCTAAGCACTCAAGAGCATTTGTATACACTCCGTGTTTAAAAGGTAGAGTGTCGATCTCGTGACTGTTGAAGATACATTCGCTTCAGTAAAGAAGTCCTTCTTGTTAAATGTGACAGTTATTTCTCTAAGGTGAACTTTACTGTTCCTTTCTACTTAATACCTTCTGAAGGTAGTATATGTCTACGGTTGAGATTTTCTTTAAAGACGTTCACGTGGGTCTTAGGAAGGTCTACATTTTTCCTCTTCCCCAGCCCCACCACCTGAGACCACCCCCAGTGATCTAGTTTGTAGCTGTGTGTGTTCCCTCTCTGTATTCTTCTTCTACACAAAAACCATCATGGTATATAGTGCCGTTGGTATTTCTCATTCACTGGTGTATCTTACAATTCTTATAAGACCCATAGTAGCATCCTTCTTTATATGACGGTAGCTTTTTTGGGAAGAGGATGTACTGTAATTTCTATAGCTAGCTTTTTATAGATGGCTGCCTGGCTTGCTTCTGATATGATATCTGCTTTCCGATGGGATTTCATAAGTGTGCATATGTATCTTTAAAATAAAATGTTAGGAGTGAGACTGTTGGGTTGGGGAAAATATCTACATAATCTTGATAGACACTGAGGGTTTATGATTTAGAGTTTTCTTTCCCATGGGAATGCCTGAGGTACTTTCTCTACGACTGATACAGGGACAGGGTTTGGGTTCTCTGTTCATCACCCCTGGGCTATAGGTTTATGTCTTGACCTTACTGGATAATCAGAGACTGTCTTAGTTAGGGTTTTACTGCTGTGAACAGACACCATGACCAAGTCAACTCCTGTAAGGACAACATTTTACTGGGGCTGGCTTACAGGCTCAGAGGTTCAGTTCATTATCATCAGGGTGGGAGCATGGCAGCCTCCAGGCAGGCATGGAGCAGGAGGAGCTGAGAGTTCTACATCTTCATCTGAAGGCTGCTAGGAGAAGACTGTCCTCAGGAGCTCTCTAAGCCCACCCCCACTCTGACAAACTTTCTCCAACAAGGCCACACCTACTCCAATAAGGCCACACCTACTCCAATAAGGCCACACCTACTCCAATAAGGCCACACCTCCTAATAGTGCCACTCCTTGGGCAAAGCATAGTCACACCACTACAGAGACATAGCTAGACTTACATCCTCACCAACGAGACACACTGTCAGACTTACAGAGTTTGTTTTCAGGGGGTCCTGAGCGAAACTAAGCTCCAAGTTAATCACTTAAGGAGGACAGCTCCTAAGAGTACAACCAGCAATGACCAGCCTGAAGGGTAACTGCATGTAATTTCCCCTAAACATGGCGGAAACAGTCAACTTGATATTTGTATGGTTTACTTCAACTAAAAGACATAGAAAAGGCAGAACATTGTGTAGACGTGTGACTCTAAGTGGATTACAAATTATGCAAACTAAAAGAGACCATCTTAAGGGGCTGAGTACTGTATGGCTTTATTCAGATATTCCAGCAAAAGCAAAACCATGGCAACCTAAAATAGATGCACTGTTTCTAGGGAGTGCAGGTTTAGGAAGGGCTGTCTCCTAAAGAGCAGGAAAAAAAAATTGGCAGACGATGAAACCATTCCATGACTACATTTTGATGTGGTTCATGACTGTATTTGTCAAAACTTGAAGAATTATACATGAAGTCTTTTATTGTATATAAATTATACTTTAATACAAATGAGGGAGAGAAAAGTAGAGTCCTTGTTCATTTCCTTCACACAGCGGGAAGATGTGTCTCCTCGTCCGGCATTCCTGTCTGAGCAAGGGCAGCATGACTTGAGTGGCATTTGCCAATGGCCCCCTGCCCAGTGACCGCTGTGTCACATGCATTTCTCCAGCTGTCATCAGTGATCCTGTTGCCTTAGGGAACTGGCACCGGGAGGCTCTGTCTGGCCCGCCTTATGGATGGAGCGGATGCCAAGGTCAGGGGTCCAGGGCTTAGTCTGGCCAACTAATGTGTCACCCCAAAGCTCAAGTGTAAACACATCTAGCTGTATTCTCCTGGGAAGGGCTGTGCATGCCAGAGGGCTGCTTTCCAGTGCTCAGGCCTTCCTTGTTCTATCTTGTTCACATGTGGATCCTCAGGCAATGAGTCAGTCTTGGCTGTGACAGATGGTACCGATATTTGTCTTAGCAACTAACTGGTGTCTTAGGTCAAATACTTAGGACCTATAGATTGGAGGCACGGAGAGTCCACAGATTAGGGTAGGCCAGAGTCATGAACATCGAAGACAATGGAAGAAAAATCAGTTCCTTGGACCTGGACTAGGGAACAGATGCCAAAGTCAGAGGCAGTCAAGAGGAAATGTCAGCATCGCCTAATCCTTAGAGAGATGCAAACCTAAGCAAGTACCATTTCAGACCCGTGGAGGTTCTTTTAAAAACAGCAAAATAAAGCTGTTTTTCATATTACATCCCCCTTGTCTGTCTGTCTGTCTGTCTGTTTCTCTCTAACACACACACACAGACACAGACATAGACATACACATACAGACACACACAGACACACACATGCGTGCACGCACACATCTGGGAGTGGTGGTATAGGCCTGTAATCCCAAGGGCATAGGAAGTGGAATTAGGAGAGTTGAGGATTCAGGGCTATCCTTGGCTACATAGCAAGCATGTGTAATCAATCAATCAATCAATCAATCCAATAAGCAGAAATAGCAGCTGTTGTGAGAACATGGAGAAATTTGAGATTTTTGCATTAATGGCAAGAGTACAACATGGCGTGACTGTTGTAGAAATAGTGTGCATCTCTACACATAATCCAAACATAGCAGTAAAATCACCGCATTATCCAGCAGTATACATCTAAACAGTTTAAAAGCAAGGATTCTTGCTTATACAGCCATGGTCATAACCACATTATTCATGGTAGGTAAGAGTTAAACACAACCCAAGCGTCTATCGGCAAATGAATGGGTACATAGGATGCATTCTATTCACAAGTCGAGCATTTTCAGCCTTCAGAAGGAGAATCCAGGACCCGCACTACAGCATGGGTGAACAGAGAAATAAACCAGTCATGGAACGCAGGATGCTACCCAGTCCCAAGTAAGGAAGGATACAGACAAGAGTGAACGGAGGTTGCCAGAGCAGGGCAGAGGCAGGGCAGGTCCCCCGCGATACATGCAAGTCCATCATTTTTAAATCCACCTTCACTCATGTACTTAGAACACCAGCAGAATGGAGTGAGATTATTTTCCAGTGTGTAACCTGAATGACCTCTGGCCCTGTACCTATCTAATGCTTGTTCCTGTCTGAAACTTCCTGAGCTCTGCCTCTTCTATCTGAATTTCTCTTCACCTCTTCTGGTCTGCAGACTCCCATCAAACTGTGCTTACAATACTGAAGGCTTTTCTAGCCCAAAGTGAATTCCATACATCCGAGGACACACAGGTTTATTGTAGTAATAGTCCACTTTTTAAACACATGTTTATTTTACGTGTATGTGCCTGAGTGTCTGTATGTGCAGCACATGTATGCTGGAGCCATCAGAGGCCACAAGAGGGCATCCGATCCCCAGAAACAGGAGTTGCTGGTCGTTGTGAGCCACCGAAGATGCTGGCCACCCAAACAGGGTCTCTCCCAAGAACAGTATGAGCCTTTAACCTTCAAGCCTCCTCCCTAGGATCTATTCCCACGTCTCCGGACCAGTTTTCTGTACTGATTACCTTTCTCGTAGTTTTGTTGTTTTGACAAATGCCTGAGAAAAAGAAGCACCTGAAGAGAAAGGTCATGGTGGCTTGTAGGTCGAGGGCACACAGTGCATCATGGGGAGGGAGGCTTGGTGGCCAGAATGAGAGGCAGTTGGCAGACATTGAGCAGGAAGCAGAGCTAGGATAGAAAACCTCAAGGTCCAACCCCAGGATCCACAGCCTCCTGCTTGTCTCTCCCCTCTAAGAGTTCCACAACCTTGGCTTGCTAAGCAGCAGTGTGTCTGGGAACTGGGAGTTCAAACACAGGAGCCGATGGGGGCGTTCCATATCCGAAGCACGGCACTCTGATGTTTTGATTATACTTATCATATATAACATGATGTTCTAGTGACATAGGCTAAATAATATTTATAAAGCAGACCGTGGGCATTCACTCTACATTGGATTTTTAGACAGACTACAAATAGCTTCATATCATATAAGTTATGTTTTGCCCTCAGACCAGTCATAAAATACTTTATTTTTAGATTTTTGTATTTTGGTATTCAAGATTTTGGATAAAGGATTGTGGATTTTGGGGGGGACAGCGTAGTCTGAAATAATGGAATAATCTCAGATTAGCCAGTGTGCAACTTTGGTTTATTTTGGAGTGGTCAAGAATGTCCTGCAGTCAGCAAGGATTCTGACAAGATGACGCATGTCCACTTCTTGCAGTCGACCTTGATACCAGCAGCCCGAGGGAATCGTATTTTAGTGTTTAGATGCATATGTGAACATTCCCAAATGTTAGTGTGTAGTGCTATGGTTTTGTTTTGTTTTTAGAGAACTTAAATTTTATTTTTATTTTTTTTGTGTGTATGAGTGTGTGCCTGCCTGCATGTGTGTGCACCATGTCTGTCATGCTCTTGAAGGGCAGAAGAGGACATCAGACTTTCTGGAAGGGGAGTTAAGGATGGTTGTGAGCTGCCTTGAGTTCTGGAAACTGAACCCGGGAGAGGAGTGGCACTCTCAACGGCGGAGCCACTTTCCATCCCCTGCCCCAGTTTTGATTTTTAGAAAACAAAACGAAATCATCTCACTCTTAAAGCATCTGGCTGTAGACACATGATACTTAAAGTCATCTTTCTTTGAAAACACAACACAGATTGTCTCTCCAAATCCACTTCAATCTCACAGGTTTGAGCTGCTGACCAAATACGCAAAAGGAACGCTCTGTGGTTTTTAATATTAAATCGAGTCTAATGCTGTAACTACTATAGGTCATATACTGAGGACTTGGGTACCACTCATGGTCTTCTGGGAAATGACTGCATCCTGAGAGCTTCCCTAATCAATGGATTAAACCCTTGATGGACTTCTAATATGACTGTTCAGTTGGGAGGTGGTGAAAAGCAGGGTGTGGGGGACGGTTGGAAGACGTGGGTAACTGGGGGTGTGTGTCTGTAGAAGACTATATCCTGTCATGCCCTCTCCTGTCTTCTTCTTTGTGCTTCCTGCCTGTCACAAGGTGAGCAGCCTCTGTCACATGCTCCCTCGCCACGATGCCTTCCCTCACTATTGGCTCAGAACGGAGCCAACCAAAGACTGGGGAGTGAAATAACTCTGAAACCTTGGAGCCAAGTAAATCTTTCCTTCCTCAAGTTAACCACATTGGGTGTTTTGTCATGGTGCAGAAAATGACTAATGCAATACAAAGTCTCAGACGCAGGTAGTCAGTTCTGCTGCATAGTGTGTGTGTGTGTGTGTGTGTGCGCGCGCGCATGTGTGTGTATACACACACATGCTACATATGATACATCATAGCTAAAAGGTCCCTTATGTTTTGAAATCCTTTCAGTGACAGAGGAAATTATACCCTCACATTTTAAAAAGTACATCTTAGGTGTCACCCTGGCTTTAAGTTAGAGCCACTGGTCAAGTTACTTCAACTCTGTGATGGGTAATTTTATGTGTCTGCTTGGCTTGGCTGCATGTCTAGTTCTTCAGCCAATGATGCTAGGTGTTTACCTGTGAGCATGACCTGATAGGACTAATATTTGCTTTAGTGGACTTTGAGTAAAGCTGAGCGTCTTCCTAAAGTGGGTGAGTTTCATGCAGTTAGTTGAAGGTACAGGGCCCTTTCTGCCCAGGAAGAAGGATTTTTGCCAACAGGCAGGTGGCTTTTGGAGAAGTGTGCATGCTGGTTTGTCCTGCAGACTTTGGAATTGCCAGCCTGTATGTCATGTGAGCCAATTCCTTAAAATAAACCCATCCCCCCTCCCCTCCCTTCCCCCCTCCCACCTGTCCTCCACATTAAATTGGCTCTGTTTCTCTAGCACACCCTGATTAATGAACTATCCCGATTTCAGTTAGGTTTCTTAATTTGTAGAAGAATATTGGGCAAAGACCTTCCAAGGCTTCTTTTAATGGGGTAAGAAGTTATTGGGGGGGGTGTCTAAATATCTGACTTTGCCACTTGGAGGGGGACAAGCCTGTTTTAAGCATGGCAAATTGAGTGGATGAGGTGGGAGGCGGAGCAGACCATGGGGGAGGGGCAGAGATGATGCGCTTAGCTGGAGCTGTGTGAACCTGGTGGTATCTTATGTGCAGTTGTTCAACTGCCGTTTAGTGAGCCTGGTCACAGGGTGATGGGCATCCAGGAGATACTGATAGAGGTTGTGTGTAAGAACTTACCTGCTGCTCAGACCAGGGCCCGGTACATACTCCAGGTGGGAGAACTGGCTTCCTGTAATCAACCAGAAATGGAAACTCAGGAGCAAACATCTCCACCTGAACGCAGTGAAGTTCCATCCCCAGTGTCCTGGAGTCCTGCCTATGCTTGGCTATTCATTAGATACAAACTGCTGGGACAAAATAAGTCTTCAATGTTCACCGTGTCCTCTGAGGGGTTTTGGTCACTCTATGGAGCATACAATAGTCTCATAAAACCAAGCCTCAAGTTTGCTTGATATGTAACCTAGGTGGCTCCAGTGGAGACTTGAACTGGAGACATTTGCTATTGTTATTCAGTGACTGTGATAACAGTAGCATCTGTGTTCCAGAGCTGTGCCACCCAGTGGAAGTCACTGGCTCCACAATGCACAAATTCAACCTAAAATTAACTAACATTAAATATGACAGAAATCCGAATTCTCAATTTTACAGTGCTCATTAGCCACAGGTACCTCATGGTTTCTGTTCGGGAAAGCACGGAACTGGGACATGATGGTTGAGTCTTGTTTGCAATTTCACAGATTCACAGAGTTGTGTTGTAATGGAAATTATTACCCTGTTAATTAGATAAAGCTTATTGGCCTTTAGGTTGAATAACTGGCCCCAGATTGTAACACATAAGAAACAGAACTGAGGTTCAACTCCAGGTCCGGTGGGCCCCTTTAAAGCCCTGGATGGTCCTTAGTGTTTGGAGTCATCCTAGGATGGGTGTGATTCACCAAGATGGTGAAGGCACTCTCCTCTGTAAGACAAGAAGGAAGCCTAGTGAAAACCAGAAAAGGGAGAACCTCAGCATGGAGAGCAGCTGGTGAGCACGGAGGACCATGGCCACTTGTGCAAGCATTCCTGCAGCTTGGCAGTGGGAAGCATCAATCTTTGATAGGACAGGTCCAGGGCAAGAAAAGAGGAGGAAGATTTCAGCGTTCTGAGGAGTGAGTGGGGGATGTCCAGGAAGGAAGGGACAGAGAGATAATCGAAAGACACAACTTTAAGACATTGTTGGCCTTGCTAATAGAATAACATTAAAACCTGTCTGGAGATGGCTCAATCTGAGCAGGCAACCCTGAGGCACTTGTCTGCCCAAAGAGGACACCATTTCCTGTCCCTGTTGGCTTTTGCTTGGGGATCTTACTAGCTTTCTGTTGCCAAGATCCAAATATTTGTATTTCTGTGTGAAATATACCTAATTATAAACATATTTGAAATAGCATAGTAAATTCTTCCAATAAAAAGCAAGTGCCAGGGTTGGAGACATAGCTCAGAGGTTAAGGACAAAGGCTGCTTTTCAAGAGCACCCAGGTTCAGTTCTCAGCAAATACATGGGAGCGCACAACCACCTGGAGCTCCAGTTCCAGAGGACCTAGCGCCCTCTTCTGGCCTCCACAGGTACTGCATGCATGTGGTGCACATACCTACATGCAGGCAAACACTCATACATGTAAGATAAAATAATCTAAAAGACAAACATTCCCTCATGAAGTACTGTGAGTGTACTTAGTGATACAAAATAATATACCTAAAAAAGGACTAAAATGGTAAATTACATGGTACTTGTACTTTACCAACAAAAACCCTGCAGAACGTGTATTACCAGTTCACTTTGGTACATGAGCTGGGACTTTGTGACACGGGACCAGGGTGATTGATCCTGCTGGGCTCTCTACCTTGCTGTGTGGTAGAACCCTATGAACCAAAACCCAGGCTGCGGAAGTCAGAGTGTGCCATGGAGGAGCCCAGACACCAGAGCATGTTAGAACGAGCAGGCCAACACTGAGAGCCTGTGACGTGAAAGACAGAGATGGGAAGGGAGAGCCGAATGCAGGACTCTTTCAGAGACCTCTGCTTCTGGGAATGGAAGACATGAGTCGCATTGTGTTTCAGACTAGGCCCCTGAGGATAATGCTGCAGACTCCCACTGTGTCCAGTGGTGGAGCTTCAACTCCAATGGATGCAAAGAATGGAGTGCACAGAGAATATCTCGTGTATTGTATGGATGTGGTACCTGTCAATTAAAAACCTATGGCCTATAGGAAAGGGTAGGATAGAAGGTGGGACATCCGGGAGGTGGAAAGGATCCTGAGATAGAGCCAGGCATGGGAGATTTGCCTGGGAATATGGGACTAGACAGACTCATGGTACCTGAGCACAGGTAACCAGCCATGTGGCAGAATGTAGATTTTTTTTTTAAAAAAGGGATATTTTAAGCTATATCCAGTCAGAAAAGAGTCTAGCTCTATGGCCAATGTCTGTGTAAATATATCTTGAGTCTGAGTCTTATTTCTGGGAATTGGGGCTAGGAGGAAGAGCCAGGACTTAACTCTCCAGGGGAGCAAGTTTTTCCTGACTACACTGTCAGGTCTTCATGTTCCTGCTCCTTGGGATTCATGCTGTACAAATGTATTCTTACAGCCAGGATTATTATAGATGTTTTAGGAATCAGTTTATCCCTCAGTGTCTAGCCCTATGGGTGGCTCTTAGTGGAGGAAAGAGAACACCAGAGGCATGGACTTGTAAGCAAAGCTCTCCATTGGGGAAAACATGAGACTATAAATGTGCAAATGTGGACATACATATATAAACATATAAAGGTCTTAGCCAAATTTGACCAAACTATTTACTAAATATGGACAGTTGATATCCAGACCCATGTCCTCCTGCAGGGTCTAGCCTGGGCTAACAAAAGAAAGCTATATGCCCAGATCAGACCTCCATGGCCCCCTCCAGGGTCTAGCCTGGAGTAATGAAGGAAATCCACACACAGAGATCTCCTCACAGGAGCACAACAGTATGAAAGTTGAAGCCAGTGTCTTCTCTCCAAAACCAGCTAGTTTGGCAGAAATGCTTGCAAATGGGGACTACCCAGACATCTCCAGGATGCAGGAGCTTATAAAAAGCAATCACAAACCTCATTAAAGAATTCAAGAAGGTTAAAAAATGATACAAAGAAACAGCTCAGAGAAATCAAGGAGAAAGAATTCAAGGAGAATTAACTCCCAAGTGATGCCCAAGAAATACGGGCAGTTATCTCAAATAATGTTTTGACCCCTAAATGTTTAAAGTCCATGAATTACCAAATATTCAGAGACGTGCCTTTGAGGAGGCAAAGTGCCCAGGCAGGCATTCCTCAGAGGGAGCAGTTTTTTTATTAAAGCAGAACGTATTTATGTGCACTAAAAATTAGAGGCAGTTCTGAATTATTCAAGGAGGAAGTTAAGTTTTGTTCCCCCATGAATGTAAAGTATTTTAGAGTGAGGTGAGCTCATGTCTAAAATATTAGCTTAATATGAGAGCAAGCCTCTGCGGCGCAGGCTCTTGCTCACTCAGCTCTCCTTGTAGTTGCAGGCAATGGTTTGGAACACAGTTATGTGCTTCCTTGATTCAGTGGGGGCTGGACCAGTCTCTAATGAACAGGCTAATGGCTTCAAACCGATTCTTTTACAGGCTTAGGAATGCTGAGGGAGATCTGGATGGACTCTTGGTGATTTAACATACTCTGTTGGGTACTTTGGAGCATGTGGGGAGTGCCAGGGGCTCAGATTCTGCATGGACAGTTGGGATGAGGAACTGGGAGAGTAGGTAGCCTCAGGAAATTGATGGTTCCTCACATGGACCTTGTGGGAATGAAATTTAATTAACCAATGAACAACGCTCGAAAATCAAGCTAGGGTCACGAAGTCTTTGTAGAGAGGGTTTAAAAAGGAACCCACATGTAGTTCTGGCACCAAATTACAAACAAGGGGCTGGAGGGATGGCTCACTGGTTAAGAGCACTGCCTGCTGCTCTTCCAGAGGACCCTGGTTCTATTCCTGTCATCAGCATAACTGCTCACAACTACCTAGAATTCCAGTTCTGGGAGATATGATGCCTTCTTCGGGTCTCTGCAGGCACTGCTTGCACATGGTGTACATATGAGCAGGCAAGCCACTCATAAAACAAAGCAAAATAACAACAACAACAACACCAACAACAGCAACAAAAACCCCATATCTGCTGTCCTCGCCTCTTTCCTGCACCAAGGTAAAGAATCTCAGTAGATTCTCTATTTATCACCTGGTTGGCATCAGATGCCCCATGATGAAAACTGAGGAGAGTTTATTTTGGCAGGGCATATTTGGTCATGTGTCTACTCTCTCCGTTGCCCGCCATCCCATTGCCGTGAGCCACTTGTGAGAAAAATGGAACCAAATCATCTTTTGCCTATGAGGCATTAGCAACTGTGTTGGGGGCTTCACGGAGCTGGTCTATAATCCCTCAGCCACCGTCAGGTCGAAAGCCAGAGGAATCCAGGTGGGAAAGATGACAGACCATGGCAAGTGCTGGCAGATTCACAGAATGGTTGGGAAGGAGTGTGGTATGGGCGAATTGATCCATGGTTAGAGAGTAAAGGATCTTATGATTAATAATGAGTTGGTGTTTTGTTTTTGTTTTTGTTTTTTTCTTCTGTAAGCACAGAGCCATGTGGTAAGATCACACTTGCAGATTTAGGTGAGCGTGCCTGGTGTCAGGAAGAGAAACAAATTGAAATAGGAAGGCAAGGGTAAGCCCCTTTAGTGGGTAGACTTTGAAAGTTCTTTTTTTCTCAACCCAGACTGCTGTGGTGCCACCTCAGACAGTAGGTTGTATGCTGCTCTTGGCAGTGGGGGTGGACGACTCTAGAGACATCACAGGGTCACATGTGAACGAGATTTGTCTTCACCCGCCAGCTTAAGCTGAACAACCGTTTTGCCCATTGAGAATATGTTTATTCCCTTTATTATCACGAGGTAACATGCCGGGAATAAAACTTGGACCGCTTTCTCTTCTAGAACTTACTGGTGACTCTGGCCCTTTCTATGCTCTGGGCTGGCAGGGGATTCGATCTTTCTCTCTAAAAACCTTCAAGATTATGTTCAGTATCGTTAGGTGTGGGGTGGGGGTGGGGATACGTGTAGGTGTGAATGCACATCCACACATAAATCAGGAGAGGGCTTTGGTGGTCATGACATGGGTGCTGGGAACTGAACTCAGGTCCTCTAGAAGAACAGCAAAGGCTCTTAACCTCAGAGCATCTCTCTAGCCCAGAGTTTAC
>JADRCH010000137.1:1521555-1565736 GCA_019843965.1 Rhynchomys soricoides
GTGTGTGTGTGTGTGTGTGTGTGTGTGTGTGTGTGTGTGTGTGTGTGAGAGAGAGAGAGAGAGAGAGAGAGAGAGATACATGTTGGTGAAGCAACCATTCACATCAAAGAAAAGAAATATATTAAAAAACAGAACAAGAAAAGAAAAAACCACAACAGAGCTTTCTCTAGTGGTACACTGGTTTTATGGGCATTTGTCATTTCTAGCAGGTCCTCCTACTGTGCCTTGTGGTTTCTGATATTCAGTTTTGTTTGTTCCTGCTATTCAGACCAAGAGAGCTCTTGGCTTTGCATCTGTACATCTACCTACAGAGGACCAGAGCTGGTGCCCTTGTGTGGATGGCCGCACTTGTGAATTCCTTGCTGTCCTTAACTCACTAGGACACTCATATCCTAGCCTGGAGAGTCCAGCTTCTTTTGAAATGGCTGTCATTCCAATCTGCTTACATGTTGTTAGTATTTGTGCCCTGGGGACAAAAGTATCTTCAAGTGGAGCACATTCTCAAAGTGGAAACAAGAAAGAAAGGGCAATTGTGACATGTACCTTCTGTGTTAGGTGCCATCCCTCAGTTTGGGGCTGTGTTGGGGTCAAGTTGCATCTCGGGTGCCCTTGGCGTGCTGAGGTCAGATGGGGGGAGAAGCTTTGGAAGTGGGGAATGCGGACTATGAGGGAGCTATGGGAAGAGCCAAAGACCAGTGTGGCAGCGGATAATGGAGGAGTGTGTCCCAGAGTCCACATTTCCAGAGGACAGGGTGTGGACACAACTGTGCTGATGTGTCCTGGGATGAAGCAGGGGCAGGAGGGTATAAGAAACCAAAACTGACCAAGGGCTTATAGGAAAGGACCTCATCCAGGTAGAAAAACATGTATGTACAGGTGGAAAAGAAATGGACGGGAGAGAGATTTACTATAGATTTTGCTAGGACGATGGGGTCACTTATTGGATACTAGGAGGGTGGGGTAGAGTGGAGAGAGACACTGAAGTAAGGGCAGGCTCGCTGGTTGGGCAGTTCTCATCTGCAGGACAGTGGTCCAGCCTCACTGGGGGGATGCCAATGGAGATCCCTGGGATGCTTAGCTTTACGGGGACAGGGATGCGTTTTTCTTATACATCAGACCTGTGATACGGTGTGCTGCTGTATGCATTTGGCCCAGCATGAGGTTAGCACCTGACTAGCTAGCAGTGAAGCAGAGGAATCATAACAACGTATTAGAGGAAAATCATCTACAGGGGATCTTCCTTTTCTTCTCAGAATAGTTTGTGTTTTACTGACCCTTCTGTCCATAGTGGGAGGTGGTGAGGTGCCTTTGATGAAGGGATGGGAGTGGTGCAGAGGCTGTGACATCACAGGGAGTGGTGCAGAGGCTGTGACATCACAGGGAGTGGTGCAGAGGCTGTGACATCACAGGGAATGGTGCAGAGGCTGTGGCATCACAGGGAGTGGTGCAGAGGCTGTGACATCACAGGGAGTGGTGCAGAGGCTGTGACATCACAGGGAGTGGTGCAGAGGCTGTGACATCACAGGGAGTGGTGCAGAGGCTGTGACATGGCCACAGGTTGCTGAACTCAAACCTCATTTCATGTGGCACTTGGTCTGATAACATAGACAGCTACCACATGACAGGAAGGCAGGTAGAGTGTCAGCAAGCTGAAGAAAGGAAAGATCCAGAACCCAAAATGACAGAGCTGGGACGGCATATGGTTTTATCATGCGGCTAAAACCTGCACCTTGTTTGAAACCCATGGATTGTTTGTTTCTGGAATTTTTCATCTGATATTCTTAGATTATAGCAAACTCTGGACAATAAACCAGAAAGTTAATTGGCAGTGAAGAGAGGAGACACCACAACATACCACACGCACACACACTCAGCACATGCCCACACACGTCACAGTGTACATACTACAGTACACACACACGCACACACACCAGACACCACAGTGTACACACACAGGCACACACACACACCACATAGACACCACACACAACTTTAAGACAGCATACATGTAAGACCCCTTAAATCTCGTTCTAAAATGTATCCTTGTGATGTTTCAGCTTGGACCTAGTTAGCCCGATACAGCCTTTATTTGAAACAGTTTTGAGATAGCACACGAAAGAAAGGACATGTAGAAGCAAGGGTCCCATCTATGTCATTACTGCCCGTGTCTCTTGCTCATGATGATCGCTGCCTTCACTCTAAAGTACACACGTTCTGAATCCTTTCCAGGTCTCGTGAACCAACTGGTTTGCACTGAACAGCAATGGAGCATAAAGAGTTGTCCTACGGCGTGTCAAGACAGTGGTTGGTTCTGAAACTCATCTGAAGAGGTTCAAAGAAGCGTCTAGATGTGACCTTGTCAGAGGAGGACGGGGAAGGTGAAGGCTGCCTGTTGCCCTGCAGCTTGAAGGGAGACCGCATGGCCAGCAGCCCTCACTGAAGACGTGACCATGAGTGTCCCACTTGCTCCCAAGAAATCCTGTTTCGGTCAGTTGCGAGATCACCGAGAGGGAGCAAAAAATAATAACGAGAGTATTCTGAAGATGGGGGATACAAATGCCAATCAAATCATGTTGGAGGTCAGCTCCTCTTTCGATGAGCCCAAGTCACGGGATCTGGATGATGAAATCGGAAATGCGAATTTAAGCAGGCCACAATACCACAGCCACTTCCAGAAGGAGTCTGTTCAGCTTCAGGGATTCGGGAAAGGGTCTCAGGCTGGCTCCACCAGCAGCCAGAGGGATTCTCAGGCTCCTCTGACCGTCCATAGACAGCTGAGTGAAGAACACACAGTCAAAAGAGGTACCCTGCAGACCTCCCAGAGTGTTCAGGGACTAAGTCTTTGCAGCCAGAGGAATGCACTGGGTCAAGCCAGCCCAGAGGTTTCTGCTAAAAAGGATGCTGAGATTCCCAGACACATCCCCAAGGACAAGTTGGCAAAGACCCTTGACAACGAAGAGCTGAAAAGAGCAAGTAGCTCAGTAGCTGCAGCTGGCAGCGTCTCTCCGATGAACCTGCAGTTAGTGCAGCTGGGCATCTTGGAGCCACAGGGCCATGTGCTTGGGCATGGAGAGGGGCCACCAGGGACACCAACCAGTTACTCTCCAGGGCAAATTTTCTCTCCAGGTGAAGATACCTCAGAGAGGAACAGTGTGTATCTTCTTAAACCATCTACCTCAGAAGCCAAGGGGTCCAGCCCATCAGACACCAAGATGGAGAGGACACATGGCCTGGATGTTTACAACGAGTACATCGCTCATGCAGAATTGACTCCCAGTTCAGCTTCAGCCTTGAAGGAAAATCCCAACCTCCATCATCCAGAAGTATGTTTAGGTCAAGGGACAGGAAAGCCCAAAGTGGAGCTTAAAGATACCCAACCCAGAAATGAGGAGGGACTAACGTCAGCCCAGGCACAAGGTCTGGGCTGTCGTGAGGAAAGAAGTATGCTGCCAGTAGAGAGGAAGGAGCTACTTGAGAAGGCATACGGAGAAGCCACGTTCTGGAGTCAACCGAATAGCCGTCACAACCAACGTGGAGTAGGACAAGGCAGCAGCCTGGAAGAAATGATTGCTGGTAATGCTGGTGTGGAGGGGTCTCTGCAAGCCAGCCCTGCACTGAGCGCCGCTCCCGTTGGAGAGGCAGGTACTAGACTCAGTGGTAAAATGTCAGTAGGTGCAGGTAGGACCGCGAGGGAAACAGCATCCTGCAAAACTGCGCTTGATAGCGGACAAGTAGCTCCTGCTCTTCGTGATCCAACCGAAAGCGAGCCCTCCGAGGTCAGTGGGGAGGAGAGGAAACTGGGTGGCGCGGACTCAGGCAGTGCCAAATTGTCCTCAGGTCCTTCTGTGGGAGGGAACAGAACCGACACCTCTGAGCTCTTGAGCCCTCGAGGTAGCAACTTGGAAGCCAGAAAAAGCAAAGAGACGGTGTCAGCTGTAGCTGAAAATAAGAACCTTCTAGAAAATGCAGCCCAAACTGATGTCACTCCAGCTGGAGTAGATTCCGTGTTCAGTACCCCAGCTTCCCCCCACCCAGAGACAACTGTGAACTTGACTCATCATCCGACTCCTCCAGGTAGCAGTTCTCAGGAGCTCGGCGTGTTCAGTGTGGACACAGGGTCACCCTCAGTGGCCTCACCCCCCACTGATGGTGGGCAGGTATCGAACACATCCCCGAAAGTGCCTGACAAGACCACCTGCCCCAGTGGGATTCCCAAGCCTCTTACACATCCCAAGGACACGCCCTCCTCCCAGGAAGCACCCGAGAAACTGGAGACGGAGAAAATGGAAGAAAGGACAGAGACAAAGCCCATCCTCATGTCCAAACCCAAACATGTAAGGCCCAAGATCATCACTTACATACGCAGGAATCCCCAGGCGCTGAGTCAGGGAGATGCTTCACTGGTCCCTGTGGGGCTTCCATATGCCCCTGCTACATGTGGCATGCCTCTTCCCCAAGAAGAGAAAGCAGCGAGCCGTGACCTTCAGTCGTCTGCAAACATGTACGAGAAACTGAACCCAGACTTGCAGAAGCCAAGGGTCTTCCCTTCTGGACTGATGGTGTCTGGGATCAAGCCCCCAGCCCACCATTTCAGTCAGATGAGTGAGAAGTTTCTGCAGGAGGTAAGAGGTCATCATTGTAAAATGACGATCCATTTGTGGGTTGGTTTTTGTTGTTGTTTTTTTAATGTCTGGTTTTTTGTTTTTGTGAAACTTGGAAACATAATGTCCTCTGTAAGTGAACTGCAGATGCTCACGGGTACACTGCTACCAACGTGTAGAGTTGGTCCTGGAAGTGACTACCTAGAACACAGTGTGATAGTCAGGTTGACATCGTCCCAATATCTAAGGAGGCTCATACAAGTTTTACTGAGCACGAGACACGTGGGATTAGATGACGGCCCATGTAAGCCAGCTTCCACCTTTAATGATGTGAGTAGCGATGTATGAGCCAGGTCAAAGCAAGGGAAAAGCTAAAGTAAGTAAGCAGCGTATTCAAAATGAGGAGACTAATCCTTCACTGCAGAGTGTTTGACTCTGGAGAAAATCTTGTGGTAAGCTGGATGTGGTGGCACAGGCCTGTGATCTTAGCAATCCAAGACCAGCCTGGGCACAACCAAGTGTCAGAAAATGCAATAGAAAAATCTTACATTAATATATGCCCAAAAAACCCCAATAGTGTGAACCAATATGTTGGGCATAGACTTTTTGTTTGCAGTAAGGACAGTAATGATGGCTAACATTTTGTTGCATGTTTGTTGTGCACTGAGCCCCACCTTGGCTGGTAGTCCTGGGGTGTATAAGAAATCAGGCTGAGCAAACCATAGGGAACAAACCAGGGAGCAGCATTCCTCCAGGGTAAGTTCCTGCTTTCCTGGTTCCTGCCCTGACCTCCAGGAACAATGGCCCAGGGCATTGAAGTGTGAGGTGAATAAAGCCTTCCTTCTGCGACTTGGTTTTGGTTGTTCCATTAAAGCATCAGAGAGTCAAACTGGCATCATCTTGTAGCAAGCTGTCAGTTATTCTTTGTGCCAGCCTGCGGCAAATCAAGACATTGTCCGGGCAGCTGAGCAGTGTTTGTCAAAGCCAGCAGGATCCTTGACGAAGGCTGGGATGAAGTACTCATCAATAAATGACTTTAGAAGCTGGTCTGTGTATGCTTCCTGCTATCTGAGCCTGTAGTCAGTTCTGCGACTTAAAAACTAGCTAGCGCTTGGGATTCAGCTTTGTTTTATCAATTCTGACTTAAAGCCATAGAGCATGTGGTTTCATAGATGGAGCGTTACTGACTTCAGGAAAATACAGCTGTCCTCAATTGAGTAACCCCTAGTAAGTTCATTTTACTCCTCAAGCAAGCTGAGTTTTAAGGAGCCATTCAAATTTTTTTTTATATGTGTGTTTTGCCTGCATGTGGATCTGTGCACCATGTGCATGTTGTACCCAAGGAGGCCAGCATGTGGCGCCATATCCCTGGAACTGAAGGAGATGGTCACGAGCTGTCATGTGGGTGCTGGGAACTGAACCCAAGTCCTATGGAAGAACAGCCAATGCTCTTAACTTCTGAGACATTTCTCCAGTCCTTTGAAGGAGTCATTTTGGGAGCTCTTGATGCTGTGACAGTTTGAGAGCGTATACTAATTTTATGTCTCCCCAGAGAAGAGTCATGCCCAAAGAAACCTAGTGAAAATGGGGCAGAGCAAATGCAGGAGGGGAGCCATGACAGGGGGAATTTGTTTGCATATATCATTTGATCTTTGGACTGCTTTTGAAATCTGAGGAGTCTTTTGTCGACTCCGAGTTTTCTCTAAAAAAAATGCCCCATTGGAGGAAGAGCTCAGTGGATGCTTGTTCTGTAACTACAGAACCTGTTCTGTTCTGTCACAAAGATGAAAGACGAGTGGGATTCCCCTGTTTAATTAAAAATGCATAAACTAGACATGAAAAGCATACTTTTCACCTTGTAAACGAATTTGTGCTTGTTATTTTTTGTCACTTCGACAAAATACCAGACAGCAATGCCATAGGATTGTGGCATCCTAAGGATGCTGGAGAGAAGCTCATGGTCCCAGAGAGTCTCAGGGCACTGTGCTGGGGCCATGCGATCTGGGCGGCTGGCTGTGGGAAGAGACGCCTGTGGCTACAATGAGCATAGTGTGCACCAGGAAGCAGAGAAGACCGGTTGAGTGGATGAAGCATTCAAAGTTTATCTGTAGAGGTGTGTTTGTGTCACATAGACCCCACCTCTTATAGTGTCCCCAGCTTGCCGTAGCAGTGCCACCATCTTGGAATCAAGGCCTCAGTACAGAAGCCTGTAGAGGACATTTCAGATGTTTGCATTCCAAAAAAGATTACCCAGCAAAATGGCGGGCATTGAGATTGCCGAAATCATTAGAGTCACTATGGAATGAGAGAGTTTTGTGGGCTTTGAGCTCTGAAAATTGTCCATTTCCAAAGAGTCAGCATATTGCGGTTCTAAAACCCTTACTTACAGAGATTGGAAATGGTGTGAATTTCCTTGTGTGTCCGCTCATGGGAGTGTACACATTTTGGCACCCTGAAATGTTAAAAATGAGGGCTCCAGAAGAGAGAAGTCAGAGATGGATAGAAAAGCAGTAGTTGATGATAAACATTTCATCAGAACGCAGATGTTGAGCCTTCTCTCGAGGGGATATAATTCACCCAACCCTGAGTACAGTCTAACCGTCACGCATATTTCACAATATGATTATAATGAAAGTTTAAATGCCTAATCTCTTGTTCCAGTGATGTATTTTAAAGAGCTTTGTATCTATTTGAACATTAAAAAGGGGATCAAAATAGGTGCATGCCTCCAACAGCTTGGATCAAAGCTTTAAGAGATATCCATAGTATCTGGACACATAGTAGCTTGACATACAAAATAAATTATGATTCAGAGCAGAATTAATTATTAGATGTGTCTAACCAGACCTTGCCCCAGTGCTGGTGTTATTTTTATTACAACTTAGATAGACCACGCCCCTCTTTTTTGCTTGTTTAATACAAAGGAACAGTGAACTGGGAAGCAGGCCAGGGGTAAAGTGCTTTCCTAGCATGTGCAGGATCCCAATCCCCAGGACCACAAAGTCCTAAACCACGTGAGAGCAGACACTCTGAGGATGTGTATATATCAGTATACACTACAGTCTATATTATACTTACACATATGTACATATATATACTTATAAATATGATTACTACAGATTGTTTTCTGTTAATTCTGTACTGTTTAAGTACAAGAAAAATTAACAGTAATGTTATGTTATTAAACTGAGGAAATGGGAGGGCAGTGGCAATTCCTTTATTTAACAAGTATGTCTGTGTAGACACTGCTGGTCCATGCTCTGAACTGAGCAGCCCACAGGATTCATCCCTAGATCTGTTATCCCAGAGGAATCTACCCAAACGTTCCTGAGAGCATTGAGCATATCTCTCTCTCTCTCTCTCTCTCTCTCTCTCTCTCTCTCTCTCTCTGTATACAAAGCATGAGTGGAGGTCAGAAGACAAGTTGCAGGAGTCTGTGCTCTCTTTTCATTGTCTGCATCACTGGTATTGAACTCAGATCATCAGGCTTAACTGCAAGCACCTTTATCCACTGAGCCATCTCACTGACCCCAGGACCTAGTTCTAATTATGGAAATATACAGTGCAGGCCTACGACATTTTTCTATTAATTTCTCTGTTTTTGCAGATAAAACATTTCTCTCTTACTAACAATTATTTTTAGATGTTCTATTGATCAAATATGAAGTGATAGTTTATTTACTTATTATAAGATTAGTGAGGGGGCCTGGAGAGATGGCTCAGCAGTTAAGTGCACCGACTGCTCTTCCGAAGGTCCTGAGTTCAAATCCCAGCCACCGAATGGTGGCTCACAGCCATCTGTAATGAGATCGGATGCCCTCTTCTGGGGGGTCTGAAGACAGCTACAGTGAACGGGGCTGGAGTGAGTGGGGCTGGAGAGAGAAGAAAAAGTATCAGAAGACAGCTACAGTGTACTTACATATAATAAATAAATAAATCTTTAAAAAACAAAAAACAAAACAAAAAAAGATTAGTGAGCATAAAATGTTGCATTTTCTCCATAGATATAATGACACTTTTGATCATTTTTGAACATTTGATAAATTCTCTTTTTATTAGCATCATTTATTTTATTTTTAATATATATTTTTATTTTATGGGTATGGGTGTTTTGCCTGCATGTGTGTATATGTACCATGTGTGTGCAGTGCCTGCAGGAGCCAGAAGAGGGCATCAGATCCCCTGGATCTGAGTCACAGAGGGTTGTGAGCCACCTTGGTGGGTGCTGGGAACCCAACCCCAGTCCTCTGCAAGAACAGCAATTGCTCTTCACTTTGGGTCTTCTACAGCCCTGACATTATTTATTTTATAAGTAGTCACTCAAATGTCAATGCATTTATAACAATAAAACTTAAAGGAAATCCTGAAAGTGAGTTCTTTCTTTCCCCTGGAGTATTACCACCAGCAGGTACACAGCTCACACTGTTGCACTGTCATTGTAGAGATGAGGACACTGGGCTGGGAGTGGCACCAGATCTCTGAGCCAGCAGCCAATCCTGTGATGGTGCTCATCATTTGAGTGTGGATCTCTTGCCTGTGATTAGCTCTCTCTGATTTCTCATCTTAGGTCACGGACCACCCCGGGAAAGAAGAATTTTGCTCTCCTCCCTACACCCACTACGAAGTCCCTCCCACTTTCTATCGCTCGGCCATGCTCCTTAAGCCTCAGCTGGGATTGGGTGCGATGTCTCGTCTCCCATCGACCAAGAGCAGGATTCTGATCGCAAGTCAGAGGTCCTCAGCAAGCGCCATCCATCCGCCCGGATCACTAACAACAGCTGCCAGTTTCTATGGCTCTGATCCTTCAGGTAATTAAGTCTAACCATGATTCTCTTTTCCTGCTGTCCATTTAAATATTGACTAGGAAACATCATGGCTATGTTCTTATAACTGCCCCTAATCCTCAAGAGAAGCCACTCCTTAGTCCTCCAGCTGTTGGTAGACACAGATGTCCTTGAGAACTCACCTGCTGTGGCTGTCATCTCCCGTGCCATCATCAAAAAATGTGGCCCTTGTTATCACCTCTTGGCTTCTTCCAATTTCTTCCTTCCCTAAAGCTCCCGTAGACTCAGAAGACTTACTCTGAAGGTTAGTTTTAGTTGCTGAAAGAGAATCTCAATGAGAAAGAGTGTCTAGATAAGGTTGGCCTGTGGGTATGTCTATGGGAAATTGTCTTCACTGTGTTAATTGATCTGGGAAAGACCCAGCCCACTGTGGGCACCACCATTCCCTGGGATCAGGGTCCTGGACTCTATAAAAATGATCACTGCCAATCGGATTCTGTTTATTTTATAGTACTTAAAATAACATTAGTATTTACAGTTTGCATAATCTGCATATTATTATGATAAATGATTTGAAGTTAATCGTTGTGTAAAAGTATATCTAAACATAAAAAAACATTTATCTTTATTTTATGTGTATGACTGAATGTATTTATGGGCACCACCTGCATGCAGTACCAACTAAGGCCAGGAGAGGACATCAGATATCCCGGAATTGGAGTTAACAGACCATTCTAAATTGTCATGTGGAAGCTAGGAATCAAACCTTGTCCTCTGGAAGACAGTTTCTCTTAACCTCTGCACCGTCTCCAGCCTATATTTGTGTGTGTGTGTGTGTGTGTGTGTGTGTGTGTGTTGTTTATAGTTGTTATTTTTGCCCTAGAGTTTCTTGAAAGTCCCATTTCCTTGAAACTATTGGGTTTTACCATTTTATTTTTGAGCCAAGTCTCATACGCAGCTCTGACTGGCCTAGAACTCACTATACATACCAGGCTGGATTCAACTCCCGTGTCTGCCTCCTGAGTGCTGGTTTTGCAGATGTGAGTCACCATGCTCAGTGAGCGTTGTAATTGTCGTTGGAGATAAACTTTTCCATCTCTTTGCCATCTATTACTTTGTGAATTGTCATGTACTCAGAGATTTACTGATGGCCTTCATTTTTTTTATAAGCTTCTGTGTTGGCGATTCCCACAGCAGCTGTGTATCTTAATAGAATTGGCTGTGCTTAGAGCCGGTACAAGTCTGCTGCTTTTCAGTCAGTAGGCAATCGTTTCTGGGGGTCTGTCAGCACAGCTTCCTGTGTGGGGACAAAGAAATCAACACAGAGAAATAGCCTTGCTCTCTGAAAGCTTAAACTTTAAAATATGGGGATGCTTTGTTTAAAGAAGAGGAGGAAGAGGAAGAGGAGGGGGGGAGGAGGAGGAGGAGGAGGAGGAGGAGGAGGAGGAGGAGGAGAAGGAGAGTCAGTAAATTACATGGTCTGTTGAAGTAAATAAGTATTATTGAAGAAAATGAAACACTTGTGAGGGAGGAGGGGAGGCTTTGAAACGAAGGAAGGGACTGTCACTTTAAATAGAAGAATTAGAAAGACCTTCCCAAGAAAACTTCCTTTAAGCCAATCCCCAGGGAAGACGAAGGAGGAGCTATAGGGGTTTTGTTGTTGTTGCTGCTGCTGTTGTTGTTTTTAAGTTCCTGGCCCCAGGCTCCTGGAATAATGACTCCAAGACTCAAATATTTTTACAAATATCTAGGCCAAAGGCTTTGGCTATTCCTGACTGGTTTATATTTTAACAATCCCACGTTTTGCCACGTGGGTGTTTATCTGGTCCTTAGTTACGTATGCTGGGGCCCAATCTTCCTGTGCTTGGCTCTCCCCCAGAATCCTTCCTGCCTGCTGGATGTCCCACCTTCTATTTCCCCGCCTCAGCTACAGGCCCATCAGTTTTAATTGACAGGTGCTATATCCATACAGTACATAAGAGATTTTCTCAAGGGGGACCCTGGTGGACGCCTGAAGTAGTGATTTCCAGGAAGTGGGAGGAGCCAACGCAAAGGCCCCTGGGAAGCACGGGGCAGGATGGAGGGGAGAGTGGCTGGGGAATGGGATGGGGACAGGGGAGTTGGGGAGCCTCATTGCAGGGATTTGACTGTTACTGTGGGCGACAGCTGTTGGGGGGCTTGGAGCTGGCCTGGCGCAGTCCAGCTCTTTCTTGCTTAAGCAAGATCTCCTTGACTGTAGGGTGGAGAGCAGACTGTCAAATAACCTGTATCATGGGTGCGTTTCTGGCGTCTGTACTGAGTGACTGTGTATTCACACGGTCTTTTCATTTGGGCAATGGGACAAATTCAAGCTTGTGTGAGATGGGAGAATTTTTTTATTTCCTTGACTGCCTAATAACATCTCAACATTTTGTTCCCTCGGTCTTGTAAGGCTTTCCACTTTATATCCACAGACTGATGGTTAACATTCTAAGAGTGATTCTCACCCTTCCCCATGCTGCGACACTTTAATACAGTTCCTCAGGATGTCGCGACCCCCAACCACAAAAATATTTTCATTACTATTTTTCAAGTGTAATTGTGCTAGTTCTGAATCATAATGTAAATATCTGTCTTTTCTGATGGTCTTAGGTGACCCCTGTAGAAATGTTCTTTGTTTCCCGAGGGGGTCGCGACCCACAGGTTGAGAACCACTGATCTAAGGGCTTTCAGAGGCTCTGATGCAGATTCTTGGGCATCCTGTCCTTAAGGCTCCCTTCTCTCTGCCTCATACAACCTAGATGTCTTGAGCATCCAAAGCCCTCACCTCTGTGCCTCCACTGTTCACATCCCTCCTTCAGGTGATGCCGCCTGGAAACTGCGTCTGAGTGGACTTTGCTCCCGTTCTTTTCTCTCAAGGGTCAGGACCCTTCGAGCGCTGTTGTGCAGTTTCTGAAAACATGGGTTGCTTGTATTTGTCCACATTTCGATGGTTCTTGTTTCCTAACTGTTCATGGCAGTCTCCATGTTGTTGATGCTTCTCTGGTATGATGTCCCTTACATAATCACAGAAGCTATTAACCTCCTGTGGCTTTCCTGTGTCTAATATGAGGTCCCACTTCGGTGTTTATACTTTTAGTTCCCGATTATCACGTGGTGCTTATTTTGAAACCTCGATGTTTGAAGGCCATCTTTGATATGGGTTTGTCCACAATTGTGGTTTTGCGCTTTGCTGCCATACAAACAGCAAATACATACCCTACAGAATCAGATTCTTTGTCCCGTCTCCTGGCATTGTCTTATCTGTTTTATGAGACCACACAAGGCTCTGAACAGCACCGCACTGGCAGAAGAGAGCTGGAGCTAGGAGTAGAATGGATGCTTCTCGATGTGATCTAGCATTTACAATTTCCAATGTCCAAAGTCTAAAATCTACAAATTGGTTTGACCCGCGAGTTATAATCCATTAGCTGTATTTTTCCCCAGCTCAGAGAGGAAGCTCCTTAAATGCCTAATAAGCTCCTAATGAGCTCCAAGTGAGTCAGGCAAGGTTCCCAGTGCTTCCATTCTGCTACTGGTTTAGCAGGCAGCATTAGGTATATTGCGATGTCCTGAAAGGAGTGGACACACAGTCAGTCCACACAGTCTCACAATGCAGCTCCTTCCAGAGTTTGTCTCAGAGCTAAGGCAATGTCCTGAGATTTACAGATCTTGATGTGACTACATAAAGAGTCAATGAACCCAGGGACTTTTTTTCTTCTTAAATCATTTCTGGTGTTTTGTTTTGTTTGGTTTTGCTGTTTTTGTTTTTGTTTTTTGAGGCTCTAGCTTTTTCTGAATCCACAGTGATGCTTAAAACCAAACTTTTGAGTTGGGCACGGGTGACCCATGCCTTTAATTCCAGCACTCGAGAGGCAGAGGCAGGTGGATCTCTGTGAGTACGAGGCCAGCCTGGTCTACAGAGTGAATTCCAGGACAATCAGAGCTACGCAGAGAAACCGTGTCTTGGAAAAACAAAAAACAAAAAAAAACAAAATACAAAAACAAAAAAACCCACCAAATGTTTGCTGTCTTCTGGCCCGAGTGTGAAACTCAAGACGTCTGAATGCTCAGAGCGAAGAGGGGCTTCACAGCCCTTTGTATAGCATGAAGCCTGCTCAGTAGAGGCCATGGTTGTCCATAGAGCAGTTTGCTATTAGAACCTCCATTTCTAGAATGTGAGAAGACCCTGCTTCTCTACACTGTCTTTTTTTAAAAGCTCTGTATGTTTTATGCTCTTCCTTCAAAAACAAATCTTTAATGGCGTCCAACATGCAGAACCTGTTAGCCTACCCAGGGTACTGTGTGGCGAAACATAATTTGCCTGCATGGTAAATGTACTTGAAATACATATTTTTTCCCCCCTGAAAGCATAGTGCTTTTATATGAGGCAATGCTAGAATGGAATGTAATATTTTCTGTTAGGAACAGTTGATGCGTTGAAAGCAAAATCTTTTTGAAGGATGGACGATAAAACTTCATTCTATAAATAGCTAGAGAAATTGAATCAGCCAAATTGGAAAACGTTCTTTCAAAATATAGACAACTGTGCTATAGATTCTGGTTATTAAAAGAAAATTTATTTTGGAGTTTGACATGCCCTGCAACCTTTCTTGCAGGGACTTAAACAAACAGGGTGAATCTCACCAAGTTTTAAAATGGAGAAATTATTAACATGTTTTGAAAAGCAGATAAGTGGAATTAGAATATGTTAAGCCAGCTCTGTCCACCTGCTGCCGCTGCTGCTGCCACTGCAAATTTAGCATAATATAGGCCTGTGCTCAGTATCTCTGGATAAAGAGTCTAAAATGAAAATGATATTTTTTCTCTTCCAAGACTGTACTGAAACAAATGATCTTTTTTTTGTTTTAATCTTCTGGTTGGCCTAGGAAAGCTAGTCTCGATATGTTTGGTAGCCATGCAGAAGCTCCATATGGGTTTCTCCTGATGACAGCAGGACCTTCCTCAGCCTCCTCAGATCTGAGCCCAGCTGGATACTAGGAAAGATGAGGGTACCCACAGAATCTGTCAGGGAGCTGCTCCCAGCCCTGGATCTGTGTGGAGCAGTGTGTGTGTGTGTGTGTGTGTGTGTGTGTGTGTGTGTGTACTATGGGACAGCATTATCAAAGGAAGGGACAGGGTGGGGACAACTTATCCTGATTGGCATCCATGGAAAGGCTTCCGGGAGGAACAGGAGCCAGGCCTGAATGACTTTATTGGGTGGATGTAGTGCAGTGTGAAGGCCCATGTAGGTAGAGCATGACAGATACTAGGGAGTTGGAGTTTCTCAGGAATCAGGCCATTTCTGTGGGTGGGCACAGAGTGTGAAGGCTGGGTGTCACCAGAAACAAAACCAGATGGGTAAGCTGGGGCCAGGTAGTGAAGAAATTTCAGGGCCAGGCTAACTTTAAGGGACTTTTATTTTGTCTTTTGATAAGGGATTAGAAATCTTAAGGTTTCAAAACAGAATCTTGACAGGATCCTCTTGTGAACACAGGTTGTGGTACGGAGGTCTGAGGAAGCTGCTCTCACATGGCAGAACAATACGAGAGCTCTCATATAAAAGTATAAAATACACTATTTACACTTTTCATATTTTCCAGATTTTATAATGCCACACCTCATTTTTCAAATTATGTTTTTATGCATATGAGTGTTTTGCCTGCATCTGTTTATGCACAGCATCCATGCAGTACCCTCAGAGGCCAGAAGAGGGCATCAGATTCCCTGGAACTGGAGTTGCAGATGGTTGTGAAGCCACTGTTTGGGTGCTGGTAACTGAACCCTGGTCCTTCGCAAGAGCAGCCAGTGTTCTTAGGCGATGAAGCATCTTTCTGTCCACCCAGCCTGGACACCTTGCTTTTGTGAGCACTGTAGCTTTGAGTTGAGGGTCCACACTGCACAAGTCAGGGTAGCAGAGAGAGAGGGAGTGTTTCTCATGGTCTGTCTTAGTTTGGGTTTCTATTGCTCTGAAGAGGCACCATGACCATAGCAACTCCTAGAAAACATTAATTGGAACTGGCTTACAGTTTCAGAGGCTAAGTCCACTACCATCGTGGCAGAAAACATGGCAGCGTGGAGGCAGACTCGGTGCTGGAGAAGGAGCTGAGAGTTCCACATCTTGATCTGCAGGTAGCTGAAGGAGAGACTGTCTCCAGCAGGCATCCAGGAGGAGACTCTGGATCACACTGGCCAGACTTGAGCATATATATGAGACCTCAAAGCCTTGTCTCCACAGTGACACGCTCTAACAAGGCCACACCTCCTCCAACAAGGCCACACCTCCTCCAACAAGGCCACACCTCCTCCAACAAGGCCACACCTCCTCCAATAAGGCCACACCTCCTCCAATAAGGCAACACCTCCTAATAGTGCCACTTCCCATGGGTCAAGCATATTCAAACCACCACAGGGTTCATGTTGGTCTTTCTCAGGTCCCTTTTATTAGGCACCAAATCTGCATTTTCTGACACTCAGTCTCTGCCTCTGAAATGAGAATAATGACAAAATTTAAAGCATTTGATTGCTGACCAGGCACCTGATTCTCAGAAGGCCTTTGGCTAATCAGAACCCCCTTGTTGGACGCCAAGGCTTCGGGGCCAGGTCCCCCCCCTGCCTTCTCCTTTGAACCTGTTGGGATCTCTTATACAACACAATGTGTTCTCTTCTCAGTGCACACAGCCCACTGTGGCCCCCATCACTTCAGGACTGCTGTACTCTTTCTGACTTGTGAGTCTTGTACTTACTAAGGTCTTTGGTTCCCACAGCGCCCTCCAAGGCTGACTCTGTCTCATCTCTTAGGATCCATCATCCGTGTCTCTGCATATAAGAGGCATTACAACTTGACCATACATGATACAATGGCCCCGCCTCAGCCAGGAACTTCCGACCCGTATTCCTCCATGTTTCCTTTGCCCATTTTATGAAGGTCTGTCAGTGTCTTATTTGGCTTTTACGGAGTTATTAGCATTCAGCCCACTACTGTGTGCAGCCTATGAGAAGAGAGAGATTTAAAGACTAAGAGGAAGGGGGAGGGGAGGGAGACAGAACATAAAGCAGGTGGTAAGGCAAGAGCTGCACAAAGCTGTTCCCTGCACAATCATGACCCGTGTAAACACCTGAACTCACAACAGCTGTAGTTTATGCACAAGACCTACACAAGACCAAGCCAGTCTAAAGTCCAGTTGGATAGGGGCGGGGCGGCCCCAGCCCCACCCCCATGCAGTGACTCTTCAGATGCAAATGAGAGGCAATAAAGTGAACTAGGAAGGGCAAGGTATTGGTTCCTGGGTTAAGAGAGCAGTTAACTGACACGATCTACATTCTACTTCACTATGGGCTCTTAGCCACTGATGGCTGCCAAGAGGGAAGGTGCCCTTTTATTTTGTGTCTATGACTACTGGTGGGTTGCCTAAGCCCCAGTGGATGGCCCCACACCCATGCTTATATAAGCAGCACCAATTGGACTCAATGCATTCTTAATAATAATTTTTAAAAAGGAAAAGCATGTTGGTGGGTCTTGGCAGAGAGCTGAAGGGAGGTAGTAAGGGGTAGATATAATCAAAATATATTGTATACGTGCTTGGCATTTTCCATAGAATGAGTTAGAAATACTATTTTCAAAGAAATAGGAGGATGCTCGATAGCTGTTGAGTTAATTACTTATGGCTACCCTGCAGCAGTTCTTGGTGCTCTTCAGTTCTTGGTGCTCATCAAGAACTGCAGAGCTTGTGGGTCTTTTGAAATGGGGAAGACCAGTCAAGGGCTGGGCGTTAAACATGTTAAGCTTTCTAGTTCAGCCAGTCACTTAATTCTGCTATTGTGGTGAAGTACAAGCAAACAAAACCAGTCAGAGTTTGCCAAGACCAGTGGCTCCCTGGGCTGTAATTGACTGAATGGCCACTGTTCCTTGAGAACCCTTGAGGTGACCAGCCCTGTTCTTGTTTCTCTGACACCTCTTTATAGACCAGGTGATAGTCTGTTTCTGGACTTTGTGGGATACGAAGAGTTAAATTAATAATCGCCATAGATGTGATAGCTATTTGCTAGTGACCTGTTTAGAATGAACTGCAGGCTTGCCCATGTGAGCAGAGAGCTGTTCAGGAGGGATGCTGTAGACAAAGTGAGTGGTCTATGCATTTTGAAGGATACATAGGTATTTATCAGGCTGGGAGAGGGTAAAGGTGGAAAAAGAGGGGCCGGTGGCAGGAGTGGAGTAATCCAGATCCTTTATAGGGGCTGTAACTCTAGAGAGATTCTGGGGAAGCTGGTGTAGCATTGGGGGTGACAGCGGACAGTTCACTCACACATGGAATTAAACAGGACTTTCTAAAATGACTAATTGTGGCTACAGAGAAACCTTGGGCAAGGAGTCGATGATGGGCGACTACCCCATGGATGTGTACTGAGGCAATGAGAAAGGATGACTGGATTCAGGGGAAAGAGGGACAAGGGAAAGCCAGGAGATGGACAAGAAAGGAGGGTAACCGATTTCAGAGGCAACACAAGCAGAGAGTCAGCCGGAGACGGAGCCCTGGGGGAGGGGCCAAGGAGACACCACGAGCTTGCAGCGGGAGGGGCTTCAGAAGAAGGAAGTGACGAACACGGAAGTGACTTCGCAGTTTCATGGGAGGCGGGATGAGAAAGAAATGACCAGTGGGGTTTCATTTGTTTTTTGTTTTGGTTTTTCGAGACAGGGTTTCTCTGTGTAGCCCTGGCTGTCCTGGAACTCACTCTGTAGACCAGGCTGGCCTCGAACTCAGAAATCCGCCTACCTCTGCCTCCCAAGTGCAGGGATTAAAGGCGTTCGCCACCATTGCCCGGCGACCAGTGGGGTTTCATAGGGGGCAGGCTAAGCAAAAATGCCAAGAGGCTGTTGAGACTAGAAATTAGGCAGCAGTTGGTGACCTAGTTTTGAGGGAACACTTTTAGTCAAACACGGGGGTGGAAGTCACGTATTAGTGGGTGATGCATGAATGAAAAGTGAGGAAATAGAAACAGAAGAGACTGATTTTTAAATACTGGCAAATGCAAAAAAGAGCCAGGGGTGCTAGCTGGAGGCGGGGTTTGGCTAGGCTGCATTTCTGAGTTTGGGAAGAGATGCTTACAGCAACCGATCTGGACTAGGAAAGAAAGGCAGGCACTGGGAAAGAACTTGGCGCTAATCGTCCAGGGGGACTGGTGAATGATGGGATCATGACCACATGCGGAAGGATGCATCTTGGGGTATAGGGCGAAGACAGTGACTCTTCAAATGCAAATGAGAGGGGAATAGAGTAAAATGGAAAAATAGGAGCCGGCAGGGTGCTGGTTCCGGGGATAAGAGAGCGATTTATTGACATCGAAATTCTACTTTGCTACGGCATCGACAATGTGGATTGAATCAGATGGGAGACATCCGTGTAAGACAAACTGGTGCCTTACTGAGATGGCAGAAGGGAACATGGCCTAACTGCAGTTCCTTTGGCATCTTTGTATTTCTTCTTTGCAGGAGATTGAACGCAGGGTCTTATACACGTAGGGCAAGGACTCTGCTGAGCTTTTTCCTTTGGTATTTTAAAATATTTTTTTTGATTCATTTATTCTTTCATATATATACTTGCATGAGTGTATGAGTTTGTATGTATATATGTATGTATGTATGTATGTATGTAGATAGAGGACCGCCATGGGTCTGAGGTGCCGTGTGAGGGATGAGGACATGCCACAAGTGGAAGAGAGTGTGGTCCAGACACAAGGGATGGTTCACATGAAGGCTGTTGTTGGCTTCAATGTCAAACATGGGGGCAGGAAGAGAAAAAGACTGGAGAAAACTGGAGAGACCCAAACTGTGGTAAGGACTCTGCTTTTTACCTCAAAAGCAAGAGTGTGTCCTCAAACGGTTTGAAGTAAGGGCAGACAAGATCATACTTGTTTTTTTAGAAGGTGAGATTGGACGGAAGTTGGAAGAACAAGAGTAGATGGGGTGGGCAAGAAGGGGTAAGGGAATCCATTTCAGGACACTAGGAAGGAGAGCCCAGCCAAGACAGGGTGTGTTGGGGGTATGGGGGGTGTTGGCGGGTGGATGGAGAGCAGGAGAGACTTCAAAGGTAGATTTCACTAAACCCCTGCCTTAGCTAAGGTTTCTCAGAGACTCAGAACCAATGAGAGAGAAAAGACATAGGAAGTAGTGGCTCTTTATACTGCACTATGGCTGACAGTCTTCCTGAGTCTAGCTCAGAGTCAGGTTCAAGTCTGTGTCCTCTGACTTGCAGATGTTCCTGCCACTGCATCCAGTAAGTGTCTCACTGTCACCTAAGAGCCCTCTTCTGTCTCTTGTTCCATCTTCAGTGCCTCAGTCACCCTAAAACCTAGGAGATTATGGAGTGTGAGCATCACCATGACGGCTGTCTGCAGGGTGTAGATTCAGGGAAGCTGAGGTACAAGCACAGGAGAAGATCCATCCCCTGGCTCAAGCAGCCCAGCAGAGGGAATTGAGTCTCCTGGTCCTTCTCGGAGCTCAACAGGTTGACCGATGCCCACATCTACTGGAAAAAGCCTCTGTTCTCCCCACCCTGCCAATTCAATTGCTAATTTCTTCCGGAAACGCATGCATGAGTAATTTTTAACCCGGTACTCAAATCTCTCCTATTCCAGTTAAATCTATATGTATCATTAGCTTCCTGACCCTGTGGGTCAAGTTCACTTCAGAATAGACTGGAAAGGGGAAGATTAATGAAGGAAAGCCATGGGTCAGTAATGCCAGCCCAGCTCACCTATGTAACAAAATCTATGATGCTAGTCAATCCTTCAGTAATTGTTATTATCTTATAAAAAGAGGAGGAATGTTCTGGAAACTCTCATACACCTGTTTCTGACTGTGAGTTGCTGTGGAACCTCAAGATGTCTGGTTTGTTTGTGAGTATGTATGAGCCCCCAGCACGGTGTCTTTTCTCTGGACTTTCATATAGTCAAAGGGGACATGCCATAGTTTGGGAGCTTGACAACCCCCTGAAGTCCATGTGTTGAAGGAACATTCGTCTCCATGATTTCAATATTGAGACCTTTGAAAGGTGGGGCCCTGGGGAAGTCCTTAGGTTCTTAGTCCAAGGGTTTGTGCCCTTAAAGACATTTATGGGTCTTGCTCTTAGTTTTTGATGTTGGGACTGGAGGTATTTTGTTCTCTGTAGTTCTTATTTTGCATCCTTACCAGAGGCTTCAAAATAGTGGTCTGTCTGTTTAAGTGCATCCTCAGTAATTGAGAGAGAGAGAGAGAGAGAGAGAGAGAGAGGGGGGGGGGAGGAGAAAGGTATATGGCAGACTTTTGCATTTTGGAAGATATTCTTAGTCTCCGTTCACTACATTAAAAGTAATTTTTGAGGCTGAAAACAGTTTTCTTTTAAGATGTAACAACTTCTGTTGCTGATCAAGAGAAATGATTATGCCAATCTGATGAAAACAATGTGGGTGACAGTGATTTTTTCCTCCCCTTGGTGCATTTTATAACCCTCTGTTCCCATCGCTGTTTTTGGGATTTCCAGGTGTGTGTGTGTGTGTGTGTGTGTGTGTGTGTGTACACAGGGTACACACAGGGAGAAGTGTTCTTGCTAAGCATTAGTTTAATAAAGACTTGGGTCTCCTCACTGCTGATCAGTCAAGCTGTGTTCTTGCCATTAACCTCAGTCTCTCTGTCCCTGCCTCTTTGTCCACCTCTCTCCTTCCCTCTTCCCCTCCCCCTTCCCTCCATCCTTCTCTTCCTCCACCTCTCTCTCCCTGCATTTCTTCTTAATTTGGTGTGGACCGTTGCCTTTTATTTGCATGATTACTCTGCCAAATCTTCCTTCAATGTGTTAGAGCAGGCTGGATTCCTTTCCCACCCTCTGCTGAATTGTTGCTTTCCCATTAATGGTTTCTAGGAATGCTTTCTGGGTCATCCAGCCTCCCTCCTAGCCCACCGTCCTTCTGTTATCCTGGCAGCATCTTCTCGTACAAAGGATGTGACTTTTAAAGGATGTTGGTGTCTCCTTGTCTCCAGGGCAGTCTTTCTTCTTTGTTGTTGGTTTTGTTTTATGCTGGAAGATTTTCCCCTAGTTTTCTGTGATCGCTCACTCGTGGTTGTGTGGGATGAACTTGAGTTCTTTTGTGCTAATTCTCTGGGCATCTGTGTCCCCTCATGCTGGGGCTTGGCAGGGCTGGAGGTGGTGATCAGAACCTGGGACCTGGGCATCCTGTGCCACCAGGAACTTCTCCCTCCTCTGCTATGTTTTTTTTTTTTTTTCTTGGTCTGCCCTTGGGCCTATGTCTCTGCTCACCTGGCTTCCCAGGATGAAGTTCAGTGGCTGCTTCCTCTGCAGCAATCCCAGCTGTCTCTTCACTGCAGTACATTCTCCCTCCTCCTCCTCCTCCTCCTCCTCCTCCTCCTCCTCCTCCTCCTCCTCCTCCTCCTCCTCCTTCTCCCAGGCAGTCAGGGACTTACCTGTGGTTTATGTTCCAGAATACTTGGAGTACCTGGCTCAGTAAGTATATGTCTCTTCTCTTTCTTGTTTGAGGTTTAAATGTAGAAAGTGTTTAATGGAAAATACCGGGTGAGTGTTGGCTTTGAGTTTCAACGTTGCCACTTGAAATGTAGCAGCTCTTGTTTGAAAGCAACTTTCACTGGGAAGAATTTAAAAGCCCAGGTACCACCTCTTTGGGTGGCCGTGGTCTTCCTTCCTGCTTAAATGAAGTAAGAGTTGGTGGCCACAGCACTCCCAATCTGGTTAGTCTTGTAAAATCAGTGTATGATTGTAAAGGTTTTGAAAATTGTGATTTTAATCCTAATCCCTGGGAGAAGTCTTTTTTTGTTCTTGGGGCATAATGTTTGAGTACTTTCCTTAGCAAATGCCGCAGCTTCGTTCATTCCCCTTCCGTTCTGAACTGCCAAAGCTGCTGATCAGGAACAGATGAGTCTGCAGAATTCACTCAAGATTGTTCCCCGCCTTTGGAACTGCAGCAGCCAGCCCTGCAAAGCACTAAAGTGAATGAGATCCAAGTGAGGCTCGCCAGCCCCGTTTGTAACCCAACGGCTTGCAGCTTGATGCCCTGGACAGATCTAGGATTGTGTGATTCCTGGCTAGCACAAGGTGACATTATGTTCAGCTTGTCTTTCCCGACGGCTTCTGTTTGTGCGCAGCAGTTTGCAGTATTGGTATCATTGCGCCTCTGGCTGTTTTCTTCTGTTCAGTCTTTTGCTCATTCTCGTCTCTCAACTTGCAGTTCCCATCTCTGACAGAAAGGTTTTGGTCCATTTGTCTCCCAACCATTGTATTGCTCTGGTACAGTGGAAAATAAGCCATTTGATGTTTGTGAGCCTCTGCTTTAAACCAGATCACCTTCGCTGATGTTTAGCCCTAACAAAAATGCAGACACAGGCATTGAATCCTGTTTACTCAAGTATTCCATCAATGGTCTAGTTATTTTTTTTTTACTTATTTAGTTTTATGTGTGTTTTATCTCTGTGTCTTCTGCATGCCCGGTTACCATAGAGGCCAGAAGAGGGTGTCAGATAGGCTGGGGCTGGAGTTATAGACGGTTGCGGTCTGCCACGTGAGTGCTGGGTATTGAACCTGGGTCCTATGGAAGAGCAGTCAGTGCTCTCAGCTGCTGAGCCACCTCTCCATCCCTTACTCCAGAATGTGTGTGGCTCATTTAAGTCATCAGAAGATGTCAAACTTAAGATTACAGTCTCAATTTAAAAAACAGTGCATAGATAAGATTATTTGGTCTTGTAGATTATTTCTCGTTTTTTCAGTGTTCTTTTTTCTTAAAACTGTATACTGTTCACAGCTCTCAGTACTAACAACAACAGACAGACAGACAGACAGACAGACACACGCACCTCCCCCTACCCCCATACAATAAATAACTCTCATGTATTTTCCTTTCTGGCCTAGTGCCAGTGAACCATAACTATTGATAAGAATTTCTTTTTCCCTTTTTTTTTTCTTAAAGATTTATTTATTTATTTATATGGGGGTAGTGGCACATGCCTTTAGTCCTAGCACTGGGAAGCAGAGGCAGTTGGATCTCTTGAGTTGGAGGCTAGCCTAGTCTGCATAGCAAATTCCAAGACAGCCAAGGCTACACCCTAAGACCGTGTCTCAAAAAATTATAAATTTACTTTTATTTTATGTGTGTGTTTTGCCCGAGTGTGTATCTTTGAATCATCACAAGCAGTACCCACCTGAGCCCTCCCCCTCCTCCTCCCCTTGCTCCTCCTCCTCCCCTTCCTCCTCCTCCCCTTCCTCTTCCATGGGTACCTCATTGCCTGCCATGACCAGCCTGGGCGAAGAGTCCCCTTTCTTTACTGCTCTCTAGCTCTGGGTCCACTCAGCCCATTTTCCCATCAGTCTATACACTGTGCCTGAGGAGGGCTTGGCAGGACCACGACACATCCGTCCTCAGTTTCCCTTGATGCTTCTCCTTTTCCCTTCGGTGGAACATTACCTGCCACCCTTCAGGGTAAGCGCAGGTGACTTCAGTGTGTGCTGATTCCACTAACATATGTCCTGGCCATCTCCTCTTGGGCTGGGAAGGGCTAACATACATACTACTCATCTGTCTGCACACCCCCCCCCCCATCTCTGTTGCTGTCTTAATCTTGCTCTCTGTTGGCCTGCCACCTAGCCTTCTCGCTCTTTCTCAAACAAAAGTTTGTTGTTTTGGGTTTTTTTTGATATATAGCTCACACACATACTTTGCTTATTTAAAGTACAAATCCACTGGGGTTTGGTTTGTTTTGTTTTGACCCGTCTCAGGTATGTGACCATGACCACAGTAATTGTAGAATATTTTATCACTTTAAAAAGACATGTCAACTTGCTGTCGCTCCAGATCTGAGTTTTATCTCCCGGCCCCAGGCTCCCAGAATAACGAGTCTGCGACTTAAAATATATTTACAAACACCTCGGCCATAAGCTTTGGTTTGGTCTCTGACTTGCTCATAACTTAATATCTCATTTAATCTAAGTTCTGCTATGTGGCTGGTTTCCTCTGCTTAGCTCCCATGCTCCTGTCCTCCATGTTGCCAGGCAAATCCACCCCTCCACCCTCTAACCCCTACCCCGCCCCCTCCTCTCACTTCCGGCTTGCACTTGGCTCTGTTCTGCATACCAGATGTTCTACCTTCTTCTTCTTTTTTTTTTTTTTTTTTTGGTTTTTCGAGACAGGGTTTCTCTGTGTAGCCCTAGCTGTTCTGGAACTCGCTCTGTAGACCAGGCTAGCCTTGAACTCAGAAATCCGCCTGCCTCTGCCTCCCAAGTGCTGGGATTAAAGGCATGTGCCACCACTGCCCAGCTAGATGTCCTACCTTCTATTCTACCATTTCCTATAGGCCATCATTGTTTTATTGACAGGTGCTGTACCCATACGGTACACAAGAGTTTCTGTCTCCATCAGATTTTCCTTAAGCACCACCACTAGCATCCACTGATCGACTTTCTATCTCTGTAGATGCCTGGGTTCTAGCTACTTTATGTGATGAACTCACATGGACCTTTTGTATGTGACTTATTCCACTGGCTTCAGAATGTCAGTCTGACTGATTTATAACATGTTAGTGCTTCATTTCTTAGTCTCCTTATTTTGGGAAGACCCAGTGGCTTAGAAGTTATTTTTACTTCTTGTCGTAGATCTGAAGGCTAGAAATCCAAACTTACATACCAGTCGGTTTGGTTTCTGCTGAGCTCTCTCACATGTCTTTTGTCTGTGCACATATGAGGGGAAAGCTGCCACTAATGTTTCTTCCACAGTTACTGGACTAAGATACCACCCTTACAACTGCAGGTGGCCTTAAGGATCCTCCAAGAACAGATGACTGTGGAGGTGACAGAATTCAGCCCATAACGATTCCTTCCAATGGATGAAAATTGTCCATTTTCTCTCTATATCATGACTTATTTATAATCAGTCCATGGACATTTGGGTTGTTTCTGGTTTTTGTCTGTTATTGATTATGTGATCATTTTCTTATCATATGAGTTTTGGAAGATATCTATCTATCTATCTATCTATCTCGATATATTCACCCAGTTCATTCAATGCAGTCTTCACATTCCATATTCTGTCAGTAACACTTGCTACCTATTAGCATGTGTTCACTGCCCCCCCCTCCCCATTTCCTCTAAGCCCTCATTGACAGCTTTTTAAAATGCCTATGGACTTCCTCTGGAAGGCTTGTTGAAGCTCCCGAGATGACTCCATTTCTGTTACCCAAAAATTCCTATTCATCCTATCTGAAGCTGGATCCAGGGCTATTCCTATAGTGTGAGTCTTGTTAGAACGGCACCTGTGTCAGGTACCCAAATTTCACTCTGTTTCATGTTGCCAAATAATATACCGTACCAAACATAAGTAGTTTAAAACTACAGCAAGCATTTAACCATCTGATCGTTTCTGTGGGCCAGAAATTGGGAACGTCTTGATGGGTTCTTTCTGGTTTGGCATTCCCCACTGGGTTGCAGTCAGGTTTGACTAGTCCTACAATCATTTGAAGGCTGCCCAAGGATGGAGGATACAGTTCGGAGATGAAGGGGTTGTTGGCTGCTAGCAAGAGACTTCAATTCTCCAAGTAGGAGAACTGTTTAAATGTCCTCATAGGAAGCCTGGCTTCTTGAGGTAGCAATCTGAGACCAAAAGGATGGTCATGCAAGGTTGCTTATAACCTTCCCAGTATTGTATCACTCACCAGAGCAATCCTCATTCACTGGTGGGGCTTGCTTGGGAGCCTTCTTGGAAATCGTTGTTACATACCTTGATCCATGTCCTGTTTTGGTTTTTTTTGTATTTTTTGTTTGTTTGTTTTGATTTTGTTAAAAGAGATACTTGTTTGCAATTTCAGTAAGTGTGGCATCAATGTTACGGAAAAATAGCAAGCTTGTAGCTATTTGCACAATGGCGCTCATTATACATCAGCCAATATACAATTTCTCTTCTAGCATAAGAATTAATAGATAGCCGGGCAGTGGTGGCGCATGCCTTTAATCCCAGCACTCGGGAGGCAGACAGGCGGATTTCTGAGTTCGAGGCCAGCCTGGTCTACAGAGTGAGTTCCAGGACAGCCAGGGCTATACAGAGAAACTCTGTCTCAAAAAAACTACTGCTGCTGCTGCTGCTGCTACATAGATAGATGGAGCGGTTTGAATGCGTAGTCCCTTACAGGCTTATGTACCTGAATGCTTGGTCTTTGGTAGGTGGCACTATTTTATGTGCTGCAGCTTTGCTGTATAGCAAGTTCAGCAGCGAAGGAGAGATTTGAGAGCTCCTAGCTATGCCCTACTTCTGGTTTGTTCTCTCTGGTTCTTGCTTGTGGTTAGGGATGTGATCTTTCAGTTTCCTGCTCCAGCCAGCCATCATGCCTGCCTGTTGCCGTGCCTCCTCACCATGATGGACTCTTGTCCCTCTGGACCTTCCTTCTGTAAGTTGCTTTGTGCATGGTGTTCTACCACAGCTACAGAGATGGCGCTAATACAATCGTTTTACCCTCACTTTCTCCCACGAGGAAATGGAGGTGCCCGGAGCTTGAATTCAATCATGTTGAACTCAGATCTGCAGTCTGGCCTGCAGCATGCTAGTTCCCTTGCTTTGTCTGTGTCCTTCTTTTCCTGGGAGGAGATGCCACCTTAACAAGGAAGGTTTTACCGACGGAGTTTTGTGTCTGCGAGAAGGAAGCGTGGTGAAAACAGCGGCTGTGTGAGCATGCGCAGAGAGGCTGAGCTGTTCCTCGACGATGTGAGCATAATGAAGTACCTAGAAGAGAAAAGCACTCATAACAGTAACTGGAAAGAAAAGTGAAATTAAAGAACAATCTGGCTCAGATTACCTAAATATGCCATAAAGACCCCTGTGCCTGCGTCCGGAAGTCAGAGGCTGTCTCCTTCCACCTGCTGAGGCGGGCTCTCCGTTCTTTCTGCTATGCTGACGGACAGCACGAAGACTTCCGGCCATTCTCCTGGTTCTGTCTCCCATCTTGGACCAGGACTGCTGGAGCTGTGGATGGGCACCACCATGTCCGGCCTTTTATGTGGGTTCCCAGGGATGGGACAGGGTTATGAAGCAAGTGCTTTTATCCACTGAGCCATCTCTGTAACCTCACTCACATGGATCTTCTATCCAGCATTTCTACTTTTATTGTAATTATTAATGCATATTAATTATAAGTGCTAGGAGTTTCATAGTGACATTTTCTAACATGCAGAAATTATACTTTCATTATATTCATTCTTTCTTCCTTTTCTGACTCGTCCTTCTCTCCCCACTGCCATGGTTACTTCAATCCTCTCGGTCTTTCTACTGTTTCCAGATTTTTGCTTTTGCTTTTGAGGCAGGGTCTCTCTGTGCACCAAAGGATGGCCTTGAGTCACCTCTAAGTGTTGAGATTATAGGTGTGTCTGGTTTATGAGGTTCGGGGGCTCAAACCCAGGACTGCATGAATGGTAGGCACCCCACTAATTACACCTACAGCCTCTTTCTCTCTTCTTCCAGTTCATACTGAATTGGATTAATGAAAATTTACCTTTTTTAACATTTTGTTTGTTTGTTTGTTTGTTTGTTTATTTATTTATTTATTTATTTATTTATTTTGGTTTTTCGAGACAGGGTTTCTCTGTGTAGCACTGGCTGTCCTGGAACTCACTCTGTAGACCAGGCTGCCTGCCTCTGCCTCCCGAGTGCTGGGATTAAAGACGTGCGCCACCACTGCCTGGCTCATTTTTAACATTTTAATTTCACTGTCCGGGATGCATGACAGTTGGACAATGATGGACGGGACTTTGCTGATACAGTGTCAAATCACAAATAAACGATCTTATTCTACTCAGTTGAGAATTTGTTTAGTATCTCAGAGCCGTAATTTAAAAGACGATCTATACAAAAAGGAAAAAGCCCAAACAAATAAGATTCATTTCATTTCAATAGGAAGATTTGCTTTCTTCAAAGAATTTATTTTTCAAAGGAAAAATAATATTACTTTGAAATAGCAGCATGTCTCGAGGCTTTCAGCAGACAACAAAATCCCTTTTGTTGTTCAAGCAATAATTGTTTCTTTTCTTTTGCTTTCTGGCAAAAACTTGTCAGAAAATCGAGCTTTGACTAAAATAAACGAGTTGAGTTCAGCTCCCTTGCATGAGGCCTGGACATTTGATCCCAGAGTTTTTAAAATGTTTATTAGCTTTGAATTTACTTTAATTAGCTTCTCCATTATGTTGGCACTCACTTAGAAGGGACTTTGATGTGTAATGCAAAACATTTATTGCTCCTCTCTGATCAAAATATTTTTGTAGAGGATACACACTGACAGATCAAATTCTCCAGCCAGTGTATACCCTTTAAAGGTTTTTCTTATTTTGAATGGACCTAGAAAATATCCCACGGAGTGAAGTAATCCAGACTCAGAAAGACAAATACCAAAAGATCTCCTCCACCAAAGGCTTGCCTCCAAACCTTCAGATAGAAGTGTACTCTCCACCCCTCACGAAGCAAATTTCTCTTTGCAACACACAGACCGTTACAGAAAACCACAGCCAATCAAAATGCTGAGGCATGGAGCCCGGTCCCAAGTCACGTGTCTACAAACACTCCTGCGCCTAAGGCTCAGGGGTAACTGTGGAAGAGGGAGTGGGAAGATTGGAAGAGCCAGAGGAAGGAGATTTTCTGTGGGATTGTATCCCTTAGTGATGTCAGAAGCTACACCCATAAAGTCTCACCAGCATGACGGCCCAAACATGAGCTGAACGAGGACAAAGACAACAGATAATGCTACCATGAATTAGGGCCTCAACCCCAGACAAAGAACTAGAGGCAACCAGGAATACTGAGAGGGGGAGAGATAGTCTTCCCCGGGGCGAACAAGTCAATTGGTTGTCTAATACCAAATAGTCAGCCCTGTAAACATACATATAAGTAACATTATACAGACTTAGCAGGTCATATTTAGGAAATGAAAAAAAATTCATATATATATATATATATATATATATATATATATATATATATTCCCCCATACACACAGGCGCCCAATTTCCTTGTCTGTTCCTCTATTGTTGGACATTTGGGATGGATCCATGTGGCCATTGTGAACAATGTAACAAGGAACGAGAGAGGGCAGGTGTCTCTGAGATGTGTTGACCTGAAGCCGGAGGTAAACATCCAGGAGATGTGGTGTAGCTGAGCTGAATGGAAGATAGCTTTGTTACTTCTTGTTGTTTTCATCACTCACTTGTGTTTAATCTGCTTTTCATATATTTGTCTTACAAATTATTGACACTCGAAGCTCCACTTTCAGCTGCCGAAATCCAGGCCTTCCCTGAGTGAAAATGCTTTGAAGTGAGTTAATCATCAAAGGTATCCTGGAGAACGAATATTTTTAAAAGCGTTTTAGAAACCAGAACTTCATGGCAAATAGTTGCAAAAACACTGAATTTATTAAGAGGACTTTTTCTTTACGCTTCATTTTCACCAAAGACGTGTGTGTGTGTGTGTGTGTGTGTGTGTGCGTGTGTGCACGTGTGTGAGATTGAAAATAATATTTTCATGCAGTGTATTCCTATCATGGTTTCTTTTCTTCCTGCCCCTCCCAGATCCTTCTCACTTACTCCCGCCACCCAACTCCACACCCTTCCTTTCTCTCTAGAAAACAAACTGGCAAAAAAAAAAAAAAAAAAAAAACAACCCAGTCAAACCCAAATTTTAAAAAGCACAGGAAACACACGCACACATACACTCATACACATAATCAGAATGCTGCTCCTTTATCTGTGCATCCCTCCTGGTGTCTGGCTTGCTTCTTGGAGCTTGTGTCTGCGTTCTCCTGTAGATTCTTTGCTGTCATAACTACTCCTAGATGTGGGTGAATGTCCATTCAATCCTGATAGGGCACCACAGCAAAGATTACCCCTACAGCTCAGCATGGTGAACCAACGAGTTTATTGGGCTTACAGAAGGCAAGGGAGGAATTACAGAGTATGCGGGACTGCTAAACAGTTACACCGTCACAAAGTTCCACCCTAGCCGGTTATGAATGGATGCTGCACCGGGAAGGCCCACTTCCGGTTAGCCTTCTACTTCCTGTATTCTGTGTAATGGCTAGAATTCCACTTGAGAACCTCATGACCCTTCCTTCCTTTGTGGCTCTCAAGCCAAGAGGATTTCCACCTGTAGGCGGCAATGTGGTGCACATGGTATGGCTGGAGGGAAAGACCAAATGACAGCCCTCTGGTTTGAACCAGGCCTCTATCGTCCTGTATGCCATACAGTTCTGTTTGAAGGTTTCTTCTCTGCAGCCCAGCATTGTGCTTGCCAGGCTACAGCAGGTTGGAGTCTCACGACGCTTGCTTTTACCTCTCTAAGAGTATATTCACAGAAAGTCTTGCGTTGTCTGGCAAACCAGGGGCCACTTTTGAACTGATGTTCATGGCTGCTCCTGTAGAGCGCCCAGAAGAGAGGGTTTCCCCTGCTGTCTCCAGGCCAGCATAATGCCAGACATCTTTTGTCTCACCCCCATTCTTTTTCTGTTTCGTAAAGTATCCATTCTTGAAAGTGCGGTGCAGCTGCTGAGGCGCTAGCTTCACAGCAGGACACTATTGGATACTGTTGCTCTTAGGGTCGGGTGAGGGTCCGGCGTTTAACCAGTCAGTCATTGGGGAATTAGCCTGGCTGACCCCGCCTCAAAGCAAGAGGGTTAATATACGGGATGATTCATGGAACCTATTTCTGTGAGGCCAATAACACAGTTAAAGCCTATGGTGTGTTAAATTTTAAGGTGTATCTTGTTCTCACAATTCTAAAATAAGTTCCAGCAGTTGGTACCCTCTTTCCATTCTGCATCCCATGCTCTTTCCTAGGCCTTAAAATAAAGCCAGTTGTCTGTCCTCCATTCCTGTCCAGTTCTCTGCCCTCCATTCCTCTCCTGTTCAGACTGTGAGCTTCCCCCCAGGGCAGCGGTTGCTCTGGTTCTCCCTCCTGAGCCCTCTGAAGCACCCGCCCTGAGAAGTTAAAGAGCCTTTCTTTTAAAAGATGGGTTTGCTCTTTTACTATATTCTGTATCTCATACTGTTCTCAGGAAATGTTTGCTGAACTAAATGACTATCACAGTACAAAGTGGGGATCGGGAGAACGTGGAACCCTGGACACAGAGATGTGTGTGTAAACAAGCAACTGTTGATATTAACAAAACCGCCTCTTGTTTCTGGGTTTCTATTGCACAGATGTGTCACACATTATGAAACCTCTTTCTGTTACAAGGCATAACATTATCAGTCTATAACTGATTGGAGTAAGATTTATAGTATAGCTGTTAATGCTTGTGTCATAAAAGCTATTTATCTTGGGCATTATGAAATTATGAAAATCAGACTTAAGAGTTAGAAGAACAATATCTGAGTTCTTGTCACCCTATTGCTTATCAATGTGATTTTATGAAGGTACTTGACCTTATCAGTAAAAACCCAAAACGCATCTTTTGAAGAAAGATTGATTTGCTTGTGTGGAGAATTGGTGCCTGCAAGATTAGTTTATTCATGACGGGACACATGCTGCCACATTCTTTATCTTGCTGTGCACTGAGAATTTTCCTATTTTGATTTTGATTCATTTCAGCAGACCTCAAGAAAGCCTCCAATTCCAATGCTGCAAAGTCCAGTCTACCAAAATCTGGGCTTCGTCCTCCTGGCTACTCACGTCTCCCAGCAGCCAAGCTGGCGGCCTTCGGCTTTGTGAGGAGCTCCAGTGTCTCTGCGGTGCCCAGCACCCAATCCCTGGACAACGTGCAGCCGGAGCAGAGCAGGCCAGTCACCCGTGAGTGGGACAAAGGGACTGAGGGGGTTGGAGGAGATGCCTGTGCCCTGCCAAGGGCTGATGGCAGGCAGAGGATACCTAGAGACCCTGTGTACTGTTTCCTTGATTAGTTAGTGAAGAAAAAAACTTGGATCTACTACTTGAATCTATCATCCACCAAAGAAAAGCAAAAAGGGTACCTTTTTCTCAGTGATGGGGAGTTAATACTCTTGCAGTGGACCCAGGCTCAGTTCCCAGAACCCACACTGGGCTCTTTACAAACACCTAGAATTCCAGATTCAAGCGGGAGATCTGATGTCCCCTTCTGGCCTCTGTGGGCACTACATGCATGCAGTGCACATAAACACACAGGTGCATGTACGTGCACACACACAATAAAATAAATACATAAAAAATCATCTTGGGACTATTCTTGAGGCCACTCATGAGAGAGCGTCAGGGTTTCCAATCTTAGAAACTTGATTTGGAAAGATGAGCTAAAACTCAGGGAATGACTGGGTTTTATTTAAGATGACTATACATTCCTTTAATTATTGAGTAGGATCTGGGTTCTGAGGATGGTTTGAAGTAGAAACTCACCAGTCTCTTTGGAAGGCTAATCAATGAAAATGAGGGTTAATATGAGAGATCCCCGGAATGTAAACTCAACATTGCACTCATGAGTACTATAAAATGCATTTATAGACATGGCTCACTTGATTATCTGCACCTGACACACATTTTAAATAAGATCAGAGTTGACAAGAGGCGTTATTAACAACACCTATAGAAACAGCCATCAGCCCATCTCATGTTCCCCAGGCAAAGAGGGTGTCATTTTTTATTCATGGAGAAAGGAGCCGCCAGTGACCTGGGAGGTCAGGTTCCTGAGAAGCTATTTCTCATCTGAGATTAAACCTTATTGATGTCCATGTGCACTGGTCGGCTTCAGACACTAATCATCTCTACCCAGCAATGAGAGTAGAGTTTGTGTTTCTTTCTTTCTTTGTTTGTTTGGTCTTGGTTTTAAGGAAAGTTGCCTGTTTGCAGTTGTTAATATAAACTATAAACAGAAGCTTTTGTTTATAGTAAAAAACAATGCCATCAGAACAGCCATGATTTTCTTGGCTGTTCCACTTTGCAGAGATTAGTCCCCCCCCCCTTTGTTTTTTCTACACCAGTTCAGCACCCCACCCCCAACCCCAATCCCATGCATTTTACATTTAGGTAACCCTGATGTGAATGAGCCTCAGGAGTCTTCTCCCTCTTGGGGACTGGAGAGAGAGGTTGATAAAGAGCCTGTGCCGAGATTGAAGGCTGCACAGCCTGTGACATATGGTAGAGGAGGCACAGAAGGGCTGGGCATGGGCTTCTTCCTGAGCTGCTGAGAGAGCAGACCTAGCATCCCGCAAGACCCTTCCAGGCTGCTGCTACACTGTTGTAGTCCGTCTTTGTGATGATTGCTCTGTATCAGAACGACAACATTCTGTTTTAGTGTAAAAGAGTTTAAGTAAAACACAAAAAAATCTGGAGGTGGAGGAGGGTAGATTTAAAACGGGATTGGTGAGCTTTTGGAAGCCATTAGTGCTAGAGAACTGAGTTGGGAGGGTTTACTATGCACCTTGCTTCCCTTCAGTGTGTGGTTTAAATCTTTCATAAAAGAGCTTAAAATCCTACCAACTCCATGGCTGGCTGAAATTGCGGCTTTATTGAGGTGTAATCCACACGCCATGTAACTCACTCATTGAAAATGTACAATTCAGTGTTTTGTTTTGTCTTGTTGGTATATCTATAGAGATGTGTAACTTCACTGCACTCAGTTCTAGAACATTTCCATTATCCCTCCCCCAGAGAAACCTAGTGACCCATTAATGCTCTCCCCTCTCTCCAGCCTCCAGCTCTAGACAACCACTAATCTACTTCTTTCTTTCTTTCTTTCTTTCTTTCTTTCTTTCTTTCTTTCTTCCTTTCTTTCTTTCCTTCTTTCTTTTTTAATTGGAAAAAAAAGTTTTTTATACAATATATTCTGACCATGGCTTTCTCTACCCTGACTCCTCACTCACTCAACTCCATGCTCTTTCTTCAGAAAACAGGCAAACAAAAAATAAACAAACAGAATAATACAAGAGAAGAATACAGTTAAAACCCACAGGGATACACACACACAACCCCCCAAATAACCCCAGGTTAGAAATCACAACAAAGATGCACAAGACCAATAAGACAAAAACTGCCCAGAGTACTATAAGACAGAAAGTCTACAAAAAAGTCTAGTCTATTTTGCTTTACTTTAAATCTTCACGTTTAATGTTTTCCAGAAAGATCTTAGATACCTTTGATTTTTCTTCTAGTTTTCTTGAGTTATAATGTAACAAAAGGTATAGTATCTTTTTTTTTTTTTAGTTTGCTTACAGTTGCTGTGATAAAACACTGCCAGCAAAAACTGGAGGAAGAGAGGGTTTATTACAAGTTATAGGTCACAGTCCTCCATGAAGAGAAGCCAGGATTTAAGGCAGGAACCTGGAGACAGGAACTGAAGCAGAGGCCATGGAGGAGCACCGCTAACTGGCTTTCTTTCCATGCCTTGCTCAGTCTGCTTTCTTATAGAGCCCAGGATCACATGCTCAGGGGTGGCAGTACCCACAATAGGCTTGGGTCTCCCACGTCAGTCGCTAATTAAGAATAATGCTCCACAAATATGCCCACAGGTCAATCTGATGGAGGCAAATCCTCCATTAAGATTTCTTCTTTGAAAATGACTCTAGCTTGTGTCAAGTTGGCTAAAAAACCAACACAAACATCTAACATGTTATTTCAGTATATAGTTATTTATGTATATGAAATATACATAAGAAAAAATATATATAAGATATATTTTTATATAAAAACCATACATTTATACATATTTCATATGTATGATGATATATATAGAAATCATATATGTGAAATATTATATATATATATTATGAGGTGATTATTGGATCAAGGTCATTACACTTTGGGTAGCTCCTCTGCGTAGATGTGCTGGGAATGTTTAGGGCTTGATTTCTTAGCACTTTCATTTCAAGTACACGACACACAATGGTTAGCCGTCCATACCACACTGTAATTAGAACTTGACAGTCTGGCTGCCCTGCGTCAATGAAACATCGTTCTGTTTGATTTTAAGAGCCACTGCTGGGTAACGGTGGTGGACATGTACTCTAGAGACGATAGGATTTACATACCACCTCTGCGCTCACCAGCTCTGTGACTTTGGGGTTGCATAATAAAACAGTGTAGGGAATAACTGAACTGGGTTTAAAACCATCGATAGGGCAAATAGGGAGCAGTAAGTGAAAGTAATGTATACAGAGTGTTTAGACCACAGCTTTGCACAAGAATCGGTTTTCTTGGGCTCTTTCTATCTGTGGGCTGTATCAATCCAGTGCAGCGTTGACCATTCAACAGCCCAGCATGGGAAAATGGATTAACAGTATCCAAAATCCAGGGAAGCGGTCTTCATAGTTTCTGGTTGTGGTTATGATAACATTGAAGTCAGAGAGATGATGCTCATCCCAGTGCAAGTATTTTATTATAACCTGCATATTATAATCAATAACTTTGAGTGTTGAAGTAAAACGTAGGGGCTGGAGAGATGGCTCAGCTGTTAAAGCACCGGTTGCTCTCCCAGAGGACCCGTTTGTTTCCCAGCACCCACAAGGTAGCTCTCAACTATCTGTAACTCCAGCTCCAAGGGGTCCAACACTCTTACTGCCTCCACTGTCGTCAGACATCGTGTGTTACTAAGACATTCATGAGACTTGAAGTTGACTCTCTTAAGTCGGGGCTGTAGGCTTATATATCCTTTTGGTATGTAAAGAAACAAAAGCAAAGGAAGTCGGAGAGGGCTGTGCCACATCTTCATGGTGTGTAAGGAAACATGTTCAATTAGGTTCCCTTTTAAAGAAATACATTTATAAACGGTGACCTTAGTCTAACCTGGTGGCATTTAAACCTTTTACTTAAAATAGAACTGACAGTTGGAGCTGCCTTTATTTCTGTGGCTTTCAGAGTCTGACGGGAACGGGGTGGGTGTTTGCCTTTACAGTATGTGAGGGGCTTATGTGAGCTGTATGAAGCAAATACAGCTTCACATGTGGCTGGGGTCTAGTTTCTAGTGTTCGGTAATTTACTTGAGTATCTCAATCCAGTTTGGGTGGGAGAGCAAAAGAGGACTGAGAGCAAAGCCCCAAATGTGGTTCTAATTCTCTGTGGAAAGGCAGAACTCAAACAAGCATTGCTGATAAGATTCAAGTATCTGGTTCCTTGCAATTCATAATTACATAGTTTGAAGCATTCTTCCTAAGGAAAAAAAATAGAGTCATGTTTCTTGAGTCTTGCTGATAATTTTCTGCGATTCCCACATGTTCTTTTTTTATTTTTTTTTATTTATTTTTTTTTTTTTTTGTTTTTCGAGACAGGGTTTCTCTGTGTAGCCCTGGCTGTCCTGGAACTCACTCTGTAGACCAGGCTGGCCTCGAACTCAGAAATCCGCCTGCCTCTGCCTCCTGAGTGCTGGGATTAAAGGCGTGCGCCACCACTGCCCGGCTTACACGTTCTTTTTCTTCCTCTTCCTCCATACACATTTACAAAAAAGAGCATGGGTTTTTTCCCCCCGCAGGTGACTTACCACTGCTTTTGTGGAAATCTACATTCTCTACCATCCAAGTAACAGTCATCCTCCTGATTCAGACAGTCTAGGGAAAACCTGTCAGGAATCGCATCCTCTGTTGAAAGCATTTTCAGCTTCATAAATGTCATATTTTTATCATTCAAGATACTTTATGAATCAAAGGCACCTTGAGCTATGGAAATATCAGTTAAGATGAGAAATACACCACACTCACATATGTGACATCACTGAAACCTTGATATGTACAAGTCATTTAACTTCAGTGGGCTCAGATGTTGCTGTGGTTTGGTTAAGTGTCCATTAGAGACCTTGTGTCACTGGCCTCTGACACTATTGGGAGGTGGACCCAGTGGGAGGAAGTTGGGTCATTGGGGACATGAAGGAATATTCTGGCTCTGGCCCTTTATTTCCCGTGCTCCCTGTGGCCCTGAGGTAAATAGCTAACCTTACTGCATGTTCCTACATGCACAGATTCAAACCCCCGAAACCATGAGTAAGACTCCACCCTTTTTTGTAGGGCTGAGATCCACAGGCGTTTTACTCAGTTTCCCGGGTCCTTCATTGGTGAAGCTCAGGTCCTTCATACGACTCAACATTCTCCCAATGATTCTAAAACACACAAGTATAATTTAAAAGGGGAGAGTCTTCTGAGAAGAGGAAATCTCAGTTGAGAAAAATGTCTTCATAAGATTGGCCTCTAGGCAAGTTTGTGATGATGGTGATGATGATGATGGTGATGGTGGTGATGATGAAGATGATCATCACCATCATCGATGTGGGAGGGCTCAGTCCACCATGGTTGGTATCGTATCATCCCTGGGCAAGGATCCTGGGTTGTATAAAAAAGCCAGCAAGCCATGAGGAACCAGCCAGTACACAGTGTTCTCCCATGGCTCCCGGCTGAGTTTCTTCCCTGACTTCCTTCAGTGGTTGACTCTGGTCAGGACATGTAAGCCAGATAAACCTTCTTCTTTTCAAGTTGCTTTTGGTCATGGTTTATTACGGCCGTAGAAAGCAAACTAGGACAGGGAGGGCTGTTTATTCTATTCCTATTATGTCGTGCAGACATAACGGAGCATCAGTAGGGATGATACAGGAGGATGGAAGTCTAGTTTACCTTGGAGAACACTGAGGCATAACTGAGATGATTTTCCACAGCTCTGCCTCTGTCACCCTCTGCGGTCTCTGCTGAGTGAGGGCTGTGTGGGGTTCACTGAGATACCCACTTATCAGGCAACATCTGTAAACGTAATGGGAACACATGGAGAGACAAGCAAAACAATAAAAACGAATTAGATATATTTACTGTGCATCATTTTTGCCCTTCGTATATAAAGTAAGCTTGGGTGTGTCATAGTTTTTATATAAATGTTTGGCTCTTCCCCCCAAAGGACCTAGTGAGAAGCCAAAGCCCCTGCAAAATAGCTAAGGCATTGAGACTTTGCTCTTTAGGTGGGGACCCACTAATCTTTGTTTCCATTTCTTTTTCCTCTGGACAGCATTTCCTTCCCAGGCGTGTTGCTTTCTCCCTTGCATGCTTTCTTTCTTCTCTGCCTGTGGATGTTCTCTGTTCAAAGGATAAGATACCATGTATTTCTCAGTGCAAGGTGCAAGATTACAGTGTGTGGACATGTCTAACAGCAAGTCATGCTGTAACCATAGCATCTGTGTCTTTCTGCCACTGGCCCCTCTGGAGACTTTGGGTGATTCATGCCTTGGTCTGGCCAAGGACTCTTGTTCCACTTCTTGCAGGTATGTGCTAATGCAGGCACCACCTACAGGTCAGAGCCTCAGGGGAGTGTGGCCTGGCTATTCTCATTAACCATCAGGGTCACATTGGACCACCATGGCTTTGTCTGTTCTCTCTCTCTGGTGTCTAGGGTCAGCTACTGAATGGGGCAGCAGGTATGTGGAGGTCTTCAGTTGTTACCCGATATTTGAACCTGTTTCTAGTTAGGGTGTGGCTCAGCCCTTGGCACACACCTTTAATCCCTCTGGCTGGAATATAGACACACCCTTAGCACATACCTTTAATCCCAGACAGAGAAGGTAAAGTTAGTTTGTAGAAGGAAGCACCCATGTCTGAAAGTGATGTCTGAGTGGCAGAAAAAGTGATGAATCAGAGAAAGAATTGACAGAATAAGATACACCCAACTCTCACGAGAATAGAGGAAAGAGAAGCTACTTAAGGAAGAGACAAACAATACAGGAGGAAGAGAGTACAGAACAGGAATACAGTACAGGTCGTGGAGACAGTACAGTAGAGTTGAGAGGGAGAGTGGAACAGCCCAGAGAGGGAGGAGGGAGTTTTACCAGGAGAGTTTCACAGAGACAGATTGAAGAAAAAATAAGCTAGACACAGGTAAAGACAGAACGAGCAAGAGAATGAGAAGGAGCCAGAAGATTAGAAAAGATTAGTAAGAATTAGTTTGAGGCTGAGCAGAGCAATTCAGAAACTGAGAGAAGCCAGTTTGAATCAGTCAGCTTGGAGAGGAGTTTGAGCCAGAACAGCTGAGTTGAACCAGCCAGCTGGAGATCAGAAAGAGCAAGAAAGGGTGAGCTTATTCAGCAGCAAGTCTCAGAGGCTGATAACATTTTAGGCCTAGATTAGATTGTAGGGAGGCTGCCGGGCAGTGGTGGCACACGCCTTTAATCCCAGCACTCGGGAGGCAGAGGCTGATGGATTTCTGAGTTCGAGGCCAGCCTGATCTACAGAGTGAGTTCTAGGACAGCCAGGGCTACACAGAGAAACTCTGTCTCCAAAAAAAAAAAAAAAAAAAAAAAAATTGTAGTGAGGCTAGAAGCTTCCAGGACTGGGTTTAGGTTAGCATATAGGGGGCTTGTACCTCTCAGACAACAATTACAACAGGAAAATGAAAGTTACTTTTCTATTCAGTCACATTCCTGCATAGTAAATATATATTTATAGCCACTTACCACAGGCTTGCCCAAAGCTGAGGTGAGGTCTTTGATACCCCCAACCTCCTTTGTTCCTGTCTAAACATGGTCATCCCTCTGTATCTGCAGGCATTGTATCTAAAGATCCAACTGACCCTATGCCAAAAATACTTGGGGAAAAATGCATTTGCATCAAACACATACTGATTTTTTCTGGTCGCCATGTTTTAAATATCACTGTAAAACAGCTTTCCCAAGCTCTTGTATGGCACCAGGTACTGCAAATAATCTAGAGATGATGTGTGGATCTGGACAATATGTGGGGATTCTACACAGGCGCTGTGCCACTGTGCAGACATCAGTGTATTGTGTCCTGGAGTGGGTCTCCAGCTGAACAGCAGCTGCCACACAGCCACTGTGACAGAACGCCGAGACTTGGGTCCTCCTCCCAGCATCGTGTTTTAGAACCTGTGTGTGGCAGGGAGTTGGCAGGCCAGACAGGTGCAGGCATGAGCTGCCAACACCCTTTGCTTCTGACCTCTTTGATTGGAATATGGGAAAAAACAAAACAAAACAAAAAATGGTAACACATCCCAGGCGTTGTCAGTCATGAGGCGTGATTCTAACGGTGGTGATGATGTGGAGACATCTGTTGCTGCCAGGAAGGCTCGCTAATGAAGGCAAAGGAGCCTGGATAGACCCCTTGACAATGGATTCCCTGGGGAAAACTACCAATTAAGCAGGAGGTCAGGGGCGGCTGCTGCTGCACTCAGGTGCTTGTTAATGTGTGTCTAGAGGTAATCCTGGAAGTGTGTTGGAAGCAAATAAGACACGCTTCTTCTCCAGGGTTCTTTAGGTTTTCTTTGGAGCATCCTTTACAAGACTCTTGGGCACCCTTCACAACCTGGCTCATGTCTTTCGTTTGCCCTTAGCTGCATGGTTCTTCTGGAAGCTCCTGCTTGCTATCAGAGACAGTGACAGTGTGAGTGTTTGTTACTTTTGATCCCATCCAGGTAATCACATTTGGAGGAGCAGATTCAAGCAGAACAGGTGAGTGGACCTGCCACCCTCCCCACCTGAGTTAGGGGTGGGCCTGGTACTGAAGCGACACTCTGGTGATACACACCAGAGTGAGAGGCCCTAGATGCGGCTTGGGGTTCATTGCTGAAAAATCTGTTTGTGTCACAACAGCTTGAGCCTCAGGATCAAGTATTCCCCTTGTTGAGGCCCCACACCGTGAACTGACATTATATTGCCTTTAATGAGTATCGACATGAAGCCGAGTTCAGCTGCCCCAAACATACTTGGGCCTGCCTGTGAGTTGAGATTCCCCGTGAGCAGTCTCTGGGGAGCAGATGGCTGAAAACGTTTGTGTGATGAGGGTGGGAATCTGCTGGACCCTGGGTACAAAGGAGTTAACGGATGTGCAAAGAACAGCCCACCGAAGGAGCAGAGGGAGCAGTACCCTCAGTTCACACAGGCAAGGCTTGGTTGATATTGTCTCATCCGGACCATAAATTATGCTGTAAGGGACTCCTGGAGAATACTCAGGGGGTGTGGCTACAGTGGTGGTAAGACTCAAGAGACAGTGAGGTGGACAGAACAGCGGCCGAGGTGATCTAGTATCCGGTCCTGGCCTATTTCCCTACCAACCAATCACAGAAGTCCCGTGGGTACCCAGTGTCCTCTGCACCTAGGAAGTAAGGTGGTGGATTTCTGAGTGGCTTTGTAGATCCAAGGTCTCTGGTCCCAGGACTCCTTCCTGTGATAGAGGTTCTCAGAAGGTTCTAGACTTTTCTCTGTTCGTGTTTCGGTTCAGAAACTGTAAGGAAAGACCTATTTCCGGTCTGTTTAAAAGTCACGCCTGGAGAATATGGATGCCGTGTTCTCCGTGCAGTCCTTCCTTTCTCGCCAGAGAGGGGAGTCCTCCCATGGAAATCGACCTGTCTTGGCATCTCAAGTTGCAATGGGACTAGGCACATCTTCTATTGAGGCCAGACAAGGCAGTCCAGTTAGGGGAAAGGGATCTAAAAGGCAGGAAACAGAGTTAGATACAGCCCCTGTTTCTGTTGTTAGGAATCTAACATGGCTGTTTAACTGGTACATATGTGTAGGTGGCCTAGGTCCATCCCATGTATGCTCTCTGTTTAGTGGTTCAGTCTCTGTGGGCCCTTCTAGGCCCAGGGTAGTTGATTCTGTAGGTTTTCTTGTGGTGTCCTTGACCCCTCTGGCTCTTTCCGTCCTTCCAGCCCCTCTTCCACATGATTCCCCAAGCTCCTCCTAAGGTTTGGCTGTGGGTCTCTGCATCAGTTTCTGGATGAAGCCACTGAAATGACGGTGATACTAAGCATCGATCTACAAGTATTGCAGAACACCATTAAATGTGTCAGGGATGGGCTCTCTCTCAAGGCATGGGTTTCAAGTTGGGCCAGTCATTGGTTGGCCATTCCCTCAATGTCTGCTCCATCTTTACCCCCGCACATCTTGAAGGCAGGACAAATTGTGGGTCTAGGGTTTTGTGGCTGGGTTGGTGTCCCAGTGCCTCCATTGGTTGTCTTTTCTGGTTATGGGAGGTGGACATTTCAGGTTCCGTCTCTCCTACTGCTAGGAGTTTTAGATGGGCTCACCCTCATAGATTCTTGGGAGTTTCTATTGTTCTAGGTTTCTAGCACACCCCAAAGATGCCCCCCATTCCAGTACTCTCTCCTCTGTTTCCCCCACACACATTGGATTATTCCTGCCCCCTTTCCCAGTCTCTGTCACCAAGTTCCCTCCCTTCATATACCCTGATGTCTGTTCTATTTCCCCTTCTCAATGAGATTCAAGTGTCCACCCTTGCTCCCCCCCCCCCCCCGTATTACTTAGCGTCTTTAGGACTATGGATTTGTAGTATGGTTACCCTGTACTGTGTGGCCAGTGTCTACTTATAAATGAGTATATGCCATGTTTGTCTTTCTGTGTCTCCTCACTCAGGATGATATTTTCTAGTCCCATCCATTTGGGTATATACCCAGGAGTGGTAGAGCTGGGTCTTGAGGTAAAACTATTCCCAGTTTTCTGAGAAACCGCCAAATGGATCTCTAAAGTGGTTGTACAAGGTTGCACTCCCACCAGCAATGGAAGAGTGTTCTCCTTGGTCCGCATTCTTGCCAGCACGTGCTTCAGCTCCATTTCTTGTTTTCCCGGGGCTCTCTGAGGACTGGGTGATGTCTATCCACATGGATCATTTTTTCCATCGAGAGATCCTGATACTTATTTTCTCTAAAAACACCTTCCTAGAAATGTCTGGGCATCCTCTGACCCAGTCAAGTTGATAAAATTAATCATATACCTCGAGTAAAGAGCTCTTTCAAATCAATAAAAACACACATATAATTAAAGGCCAGGCAGGTGGTCCTCTTACAACCCAGGAGAAAGGAAAGCAGAGACCAGCACATACCCAGGACTTGCTGTCCAGCCTACAGTCTATCCAGTGAACTCCAGATCAGTGAGAGATCCTGCCTCAAAAAGCAACACAGCTGATCCAGCCCAAAGATTTATTTTTATTTTATTTTATTTTATTTTATTTTATTTTATTTTATTTTATGTAAGTACACTGTAGCTGTCTTCAGCCGCACCTGAAGAGGGCATCAGATCTCATTACGGATGGTTGTGAGCCACCATGTGGATGTTGGGATTTGAACTCTGGACTGCCGGAAAAGCAGTCAGTGCTCTTAACTGCTGAGCCATCTCTCCAGCCCTGCAACATGGCTTTCTAATGAATGACACCTGGAATTCACCTTTGTTCTACACACACCTGTGTGTGCGTGCGTGCACACCAACTAAAGAAAGCACGTTCTGTAGACAGAAATGGACGAAGGAGATAAATGGACATTCATGGCAAAAGTGAAGTCCGTGCCCAACAAACTTATGGCCTTTTTACCACCATCATTGATGTCATAAAACATATTTGCCTGTGTCACTAAACTGACAGAAATGGAAGAGGATGGTGGTCATGGAGTGTTGGTGACAGCACACGAACCTATGCTGTCTTGAATGCACAGGTCAGTTTCACAAACTGGTGCAGTGTTTGAGTAAGAACCTTCATTAATACTTAAGAAGAAAACCGTTCAAGTATTCCTTCCTTTTCCAAGAATTTTTATGTTACACATTTTCTTGCAAAAGATGTGTGTGTGTGTGTGTGTGTGTGTGTGTGTATATATATATATATATATATACATATATACGTGTGTGTGTGTGTGTGTGTGTGTGTGTGTGTGTACCATGAAGTCCTTGTACATGGTCTATGGGTGCATATTTTTCCTAAATGTTTATGATGATTTACATAGGGTCAATTGGCATTGTGATGCACACCTTTAATCCTAACCCGAGGCAGAGGCAGAGAGGCAGAGAGGCAGAGAGGCAGAGAGGCAGAGAGGCA
>JADRCH010000137.1:1565746-1601549 GCA_019843965.1 Rhynchomys soricoides
AGAGGCAGAGAGGCAGAGAGGCAGAGAGGCAGAGAGGCAGAGAGGCAGAGGAATTCTGTGAGTTTGAGGTTAGTTTGGTCTGTAGAAGTGACTGTATAATTATATTACTTTTCTTTACTGTTAATATATTTACGGGAGGCTTTAGGAAGTGTTGTTCACTTGTATTTTCAAAGTGTGGACACTGAAGTGGGAAACCCAAAGAAATATATCACCTCTTCCTTAAAAATCAAAGAATCAAAAGGAAAGCTAATTAGCTCACAGTTCGGAGAAACCCAAGAAGGGCTTTAGTCTGCCTGTGAAGTGAGGGTACCCTGATCCTGGGGGCCTCGTGGGTGTTCTATTTCCCTCTATCCTCCAATTCGAATCATTTTGACCACAGAGATCAAAGTGAGGCAGAAATAATCTCAACAGCGTCTCGACAGAATTAAGAGATGAGAGAAGGCTGCGTAAAATCATCTCCAGAACAGGAACACGAGTGTGTTCAGAAGAGCCTTCGATAAAAGACGCCTTTGTAAGTCACGCCACAGGAAATTGACAGCACAGGGGTAGGAAATCAGGACACTTCTCCCAATTTTTGTTTCTGACAAGCATTAAAATAATGTAGTATTGTGATTTTTATCAAAGGGAAGGTGGCAAAACTTAATACAATGTAAAAGGCGTGTCACCTTTCACTGAGCCTTCTTTTTCCTGAGGTATTTATTCCTTGCTGATAACTCATGTCCGTACCATTAACAATTGTTCAGAGGTATTCCCTGCTGACTAGTGGAATACCCCAAATGATTCCCAGTGCTGTAAAATAACAATTATGGAGGGAAAAAAAAGTTCATTGCAAGTGATGTAAGACATGTCTTTGGAAATCGAGTCCCACTGTATTGTTCTTCCTTAATTATTATGCGTGTAAAAACAGACACGGAGGAAGTCGGTCTGCATTTGCTAGCACCTGCAGAGATAACGAGATTATCTCTGCTGGTGCACTTCAGCAGCTGGAAGCAGGCTGGCTTGGGGTTGGAAGTGTGAGATGCTCGCCCTTTGTAACAGTTTCCTTAGCCAGAGTAGACATTGCATTTTCAAAATTAATGCAAAAGCAACTCTGTATTTTTTTTTTCCATCTTGAGCCATGATGTGTGTTAAAGCCACTGTGAGAACTGCCCTGTCAGGTGGTAGGGACTTTCTGGATTTGTTCTCTGAGACCCCACTGGATATTCTTCCCCTGGATCTACCCAAGTTGCAGCCTGAATCAAAACGGGCATCCTTTAGGCCTACAAAGGGCCTGGCCAATTCAAAATTTTACCATCTTCCTAGATTGCCTGAGGGTGTTATTTCAGGGATCATAAAATGCCCCATAATTCGTATTCTTTTTAAGAGATAACACAGGTGTTTTAGGTACCACCCATAAGAATAAGGATAGCTGAGTTATCCCTAAGGACACTAACCTAGTATAGACTTGATAGACGGTGTCAGACACGGATTTCTTGAAATGTCTTCTGATGACACTCATGGTTAAAAACAAACAAAAGCAAATACCAAACCTGTCCAAAACTGTGGAGATCTGAGTCGTTTTATTTGTTACTGGATGTTTGAGGGCTGAGATAAATATGAATATAAGAAGTCAGGAGTCTAGCAGGAAAGAGATTATACTTAATTTGGTTTAAGATGTCTTTATGGGGCTGCAGAGAAAAACATTTAAGGATCAGAGTTCAGATCCCCAGAACTATGGAAAAGCCAGGCGGGCATCATGGCCCTACTGTAATCTCAGTGCAAGAGGTTCCATGAGCAAGCTGGCTATGCAGCCAGAATATCGAGCACTGGATTTAGTGAGAAATACTGCCTTTATGTCTAAGGTGGAGTGCAATAGAGGGAAACATGACTTCAACCTGGGGCCTCTACACTCATGAGCACGCATTCACACATGTATGCACACACGTGTGAACACGCACACACAAAGCAGCCACATCTACAAAAGACTTTGATCTATAAAATTAATCAAATGTAAAGAACTGAAAAATACCCACCGCCTTCTGTATTCAAGAATTCTACACAGATTCAGGTATCCATGTCATTGTGAAAAAACAATGTCTGTCCCGGACATGAACAGACTTCATTTCTCATCACCACCCCAGAGATAATAGCCTAAAACAACTGCAGACACAGCACTTAACAGGGCCTCGGGCTTGTACGTCATCTACAGACAAGTCTCGGATGCACATGTTCTATGCAGAAACCATGCCAGTGTTTGGGAGACCTGGGCAAGCATAGATCTGGCATCCTTAGGAGTCTTTGAGTCAATCTCTGTGGATGCCAAGATTGAATACTGATTCATTTTGTGCGAGTAATGCTATGTAGATACATATGAAAAATCTAAGATAAATATAGTATTGAAATTAAGCGTTCTAGAAATGCATTTCAGTCAAACGCTGGGTGTGGCAGGAACACAGGGCTTAGACACAAATGTAAGTCTCATTTCCCAAGCCTCTCGATCCACCATGTGTTTAGAATAAAGGCATGTGATTGAGCCTCCTTCTAGGCTAGAAGATACAAAATGCAACACAAATAGGCGTGTGTGTTAAACATCTAGATCCTGTGAAAATCGGTTCTCGTTAGTGATGTCACAGGCAGCCCTGCATCCTGCCCGTCTCTCCTGAGTGGGAGCTAGGTTTGCAGGAGAGCGGCTGCCACATTATAAGATGGGTAGAGGACCGTGGCCTTTGCATGTCAGAGAATGGGGGTCTGGAGCTGATGGAGATCATGGGGATTTCTACTGAGGTTTAGATATTAATAAGCGAGTTTGTCTTTAGCATCCCTGTACCGATGGCTGTCTCACCAGCCAAATCCATAAAATGCATACTAATGTTCACCAGACCCTGTATTGTCAGGCACTCTGGGAAGAGCTGGGCTGCTGCCCTCATTCCCTCCCCTCAGGGGCCTCTGTCAAAACAGGGTTGTCTAGAATTGGCTGCACGGATTAACCCCACAAGTTAGTTCCTAGTCTTCCAAGGAGAAGGAGGGGTGATTGCATTAGAAGCAGGGTCCCAGACAGAATTGTTTGGTTATCTCTCAGAGCCTTGAGTAGGAGTGGTCAGAAATGAAGGGAAGGAACAAAACTTGACCAAAACCAAACTTCTACCCCCTACTCCGATGATTCTCGCCTCCCCTCTTTAAACTCTGTCAGAGGGCTTTATCATGGAGGAATGGATTTAGAAAAGAAGAAGAAGAAAAGAAACAGAAAAGCAAGCCTGGAACTGGAAAGATGGCTCAATGGTTAAGAGCATTTGTTGTTCTTGTAGAAATCCCCAGCTCCCACATGGTTGCTCACAACCACCTCTAGCTGCAGGTCCAGGGGCCCCAGTGTCCTCTCCTGGTGAGTACATCAGTTAATTAAAATATCACAAAGGCTTTATAAAGAAAGCAAGTGTTATATTCTGTAGAACGGGCCTATTTGTTAACCACCTGGTCCCCGGTGCCTTGCTCCATGCCTGCTGAGCATCACAGAAACACATGTCCCACATAAGTGTGAGATTTGCCTAAGTGATAGGCACCAGGTTCAGTAGTTTGCAATTCAGCAAACACACAGGGTTGCTAAGCAACGCGTGTGACTGCTGTCAACAGAAGCCAGTCTGACGTTAACTCCACCCTCCTTCAAAACGTAGAAGAAATATTGACTCCCAGTGTTTTCCTTCTCCGCACCGTAGTGAATCACATAAACCCTTTGTCAAGAACGTACCGTGCCATTTCCACAAGAACAAACTTTCCTACGCAGACTGGGGTTTGCTTTCCTTTGCCAAAGCACGGGGAGTCTTCCAGGACACCAGAGGCGTCACGTGCGTAGCCACTACTGGAGTCGCACCGCGACTAATAGCCTCACGTGCAGAGTCCTGAACTGACTCAATAAAAGAACGCTAATCAGTGTAAAGACTGCTTGATGGTGATCTTTAAAAAGATCTAAAAGGCTTCTGTGCTTAACCTTAGAAACCGGACAGTTAGATTATACACTGTATTTTCTGCAAAGGCCAACTGATGTGTGTGTGTGGTTTTTGGGATTTTGTTTGTTTGTTTGTTTTTTCTTTTTGAGATAGGCTCCAAATCTGCAGCCCTGGCTTGCCTGAAACCTTCTATGTAGACCAGGTTGGCCTCACACCTTCCTGAGATCAGTCTGCCTCTGTCCCTGCTTCCTAAGTGCCGGGCCATGATTTTGTTTGAAATGGTCCCTTCAAGTCTATGATTCCCATAAATAAAATCAGTAAGCAGCATTCAAAATTAAAAAGAGTCAACTATTCCTCAGTCTGTTTTCCAGTGCTGCTAAGACAATACCACCGATTGGGCTCTTTGTAAAGAGAAGGAATTCACAGGTCCCGTGGTCCAGAGGATGCTGTCTTCTTGAGACCTGGAAGAGAGTTCCGTGGCCAGAGACAGGAAGCAAAAGTAACCATGTGTACTAACCAAGCTGAGGATGATAGTAGACCCACTCACAAGACAACCAGTTAACCGAGGAATCAACAAGTCAGAAGAGTGGGTTTGTTTGTTAATGCGGATGGAGATTCACCCACCTTTTAAAGGTCTTACCTGATCCTACCTCTTTCTGTGTCATACTGAGTTTTGATGTGAGTTTTGGTGTGGATAAACGGCAGCAGAGCTCACTGCTAGAGGAGGGAAACTTCAGTCTCCATGGCCAAGCCCTTGTTACTGACTTTATGCAGGATGCCAGTGAGAAATCAGACTGGTTTTTTTCTTTCAATGTTATTTCTAACTGGCACAGAATGACTGCCCATTAGTGGTGAGCTACCTTATGACTCTGTGATGGTGTGCAGCATATTCCTGACAAAGCGTCTGTTATTCAATGGACTGTGCAAACATGAGAACGCACAGGCTCTGCAGGCTTTCTCCAAGGAGCCTATAGGGATGCCTGCCACACCCTGTCCTATCTCAGTTCCTTGCCTCTGGGGGTCCCAGAAATAGTCCCACCAAACAGCTCACATCAGTAGTCACACTTCATGCCTTTGTGTTTCTGACTGCTCTTTCTCCATGCTGATCTGTGTCTTCCTCTCTTGCCCTATATCCCGTGTCTATGCCAGCTTCCACTGGCTCCTGAATTCCTGCTCTCTACTCTCCACCTCTCCCTCCATGGCCCCTCCTTCCCCCGTTACCCTATTCCTGCTTCTGCCAAAAATGAAATTATTTTCTTCCCCAGAGCCACTGACTCTCTGCTTCTTCACACACTCGGGAGAAGACTAGGGGTGGGGTCCTGCCTCTCCACTTTGGAGCAGTATAGCCTGAGACTCGGTTGGCTACTTTGTGTGGCAGTTCTCCACAGGCAGGTTCAAACAGTGGTTCCTATGTCCCAGGGCGATGGCAGGATTATAAGGTATCATGTGAACACTGCATACTGCAATGGCTCCTTTTGGTCAACACTCTCAGCCAGGTACAAAGTCATAATCCCCAGCGGTGGCATCCTCATACCTCAGCCTCTGGTGCTGTCCTGGGTTCCCTGCATCTGATACTCACCCACTTCCTCCTGCTGTGCTGAATGCTGGCCATTAGGCTGTCCCCTTAGCCCTTAGTAGTGCTGGCTCCAGGAAGCCACACCTGATTTCTGCCTCTTCTTCTGAATAAGTCTCCTGTCTTTCCTTCCATGCTTGCTGAGCAGCTTTGTGTGACATGGCCAACCTAGACTGCCATTGCTCAGTCAAACGCTAACCTAGTATCCAGTTACTCTGCGGGCCACTGATCCAGCAGGGTTTTACTGGAGCGCTAGTGTGCTATTACTGTGGAGTGGCTTTGTATGGGTGCTTAGTGTCAAATACATTGACTCTCAGAATCTGGGTGGGTCTTATTCAGCCATCCCAACACCCCTCAAATCCCAAAGCAAGCCTTCCCTGAAGAAATTACCCTTGATATGCAACCTCTCATGCCAAATACCTCTCCTAGCAGGCAAGCTTCTCCTTATCACCCCTGCAGACAGAAAGCCTCCCAAGAATTGGCTTGCTTTTGGCCTCCTGTTCTGGTCATGAAAGGTGACCATTGCCTTCCTCAGGCCCCTGACTCATACCCTCAGAGAATGAAACACCATGACCAAAAGCAACTTGGGGGGGGGGGGGAGACACGGTATTTCACTCAGGGCTCCAAGAACAGTTCATCAAAAGCAGTGAGGGCAGGATCCTGGAGGCAGGAGCTGAAGCAGAGGCCATGGAGGGATGCTGCTTACTGGCTTGCTCCTTATGGCTTGCTCAGCCTGCTTTCTTGCAGAATTCAGGAACACCAGCCCAGGACTGACATCACACACAGTGGACTGGGCCCTCCATCAATCACAAACCTTAAGGCTGGATCTTATGGAGGCATTTTCTCAATTTCTCCTTTTAGTTAACTCCAACTGATGGACATAAAACCAGCCAGCCCAGTTGGTCAATTACAGATTATCATCTCTGATGCCAAAAATTCCAAGTCCAAAATCTTAAAGGTTTTGAGTACCAACACAATCCCATTATGGGAAAATTCCACGCCTAACCTCATGTGACAAGCTACACTGTGCCATTGAGCCAAAACACTGTGAAAGCATTTAAATTATGACTTGGGTCATGCCCCCCAAAATATCTCATCCTATGACCAAGTTTACTTTTTTTTGTTGTTGTGATAAACACCATGACCAAAACCCAGTTAGGAGAGGAAAGGATTCAATTTCCTTTTATGGGTTACAGTCCATTGCTGAGGGAACTCAAGACACGAACCTAAAGGCAGAAACCATGGAGGAATGCTGCTTACTGGCTCTCTTCTTCTGGCCTCTGGCTTTCTTATTCCTACATAGCCCAGGCCCACCTGCCTAGGGATGGTTCCACCCACAGTGGGCTGACTCCTCCCACATCAATTAGCAACCAAGAAAAAGCCACATCGACATGCCCACAGATGGAGTGGATAGAGGCAGTTCCTCAGTTGAGGTTTCCCATTCCCAGATGCATCAAGTTGGCAACAGAACCCGACTATATTATACATGTACAGACATTCCAAACTCTGACAGGTTCTGACACATGTGGCACTTCTGCCCCCCATGCATTTTTTTTAGGCCAAAGCTGCTGGGCTTGTGATTGAGGTCATGATTTGTCCTTTTCAATTCGCTGCAGCCAGTTGGGGGTTTGAGCTCTGCTGGCTTGCCTGCCTGTGACTCATTTGAATGAGAACAGTTTATAAACAGCTGCTGAGAACTGGGAGATGTTTTCCTCCTTAGTTCATGCTTTGCTGGGGATTTTTCTTTTTCTATAATAGGATTCTTTGAGAGTTCTGGCACAAGGTTTGTTTTGAAATGCAGCAGAAGCCAGATCTGCTCCTGGAGATGCTGGGGTAGATTAGTGATGTCTTTTCTCTGAGCTCCAGACTGTTGCCTTGTGTTAGCAGGCAGTGTTTCTGACTCCCGTTTGGAAACTGCATTGCTTTGATCATGGTTCCTACTGTTTCTCAGTTGGTCCAGCTGCTTAATGCAAGCCCACAGTCTGACCTCCGCCTTTCTTCCCACCATGCCTGGCTGCCATAATCCAGAACCTTCTCCAGACATAGAGAACATCAAGAAAGACCCTATTTTTAGACCTGACATTGTGAATCTGTGAGGCCGTTAGAACTGGCTGGCTCCCTTTCCCTATGATAGTGTGTGTTTTGTCCAAGTTGGGACATGCTGGACTTATGAATTCAGATTTTTTTTTTCATTGTTTGGATCTGGAGACATTTGTAAATACAACATTTGGGTTGGGGGCCGATCACAGTCTGGGACCCTGTTCCTACTCAAAGGCTCTCTACTCATTCTTCATGGCTCTGGTTCAAGTCCCAGGAGAGCCGCTGGGCATTCAGACTGCAGAGCTGGAGTGTCTTTCAATGATCTTGTTCAGCCTTCCTAGCCCGAAGAGAGAAGGGCTCAGTGCCAAGAAAATTTAGAGGGCTGAGCTTCATAAGGTCATTAGAAGCTGTCCTCAGTGCTGTATTCAACAAGGATCAGATGAGCTGTGGCTAGGTGGGGACAGAGGCACAGAGGGGCTCTAGGGTGTGTGTGTGTGTATGGCTGAACTTTGAACTTAACTTGCTGAGTAGAATGCTCAGCAGCATGATCTACCCTGAGAATGTGACCTCACTAAGCTAGTGGCACCATGCAAGGTGGCGGAGTGACATGATGGGATTCTCCCTTTTGGACTTTGCATCTGTCAACTGGATGATTGATTTATTCAAAAGCCATTCAAAGTCTGAAGGAAAGATTGGCAATAAACTGTATTCTCTCGTTCTGACCTCGAAGTAGGCTGGCTTTGATGTTGTGGAGATGACATAGACAGGATGGTTGTAAATCTCAGCTGTTGTTTGAGGGCCGGTATTTCCTCTGTGTTTTTCTGTGTGTAAAATGGGAGCAAAAATCCCATTCTCTCTGCTGTGTGGTTTTGAGAATTATCTTCAGCAGGTGTTTATTGAATATATTCTGTACACCCTACAGCATTTGCAATGCTGTCTACACAAATCTGGAAAAACTTTGTGTTAATTTGATCTTTATCACTGTGGTAAACACCATGACCAAAAGCAACTTAGGGAGGAAAGGGTTCATTTGACTTATGGCTTACAGTCCATCATTGAGGGAAACCAAGGCAGGAACTCAAGCAGGATCAGAGGTGGGAACCAGGGAGGGATGCTGCTTACTGGCTTGCTCTCCATGGCTTGCTTAGTTTGCTTTCTTATAGAACCCAGGACCACCTGCCCAAGCATGGGGCCATGCACAGTGAGTTCATGCACAACAGTCATCAATCGAGAAAGCATTCTATAGATTTGCTTAGAAGCCAATCCGATGGAGGCAGTCCCTCAATTGAGGGTCTCTCTTCCCTGGTGATGCTAGCTTGGATTGAGCTGACAAAAACTAACTGGTACAGATCTGACCCATACTTTCCAGGAGGTTCAGCCTGGTGGGGTGGTCAACATCAAGTCTGTTGTTTATAAGACATTGCGGTCGGAGATACGTGCTTCCAGAGTGAGTGACAGCTCTGGAAAGGTGCCTGTCACTCACTCTGGAAGTCACTATCAGAGAAGGTGATGGTGCTGTGAGAGAACAAACCACAAAGGAGGAGCTAGAGGTTGAAGGGGGGAGGGAAAGCAACGTGAAGTCATGATGCTTAAAACTGAATGATTATTAAACATATTCCATGATTAAATGAGAAACTGTAAGACTCTGGGGAGCCTTAACTTACCAGAGACACCCCCCCCCCAGCACCTCAGTGATCACATGGAGTCGAAGATTGATGCAAAATGAAAGAGGAATTTATTGATCCAGCATTCTGGGGTTGTCCTACACACTAAGGAGGGAGAACGACCATGCGCAGCCCATTCAGGGACCTTTTATATGGTTTTTAGAGCAGCAGCCATTAGGCACAATATGATTGGCGGAACAGTGCACCCTTTAAACTGATTGGTCTTTAGGGAATGAGGTAGTAGGGGCTTAATCAGCCTCTCCCTTCCAGCCTCCGTGTTCTCTAACCTGTTTCTTCCAGGAGGAGAGGGATGCCCATGTGTTTGGGGACCCTGGTGGAATATCCCAAAGTTTCTGAGCTGACTTCTCAAAAGAAAAGGCAGGGAAACCCTCATCTTTAATACCCTGTATTCTATCTCAAAAGATGTTAGTCTGAAAGAGGATGTCAAATGATAAAGCAAAAAGAAATTGCTTTTTTTTTTTTAAAAAAAAAAAAAAGCTGCCCTAAACATGGAGCCTAGCAGAATATTTCCTTGGGTTTTTCTAAATGTGGTGATCCCAGTTTCACAGAGTGATGGACTCTGTGCACTTTCAATAGCTTATAAATATTTAGTGCCAAGATTACTCATAACCAGGGATTGCTGTGGAGCTATTTCCCCTTGGCAGCCTGTTTCTTCTTCTTCTTCTTTTTTTTTCTTTCCATCCTGAGACTTTAAGGTTCAGAAAGGACTGACTGTCATTTAGCTGTGTTATTTGGGAGAACTCTTATCCCGTGGTGTTTCTGTCACTGAGCCAGGGCTTGGGTTTCATGGGAATAATTCTCTAGTTTTCTTTTACAACCAGAGTTACGAGACAGCCAACTGGGGCTCCTCATGGCAGGTTCCCCTGGGGAGAGCCTGGAGAGACATCTTCCCCCTTGGAGTCATCTCCCTATAAATCTACCGTGTCTTCCACATGGCGTTACTGGTTATTGTATTAGCTGGTGGAATGTGGAGGGTGTTGGCTGACGATGGAGATATCTGGCTCCTAGAGTCTAGCGGGGAGAGGCCCCAGGTTTGCTGTGACATGCTGTTCTTTGCTGACTTGGTGGAATAGAACATTGCCTGTCAGAAGGAGCCAGGTGTGCTGGTCTGGGAGAGGAGCAGAGCTTTGTGGCCCCCTAAGATCAGAACAGAGAAAGCCTGTTTGATTTTTATGCTTATACTGTCTGAAGCCCAGTCATCTGCTATCCACTGCCGTGGGGAAATTCAAAGAGCATGGACCCTGAGCTTTGCTTGGTGTGAAAGGAAGAGCCACGTTAGGATTGGGTTGTCTGGTAATGCCGAGGACCGAATGGAGTGAGTCCAGGATTTGGCCATTTTCTCAGTGCCCTTATTGGAGGATCGGGACTGTGGATTGTGAGGAACGCACATGGCTTTCCAAGAATCTGTGAATAACTGACAGACAACTGACACCTCCCTTCTAGGAGGGAGGGAGCTGCAGTTTTCTTTTCCAACAACAGGTTTCTGTCAAGATCCTTGGAAGGCGATTGTGTTTGAATCAGATCTAAAGGCCTTTGCTTCATTTTTCCCATTTCTTGACTGGAGTCAGGCCTGGCCTTGTTCATCCGACCTTCACACCGAGGGTCGTCTGGCCTCCACGCTTCCCACTCTCACCTCTTGGTCCCTTGTTCACTCTCTGTTCATACTCTAGGCTCACTGAATGAATGCTGGTCCCCAGATCTGCAGTGACTGCCTGTCCAGCTTGGGCTCACATCACACCTGCCCCATGTGACCTTCTGTGCTGGCTCATGTCAATGACAGCTTGCCCATGAATTCAAGCCAGCGTGGAGGAAGCTCTCAGCCCGATTTCTCCTTGTCTGAACAATTAAAGCATGCACGCGCGACTGACTGCCTTCAGCAGTAGGGTCTTATTATCCAATTGTGGCACACGACCAATAGCAGTGGTAGCACCCTGTGATGTTCTGGGGACTTGGGGTTCCCTTAGCCAGTAACTCCTAGGAAGGCAGCTTACCCTTAGAGCTGGGATTTGCATGTACTAACTGGATGGGTTCTAGGAGTGTAATTTTCCACCCTGAAGAATACTCTTGATGTTTAAGTTGCTTGACTGGGGTTTTTCATGTTTATAGACCCAGGCTGCCTTCAGCACTCCTTCTGTACTTTGAATGGCGTCACACTGTGTACAGTGCACGGTGATCACGTCCACTCCTCCAAGCCCTGCAGTTCTTCTTCCCAGCTCACCCCCCTCCCCCACCCTCTCCTTCTCCACTTCTTCCTTAGTCCCAGGCTCGCAGTCGCAGCCTGTGTGCTATGATCACAATGATCATACTGTGTGTCAATAAAGCAACCTTCCCTCCCCCACCCTGCCGTTTGCATGGAGTTTGCAAAGAATCTCTTTCCCCATTTTCTCTCACTTTCAGCCTATTTCTGTTTGAATCTGAAGCCTCTTTTTTTTTTTTTTTTTTTTGGTTTTTCGAGACAGGGTTTCTCTGTGCAGCCCTGGCTGTCCTGGAACTCACTCTGTAGACCAGGCTGGCCTCGAACTCAGAAATCCACCTGCCTCTGTTTTTTGTTTTTTGTTTTTTGTTTTTTGTTTTTTGTTTTTTGTTTGTTTGTTTGTAGACAGCATGAGTGTGCACCCCAATGTGGATTCTTCTTTTGCTGTTCTATTTGTCTTTGTTGTGACTGGAGAGTTTGATTCATTTACATTTATGGTAATTACCCACAAGGAGGGTCATTCCCCTGGTGCTGTTTGCTTTCTGTAGGTCCCATATTTCCTACATGGCTAATTTTCTTTATATAAATTACTTTTGTAGTGAAATACATATATGCATAGGTACATATATGAAAAAAGGGTGGCTATTTCATTGTGGTTGCCATGGTGACTGCATTAATACTCTAAAACTTTAGTTAGAGGAGCTGGGGAGATGGCTCAGTGGTTGGGAGCACTGGCTCCTCTTCCAGAGGACCCAGGTTCAATTCCCAGGTCATAATAGCTCGTAACTGCTTGTAATTTCAGTTTCAGAAGATCCAACACCTCCATACAAAACATACATGCAGGCAAATCACCAATGCACATGAAATAAAAATCAATAAAATAATAAAAAAAAACCCTAGCCTTTAATTTGAACATAACTATTTAATGGCACACTAAGACTCTGTTCCTTCAACGTGTCCACGTCACAAGATCGCGTTTTTGAACACTGTGTGTTCAGATACATAAGCTACTAATTTCAGTGCCTTAATTTCTTAAATTATGTAGAAAAAGCATTGAGTTACAGGCCAATGCTACAACAATACCAAGTTTTCGACTAATAATGTTTTAGGATTTTGAGACAGACTCTCTCTCTGTAGCCCTGACTGGTCTGCAACTTGCTATGTAGACAAGGGTGGCTTCGAACTCACAGAGATCCACTTGCCTTTTTCCCCCTCCCCCACCCAGTGCTGACATTAAAAGCGAGAGCCACTAGATCTGGATCTGCTCATTGCATTTTTAATATGGTTAGGCTGGGGCTGGCAGCATTGGCACTGCAGAACTGGCTTTTGTAGTTGCCCGTGTGCATATTTTGCTGAGGTCTTTAAATCTTCCTGCAGCTTCCGGTCCTGTCTGGTGTCCTTTGACTCCATCCCACAGGAGACTCCTCTACACCAGGACAAGTATGCCGCTGAGAAATCCGCTAATCGAGAAAGATCTGAATTTGTCTCTCACTTTTGTGGGGCAGTTTTGCCAAATACAGAATGGCGATATCAAGAAGTATCTATTTTGGGTTTGTTTCCTTGCGTATAGCTTGCAGCCTTCAAAGCGATGTGGGTAAGAGTCCCCCAGGCTGGTGCCCCCTGGATGGCTTTGGATCCAACTGGGCCCCTGAAAGATCCAGTCATGACTAGAAGGCTGGGATTTTCAGCCCTGCTCCCTAAACTCTGGGGACCATCAAAAAGCATCTGAGCTGCCTACGCTCCTCTTGTTAGTTGAATTTACAAGGATATTTTGGGGCTCCTCTAATTCATAGGTGATCACTTAAAAATATGGGTGACAATCTAACACCTGTAACCAAGATTTGAAATTTGAGGTCAGGGTACAGTGTTAGCTCACGTCAAAACTGGTACTGTCGAACCCTCTACCCCTGCTCCGCCTATCCCTCCACCCCACCCCCATCTCAGGGCCCGTTAAAGCTGAAAGTTCAGCAGTAAGTAGAAGGACCCTATGCTCCACTGCCTCATCCATGGCTGACTGTTGGGTGGACACAACCCCTATGGGCCCAGTGCCAGATGCCCCGCTGCTGTGAGTTCCTGAATGCCATGACCACACTGTGCTTAAAAGATTGTGTGCTGCAGCCCTTCAATCTCTTATAAGCATCACCTGTCAATAAAAAAGCCGATGGCCAATGAGCTGAGGCCGGAAGTAGGAGGTGGGACACTGGCAGGAAGAGAGAGGATTCTGGGAAATAGTGAGAGAATAAAAGCGATTCGAGTGAGATTCGGGGTTGGGAGGAGGGAGATGCTGGGAAGAAGCAGGCCAGGACTGAAGGAGAGGTAACCAACCACATGGTAGACACAGAATAGTTTGAATGGGTTAAATAAGTAATAAGCTAGGCAGAGGATGAGTCAGAGCTTGTGGCCAAGGCATTTGTTAATAAATAATTAGTCTCAGAGTCATCATTCTGGGAGCAGGGACTGGGAGAAAAAAAAAACCCCAGATTTTATTTTTATTTTCCAGAGTAAGGCTGAGAGGAGCGTTGTCTGTGGTATTAACATAGACATGCATCAAACTACATCAGTTCAGCCAAACAGCGGCATTGTTTCTCCTGGAGCCAAAGACCTCCTTGGCCTTGGGTTTATTCTAATGGGTTTCTGGTACTAGACCTGGTTCCATCATGTACAGCACAACCACCTTCCTCATGGTGGCCAGAAAGTGAGGAGAGAGCAGGGAGAGGGTTGGAGACAGGATGTAACCTTCAGGGATGTTCTCCAGTTGGGCTTTGTCTCCCGAGAGTCCCACAGTCCTCCAGTAATCTCCAGTAGTTGGTACCCAACTACTTCACACATGGCCTTTGGGGGACATTTCAAATCCAAATTATGATGCTTTTTATCAAGCCTGGCATTATCCTAGCCCAGGAGGATTGAGGTCAGTGGGTAGTACAGACCAGGATGGGTATGGAGACTCCGACAGAATCCCTGACCTCTTCAGCCAGGCTGAACTGATAGTTGGGGGTAAACTGTATTCCATGTTTGGTTGAAGAAATGGAAGTATATAAAATGTAATTAGACCTAATGGCCAACTTTATCTGCTTCTGGTTTTTTCCAGCCTAGACATCCGTTGAATGACAAAGACTGGATGTCATAGCAAGGAGCTTAAATGTAAAGTCCTATTAGTATGCTGGAGCAGACGGGAGGGAGTGTGTTCATACCTCAAGGTAGTCATAGGAGAAAGCGTGAGGGTCGGGGAGGGGTCAGAGAAAATTTCTCAAGGCTATATGGGAGATGCCCAGACAGGCAGGGACACTCCACTTGTTACCAGATGCTGAGACCCAAACTCCTGTCCTTAACCACTGAGCCATCTTTGTAGCCCCAGTGTGACGTTCTTTAACTCCTGTGTAAGCTCATCAACGGTGAGATCAAGCTGCCAGCTCAGGGTTATTATATTTTCCTAGACATGAGGTGATGGATGCTTATCCCCAGCTATTGTGTAGACATGCCACTAGATGCAGAACAACGGAAGGCATATGAAACTACCGGAAATGCTAAGGCAGACGACAGATCTACCTCCTTTTTCTAAACACAGGGCCCATATCTCTCCAGTGATATATACTACCGTATATAACTTGCAGGCAACTTGGAAACATTTTCCTGTCTCTGTGTTCATGCCCTAAAATGGAAATTTTACAGTGAGACTTCCTCTGGGTATTACATCCATAAACAAGATAATTGATGTGAAGCCTTGATTATGTGGAAGTCTGAGAGTGATGATTATCGCTGACGACGGGCTGAGAAGCCCCATTCTCCTGTGGATTAAAGTGATTTTAGAGGAAAGGAATTTGTAGGAACCCCTTCCTAGAAGCTAATGGGGTGCCTCAGGAATTGGTGCCTCACTTATGAAATAATCAGTTAGAGAGAAGTTGCCAGCTCATGGAAAGAGCTGATGTCACAAAATTATTTAAGCTAGCAAAGCCCAAAGAGAATTCTACAGAGCATTCCAGAAGGAGTTAATAAAACTGTGTGACCAGGGAATGGGACAACTGCTCTGTTTTAATGAAGACAAATGACTTGCTTGAGAAAAGAAGGATTTCTGGTGGTGTCAGCGTGTTAACCAACCAAGAGGGCTAAGCAATGTGCCATTGGAATTGTGAAGTACAACCCTATACATTTATACACGGGACTTCTCACTCAGAACACACGTACTCTCTCAGACACCTATGCCAAAAAATCAGATACTGTCCAGCCCTTAGTGCATAGTCCAGCTGGAAGGACAGAGAGACAGGTAGGAATTCAAAGTGACCAATCAATTGTATCAGCTTCCCATAGCTGTGTGACAGATGACACAAAATGTTATTTTGAACCACATACATCCTCCTTCCATGCCAGGTCAGAACTCCCAAGCATGGCTTACCGGAGTCTCTGCCCCAGAGCCTCAAAGCACAGTATCTTCACCTGGCAGCTCACCTGGGAAGGGATCCTTTCCTTCTTCCCTTGGGTTGTGGGAAAAAACAATTTGCTTGTGGGTTGTTGAGTTTCACTGGTGCTGGCCGGGAGCTACTCTCAGCTCCCAGGATCACCTGCGCTTCTTGCAGGCTACCCACCATAGTTCCTCACAGTCTGGGCTTATTCAACAAGACCATAGGGGAGGTTTCGAGACAGGGTTTCTCTGTGTAGCCCTGGCTGTCCTGGACTCACTCTGTAGACCAGGCTGGCCTCAAATTCAGAAATCCGCCTGCCTCTGCCTCCCGAGTGCTGGGATTAAAGGCGTGCACCACCACGGCCCAGCTAAGACCATTTTTCAAATTAGCATGGGGGAATCTAACCTAATATAGAGACTTATACATGCCATCACAGTAGTGGTTCACCCTCACCTCTGCTACCTTCTAGTGGTTCTAAACAGCCTCATGCCCCCCCCCCCCCCCCCCGAGGGAAGGAATTACACAGGCCAAGAACAACTGCAGGCTGGTGTTACTTAGGTGAGTCACACCTTAGGATCTATCTGCCACAGTCACATTCTAGACGCTTCTAAGAAAAGAATACATAAAAGACAAATGACTTGGGAGGGTTACATCCATCTCCCGTGTCACATTGGGCTGCATCAGCTAAGGTGGGTGGGCTTTCTGTGGTTGTCCTAGATTGGTCCGTTTATCAATTTTTGTCAGATTGCATGTAATAGCGATAAGAATAAATGCTATTTTAATTATCAGGAAAGTGAGACAAAGAGAACCTATGCATGTATCTTGAGTGCTTTTAGTTTAAAATTTATAATTATGATTATATAAACATCCTAAGGCCAAAGGCCATGAGTCATGTCTAGGTTATAAAGAGCCTGTAAAGACATCTTTAGAGTCCTTCACCTGGGAGCACCTCTAGTCCTGCACGGTGTGCCTCTGCCACTCCACAACCTTCTGAGCAAACACAAGCTGAAGTTGTGTTTGTGTACCTTGACTGTGGCACATCCACATCCAACCTCTTCTTTGTGGAAATCTCTGGTTTTCTGTAGTTCAGCCTACAGGATGCTCTAAGTTACCTAGTTACAACGGAAAGCTCACTAGCTTTCATAGCTTTGGAAGCAAGCCTAACCCATTTACGTGAGACAGAACCAGAGGAGCTCCCTGTTTGTTCCTGCTGTGCCTTCTAAGAGAGTTTGAACTTTGCTTCTGAGATCATTCTGAAACTTCCGTTTTGGTGATGATGATGATGATGGCTCTTTTATCTTCAAGTGCCTAGCAAACCTTTACCCTCCACCAAGAATATGGCAGGCATCTCTAGGATAAGGAGAACATCATTGTGTCTCCAGCACTCTTTGCCCTGGGTGGAGTCGTTCAGTTACAATATGAGATATGAACATGCTGAACCTTTTAGTGTCTCTAGAAAATGAGAAATGTCACTCTTTATATTTAAGTTGTGTGTGTGTGTGTTCAATTGTGTCAGGCTTGGTAGCAAGTGGCAGATGGGCCATTCATGGCCCTTATTTTGTGTGCATTTTACTATAATCGTTTCTGTCTGAGGTACTGCTATGTAACAATCAAAGCAGGGCCTTTAACACAGCAATACCTATTCCACTCGGGATTAAGAAGGACCATGTACACTAGTTGTTGCCATGTTGAAGTCTTTCAGTTTGATTTGGTGGGAGAAGGAAGGGAATACAGATGCTAAAGCCCCATGTGTGTGCCGCATTGCTCAGTCAAGGAGCTTTTGCCTTGAGGTGGTTAAAGTCATCTGTGAGCCAATTCAGGTCTGGAGAGATGGCTCAGCGGTTAAGAGCACAGGCTGCTCATGCAGGATAGTTTCCCAGCACCCACAAAGCAACTCCAACCAACTCCAGTCCAAGGGATCTTTCGCCCTCTGCTGGCCTCGGTGGGCACCACATGCACGTGAGGCACTTATATAAATACAGGCAAACACCCATTCGCACACAATAAAAGTAAAATAAATATTTAAAAGAATTTCCTCCATTCAGAACTGGCAAAAAGAGGTATGGTTAAGTGATCGGAGATAAATTTGACAAATGCTCTGTTGTTTCAGTTCCTGGCTGTCTAGCACAAGGCTCGTTGGTAGGAGGTCACTGAAATCAGACAAAGCAACATTTTATTACATTTCATGCACTGACTTGATGGAAAATAAGGTCTTCACTGAGAGTGTGTAGGACTTAAGGGGAAATGGCTTTTAAGCTTTGGACCCCCATCCTTAACTATCTCACTGCAAAATATCTAAACCCTTCATCTGGATCCTCTTTAATTTGCAGATATTTTCTAGTCTTTTTTCTTTCTTTCTTTTTTTTTAAGCAACACAAATGAAGCCACAGAACCACTTTCCATATCTTTCATATAATATCTTTCATATAATATCTTTCATATAATATCTTTCATATAATATCTCTCATATAATATCTTTCATATAATATCTTTCATATAATATCTTCGTCTTAGTGGAATTAGCAACATGTTAAAAGGTCGTGATTCCATGCATTATTAAACACAAAGAAAGTCCTATCCCAGGCAAAAAGCCACCAAACCAATTAGCCGTTATCCTCCTCAAAACACACTGTGTCAAGAGCCAAGGTCGTAAATAATATAGCTTTGTGACAATAGTGTAATGGGAGGCTTTGGTCTCGAGTGGCTCTCATCCAACTGTTGAACGAACAGCTCGTGTTTGGGGACATCCCTGAGAATTTCAGGAGACAAGAATTCAAATTGCCCGTCGTAAACACCACACATGTTTTGCTCAGGTAGTGTTTAGAAAGAATTTTACAATTCCACATCATTCAAAAGGACACGGTTGGTTTCATGCTACACATCAGCTATGGCGAAGTGACACAGCCCATGGCTGGGTGACCCCATTTCTCTCTTGACCACCTTCACTTATATTTTAAGTCTACAATTTGTTAAGAAATTAACCATGTAAAAAAAGAAGAAAAGGCTGCTGTTACCACAGAGAAGCAAGTCACATTAAAACGGCCCCTTGTGGTAGCGTAAGAGGAAGAAGAGATAGATTTGATGGGACGGATGCCGTCTCCTGCTGATGGAAGGAGAGAAGGGCCTGAGCATTATGGGTCTACGACAGAATGATGCTCCTAGTTTTAATGGTCCAATTTCATTCCTCTGGATTGTAAGGATGAATTCTCACACTCGGGAAGGTTGATAAAGATAAAATATGATGCCTTTTTGAAGCTTTATATGATTTGAAAGGTTTACCTGTATTTGATGACACTGGCTCTCTCTCTGACAAAGCTAAGCATGCTTTTTCAGCTTTGAGATGTGTGGATTTCTATACCACCACCACCACCCCCCACTGGGAAACAAGACTTGAGTGAGCTGGGGGATTTGCCAGGATCAGAATTTCATTAAAAAGAGCTGATAACACTGGTCTTTCTCTATCACTGTATAATTTGTGATGCCCTTAGCAAAATAGAAACGCACACAAGAGTCCAATGCATTTGATCTTATCGCCCAGGGCAGAGTGGAGCTTTTGAGTTTCCTCTTCCAACAATGCATCACATTGCACCAAGTCTCTGCTGGAGCTCAGCTGGAGACTGCAGGGAAGCAGAAGGCTAGGGCAGGATCATAAAGTACCTAGGCATGGTGGACGGACGTTCAGATAAGAAGCCCCAGTACTCAGTCTCCAATGAAGAGAAAACACCAGGAATCCTATCGCTAGCTCAATTGTGTGTGTTTGGGGGGGAGGGGTATTGATTGATTGATTGACTGCAGAAGTCAGAAGCTGTAGAGATGGCTCAGTGGTTAAGAGCAAATTGTTGCTATTGCAAAGAACCCATGTTCAATTTCCAAAACATACACTGCCACCCTCTGCCATCTCCAATCCCAGTTCCAGAGAATCCTCTGCCCTCTTACTGCCTCTGTGGGCGCTGCGTGCACATGGTGCACACATATACACACGTGCAGGCAAACATTCATGCACATGATATAAAATAAACACATCCGTTCTTAAAAAGCAGAAGTCAGATATTAAATCATGAGTATTATCAGAGATACATATAAATATGTCTATATGGACATGAGTGTATAAACAGGTATATTTTTTATATGTATACATTCCTAGATATGATTACATGCCCACACAGAAACACCTATTTGTGAATGTAATTCAAAATGCAAGATATTTTGACTTCTGCTTCTTATTTAATGTGACATCACAAAAAATCAAAAATATTTAGCTAGTACAACACAGATGCTGATCTAAGACGAGTGGATGACATACCCAGACCCACTGTTGCTGAATATACTGATCATCACTGTGTTCGCCCATTGCTCCAGAGACTCTTAAGTAAAGAGTCAGTGTCCTCATTGGCCACCAAGACCTGTTCCTTGCTTTATTCTCAATCATTTTAGATGTTTCCACTCTCTACATGCGATGAGCAAGTCACACATGTTAAAAGATATTTGCACCAATTGAATTATCATTATGAACCTTAATTTTAGTCTGATAGCTGGAAGGGGAGAAGAGGCTCATAGGAACAAATCACTGATGAATCTCAAGTCCACAGGTGTCAGTCTCCTTCCCACACGGCTCGTCTGTGTGGCCTGAACTATGTCCCTTGTAAAAATAGTTTCTCTCGGCATCAGTTTTCCAATCTGCTGAGTAAAAATCCTTTCTACGCCAAAAACATCCTCAGATTCATGCAATGAAAAGTGTTATCTTTTACAAGTGAAAATTCCTGGACAAGGGGGTTCTGGGTCAGACTCCAGGCTTTGCTGGCCGTATGTTCTAGCAAGTCTCGGCACTTCTGAGCATTTCTTTCTCTAGGCAGAAGCAAGGCTGCCCTGTTCTTGGTGGAATTACCTGGTAGATATGGTAGATATGGTGGGACGTGGGGAATCTGATCCAAATCGCTCTAGGGATGACAAGAATCCTTTCTTAGTGTGATGGTTTGTATCTGCTTGGCCCAGAGAGTGACACTATTTGGAGGCGTGGCCTTGTTAGAGTAGGCGTGTCACTGTGGGTGTGACTTTAAGACCCTCATCCTAGCTGCCTGGAAACTAGTATTCTGCTAGCAGCCTTCAGATGAAGATGTAGAATTCTCAGTTCCTCCTGCATCATGCCTGCCTGGACACTGCCATGTTCCCACCTCAATAATGGACTGAACCTCTGAACCTGTAAGCCAGTACCAATTACATGGTGTCTGTTTACAGCAGTAAAACTCTAAGACACTTAGTTTACATGCCACACTACCAAAGTTCCCTCAAAGTTTACACCACCCCTTCCATTGTGGTGCAAGAGTTCTCATCTCTACATAATGACCAGCACTTGGAAGTTTTACATTGTGATAACCTCTGAAACTTAAAAAAAAAAAAATGGATTCACAAATGAGTACTAAAATTCGGTTTGATTTAGTAAATGGCAATGCTTTTTATCTCAATGATGACCTTCATGTCATCATGAAGTAATGGGGAATACCCAGAGGCCTGCAGATGCCCTGTCCTCACTGTGGCCACTGCAGGCTTCCAACACTTCCCTCTATTCCAGAGGGAATGGCCGCCATGAACCCTGGGAGGAAGGAACGTGATCCTGTGCACTCACTAAGGCAGAATCATCTCCTGGCCTGTTCTTGGGTGGGTTTCCACATATAGATTAAGATTTAATGAATTATCAGTCTTAGAATAAAGTAGAAAAGATCCATGTTGGGTGTAACATTAGTCAACAAGAATTCAACACTCTCGCAAAGAGGTCCATGAGATAAATTTAAACAGATGAGATTCTAAAGCAACACAAAACCTAGCCACAATGTCTGATAAATTCTTGACCTTAGCTGGTGGTACAGGTGCCTGCTTGCAGTAGATTTAGCATACCGTGTTTGGCTCTGCTGCCTGCTGTAAGTGACTGTGCACACACAGGACCCCTCAAGTGCATGCTGAACATTTGGACTGAGGGGAAGAATCCTCTGTGGTAGAGGTTACCAAAAAAGGCTGGGCTAGGGAGATGGCTCAGTCACACGGTGCTTGTAGCTCAAGCACAGAGACCTGGATACGTGTACCAGAACTTGTGCCCCAAAGCCCGTGGCTGGCAAATGTTTATAATCCCAGCACTGGGGAGTAGCATCATGGTGGGGAGGGGGGTATACGTGGCTCTCAGAGAATCAGGCCAATGAGAGACCCTGTCTCTAAAACAAGATAGCATCTGGAGAAGGTTGGCAGAGGTGGTCCTCTGACCTTCACAGTGTGGCTTCTAAATCTGACCAATAAGAAAAACAATTTAGATTTTTAAACAAGTAACATCATAATTACCCAGGAAAGTTAAAGTGTGAAAATATCCTAGAAACAAATTTAGTTTATAAGCCCATAAAGTAATATTATTATGACCTCTAAAATCTATATGCATGTGATCCCAGAGTCTTTGATTCAGGGGTGTGAGGATAGACAAGTAGAGCCTGAGTCATCACTTCTTTATCTGTTCCACTGAAGTGAACAAGAGCAGGTACAGTTTCATTGACCAAACATCTTTGTAAAGACCGAACATATTTGTAAACTGTACTGTCTCACATCTAGCATGCTTGTTATGGTAAATGTGTTTATTATGACAAGCTTATTTAATGTTTATGTCAATGAGAAGTTTTCAAACAAGCACGCCAGCTTATTTATTACAAGGAAGTATGGAGGGGAATTTTTCCTGTTTTCTATGTGACTCAGAAAGTGACCCTTGACTTTCCGCCATTAAGCGAGAATCTCTTGTTGGACTCCTGTGCTGGCTATCTGGTTCTCGCCTGTGCTTCTTTATGAACACTGATAGTGTTTCTATTTCGGCTGAGCTTAGAAAAACCCAGATTCCTAACACCTTGATGAACACCAGTGTGTGTGGGCTATGGACCGCCACAGAGCTCTGTACTGCCCATCCGCTCCAGCCCTCTTTTGTGTTTCTTCAGCATTCAGAAGCAAGGCTACTTTGTTTCTTGTTCTCAGAATGAAATAACCTCCCAGCCTGTCAGCAGGCCCAGAAGTACCTGCCCAAGGCTTTGCGGCTTAATTTTGCCCGTGTGTGTCATTTCCAGAATAGATCAAAAAGCCTTTCTTGTGAGGCAGGATGACACTGGGGACAGCAAGCATAGTTTGTTTCCAGTCCTGGGAATGAACTCCTTAAGTCTTCAGGACTGTTATCACGGAAGTTCAAAGCAGGAGCTGGGAGTCCCAATTCCTTAAGCGACGGTCCACCTGGGGCAGTGTGCTGATGCTTGCTGTTGGCGTTGGCATCTTTGGCTCTACTCGCCCGTGTGTGTGTGTGTGTGTGTGTGTGTGTGTGTGTGATATAGTGTACAATACTATTAGACTACGCAGGGCAGCATGGCCCTCCCTGCCCAGAGAATCAGCAGAATCTTTGATCGCCCACAATGAGTAGTTTGACTTCTTAATGGACAGCAGTGACTTTCATTTCAGTTTATGTGCTTCTGGCTTGTTGGGTTAAATATTCCCAACCAATATTTCCTTCACTGATTTCACAGGCTGCATAGATGCTGAAGAGAGCAAAATCATGTTTGATGCTTTACCAAATGGAAATTTAACGTAAAGTTAGTGTTTTCCTAAAGGAAGCTCATCTGTATTCCTGTGTGTAGGCGTCACACTGCACCAGAATTTTAGGAGAAATAGCAAGCATTATTTGGAGGAAGAGTCAGTCTGAGGGTAGGGTTTCTTCTTTGGTGTTGTCGTGTGAGAGGTGAGCGCTTACGTGTCGGTAGCATTAGCGGGATGCTCATGTTGTGTATGGGAGCCTGCATCAGCAGCCAGCCAGGCTGTACATAGAGCTCGCTCATTAACAAAACTGCCTCTCGCTCTCAGTTCACAGAGACAGCTTGTCTTATCAGGCCTGTCTGCGACACGGGGTTTCCATTCCCGCTATCCTGTTGAAGTCTGACAAGCAGATGAGGACCTTTTTAGCCAGTTATTCAGTGTTGAACTTTGGGATTGCTCTCTTAGTCACAAGGGTTACACTGTCACACCCGCCGGGGCAGAAGTGTGCTTCTGAGAACATCTCAGAGGTGCTAAAAGAACAAGAGCGAGGCATCAGCATCCTGCATCCCGCGTTCTTATTGGCTGGCCGATAGCCAAAGGCTACATTGAGCGCATCCAGCGTTCTTATTGGCTGGCCGGTAGCCCAAGCTATGTTGATTACCACTCTGTGGAGGGTCCCCTGGATATTTGGCCACAGGAGCCTGTGGACTGTATTAGGAAAGGCTCAGCAGGGAGCTGAAGGAGTAGCTAGCAGATGGAAAAGAAGCAAAGGTCTTATGTGAGTAGCCTGGAAGAGAGATGGAGTGTGGACAGCGAGGAAGGTCGGCATGAGAGCCAGGGTTAAAGAGACCATCCAGCAAGGCAATGGATGAACCAGAGAAGAGAGGCAACGAGGGGGGAAATGCAGAAAGGGTTGGTGTTTAAGGTTGGTGCTTACCAGCTTTGCGGCTGGCGCTTTCCTATGACAATTAACTACTTCCACAGAGCTTCTACCGGGACAGGGCTGAATGAGCAGAAACTTAGCTCCTACCGAGGGCTCCAGCAGCCCTCCGTTCTGAGTAAACCCCACATTTGAGGAACCAGAGTGATGCCTATGGACACCTGCTTTTGAGAGTCCTACGGGGTGAAGGAAGTCCTGGAGCTGAATGTTTTTAATCACTTGATGTGGAGCCTCTAAAAACACGGTGTGCAGTGCAATTAGACACAAGTGTGATCTCTGTCCCTTTTCCTATCAAGCCCTGCCACCTGGCTGCCCCTGCTCATCCCCAACCAGAGTCTCCCACATTGAACAGCCTCGAGCTATAGATCAGCTCGAGGGAGGCTCACACTCAGTCGGGGCTAAAGAAATGCATAACATCCTGGATTTTTATTCAGCCCTAGAAGGTGCTGGATCATTTCCTTCCAATTAAGTGTTTGTCTCTTGCTATTGTTGTTTGGTACAATAATTCTCTGAAACAGCTTTCTCTGTTGAGTAATGTTGATACAAAAGTTTTCTCTCAGACTCAGCAGCCATCCTAGGCTTGAATCGGGAGGGACAAAGTTCACTATTTCACAAGGCTTTTTCTTCCTCTTCTTTGGTGTGTGTATGTGTGTGTGTGTGTGCACGCGTGCACATGTGGGCCTATGTGTGTATGCATGTGCATGTGTGTTTGTATATGTATGCATGTGTATGTGTGTGTATGCATGTGCATACATGGGTATGTGTTTGTGGGGGTGTGTGTGAGGGAGACTAGAAACAGGATAGTTAGGTGCATGCTGGCCTTCAGTTCAGCTTTTGCACATGTACCAAGAACACATGGACTCTAAGTCTTAGAGAATGACGATTGAGGGCCATTTAATAGAGTTCTAAAAAGAACCTATTGGGGGGGGGGGGGAGGTACTATTCAGGGACTAAAGAATAGCCTTTTGTGTTTCCTTGTGTTTTGTTGCTCTCTAAGGACAGAGTATTGAGCACAATCAGATCTTGAACCGCTGACCAAGAATCTGGCCTGACTTAATTCTTGTTTGGAAATATGGCGGGCTGGCCCTAGGCAGAAAAGAGAGCCAAACAAGAGGTGATTTTTTTTTCTTCATTTGTTTCTAAGGCGGTGCCAGTGAAAGGGCCCACAGTGTGTGTGAGAGACCAGAGGATGACTTGTTGGTTCTTTTGCTCCTTCGTGTGAGTTCCAGGAATCAAACCCAGGTTCTCAGGCATGGCAAGTGCTTTCACCCACTGAACCATCTTGCCAGTCTCTCTCATTTAAAAGCATCTTCCTTGGGCAGCCAAAATGGCTCCGTAGGTAAAGGATAAAGCCACCCAGTGCCAAGCCTGACGACCTCAGTGTGATTCCTGGACCCACATGGTGTCAGAAGAAAATTAACTCTCACAAGTCCCGTGATCTCCACAAGCATGGCACTCACATGCCACCATCACAGATAAATGTAATAAAACAGCTTCCTGAAGAGGCCACTGCCATTCTGCTGACATCTCCGGAGTCACACCCTAGCTATCACGTCCCCATTAACCATCAGCTGAGGCTCTGAAGGGTTCTCTGATTCCAGGCCAAAAAATGCCCCATTGGAATGGGGCGGGTGCTAGCATTCCGTCTAAACTCCACCCCACAGTTACCTGGCAACTGCCAGGTAGGCCTGACTCCACTATAAAAGTTGCTGCATGCCCCTCCTCTCTCTCTTGCTCCTCTCTCTCTCTCTCACCTCTCCCTCTTGCCCCCTCTCTCCCCATTCTCTCCCCCCCAACGTGTTCATGGCCAGCTTCCTCCTCCTCCTCCTCCTCCTCCTCCTCCTCCTCCTCCTTCTTCTCTCTCTCTCTGCCTCTCTCTGCCTCTATTACCCTCTTAACTCCCCTCCCCACGCCCTGAATAAACTCTATTCTATACTATACCATCGTGTGGCTGGTCCCTCAGGGGGAAGGGATGCCTCAGCATGGGCCCACTGAGACACCCCCTTCCCCCATACTTGACTACCTCCCATAAAACATATTCTTCCCAGCACTTGGGAGGCAGAGGCAGGCAGATTTCTGAGTTCGAGGCCAGCCTGGTCTACAGAGTGAGTTCCAGGACATCCAGGGCTACACAGAGAAACCCTGTCTTGAAAAAAAAAAAACAAAACATATTTTTATTATTATCTCTTTATCTTTTTATAAAGACATCATCGGGGGTTGGTATATGAAGATGGGAGTGAGAAAGCTCACACAGAACAAACCACAGTCCCTGCCCTGACATCTGGAGACATACGACAAGATGGTGGCCTTGCAAAAATAACACCTATTAGGAGGAATCTCTCTCTGGTTCTCATGGACTTCCTATGTGATGGTAGGCAGGTCACCTCAGGGTTTCCTGGGGCTCTGCTATAAAGCGTGGGTGCATGCTGTGTCTTCTGTCCTGAAAGACATTATCCATGCAAGCCCAAAACGATCCATAATTTTAGCTCTTTGGAACTGAGTACACCAAGAGTGAATACACTTTGACCTATGAATAGAAAGCATGCTTGGAAGATTGAAGCATTTAATAAATAATGCTTTATTAAAGTTAAAATTAACAGATTCATCAGACCCAGTATTTTGTGGGGAATTGTATGTTGGAACTGTCCGGCATCTTCTTCGGGAGTCTTGACTCTGGGCGAGATTAATATTCTAATTTATTATAATAAGATGCAAATGCACACTCAAGCTGAACTCCACCAAGGAGAAAATTACAAAGAGAGCTCCTACGGACCGAAACGTTGTTTATCTTCATTAAAATCTGAGTGCAAGGGCTGGAGAGATTGCACATCGGTTAAGGGCACTGGCAGCTCCTGCAGAGGACCTGGGTTCAGTTTCCACACCCACACGGCGGCTCACAACCATCTGTAACTCTAGTTCCAGGAGACCTAACGCTCCTGGATTCTAACTCTGCCTGATTCCAGGGGCAGTGCATGTAGTGCGCAGATGAACAGGCAGAATAGCATGCATACACATAAAGTAGAAGTTAAAATGTGTAGAGAACCCCTGGACAGTTCAGTGTGACGGGAGTGGGAGCAGGGCAGCTGCCCGGTGGCTATCCTGTGCAGCTGTGGTGAAAACCAGATTCAGGGGAGCCTTCTGCTTACCCCACTGTTTAGTGGGTGCCCTCTAAAAATTGTTAATAATTTAGAACAAGGCATCCTGCCTTTTTATTTTCTGCTTATCCTGCAGATTGTGTAGCAGTCCTGTGTAAGAGAGAATAAATCATATTTTTCTAGATTTCTCTTGCTATTGATTTATTCTTCTTTCCAATGTATCTCTCTGTGGGCTTTCCATGTGCCGGCACCCTCGTAGGCACTTAATTCTCTTATGTCTGTGACATGCATGTGTTGGTGGCAGAAGAGTCCTTTTCTTTGTTTCTTATAAAAAATTTTTTCTTCAGTGACTTTTTCTTGTTGACATTTTGCTTATATTCAGGTGAACATCTCTCTAGGTCGCCCAGTGTTTACTGGTCTCAGCTATTCTGCTGTGAGAGTTTGTTTGTGATTCCCAGAACCGAGAGGGAAAAGACATTGTTTAGCAAATTCATAGCCTAGGATGTTTAAATCAGAGTCAAAAACGCCTGGGAGTCTGAAATCTCCAGTCTTACTCTGAATCCCATTTGGTGTTCTCCTTAGCCCTCAATGTTAATAGTCTATGGGTATTCAAACGTCTTTATGGCACCCAGTCTCTTGAAATTGTGTCACCTTCAATTTTGATTATTTATAAAGCTCTGATTTTTTAACCTACTATTTCGTGATCATCTGTAATATCTCTCGCTTGGGAGCCAAAGGAGTAACGCCCACCCCAGTCTGTGGGACGACTTTTACTCCCTTAGAAACAGCTTGGGGAATTGAATGATCAGGGATGAAAGTAGCTATTGATTCTCTCCCAAAGGTCAGGATGCTAAACAATGAGCAAAAATCCGAGCGAGGCCTCTGAGAAGACCAGCAGTGAGGTCAGTCCTACGTCCAAAGACATTTGTGCCTCGCTGGTGTCTCGGGACATTGCGAAGAAGCAAATGTCCCTTTCCCTGTTTCCTGAGATTGAAATCACAAAACATAACAGTGGCTGTGCCTAGCCTCCGATAAACCTCAGACCCAAATCCAGGTCTTGATCACCATGCTTTCCTTTTGTCTTCTCCACGTCTGTCCGTCATTACCATCATTAGAGGGCTAGATGACTTTGGCTCGTAGGCGCAGGAAATGCAGACACAGCGCACGGTGCAGAAGGCGCGCTGTAGGCTGCGCGCGCAGAAAGCTGTCTGATTTCTCATCGGTTAGGAAAACAGTGTCTTTGTACGGTTACAGTTGTTTTTCCTCTCCCCTGCTTCTCTCAACCCTTCTTTGCTCCATCGGTTCATTTGTTCGTTTTTGTGCCACCCAGAAACAGGGCAATATGTTACAGCATTTATTCTGCGTTATGTGGTTCATTGGATCTATGGGCAGACTCTTAATGTATCTTTACCTCCGAGATGATCAAGAAACCAATTTGCTGAAAAACAAGAGGAGGTGGGTCCTGTGTCGATTTGAACACTCCTGTTTACTGTCCCCCCCCTCCCCGAAAAATTCTTCACACTGTTTAAGCCTCAACATTAAAAGGAAAGAAAAAATTCTAGCAAGCTGTCAGAACCAGAACCAGCCTGCGTGCTCTTTTCAGTGGTATTTGTCACGGTTGCTCGTCCTGAATTATACAATTTGAAAGTGTTTTATGCCGTGTAAGTGCGGTTGAGTGTGAGTTGCAAAAACAAATGATAAACCCATGAAAGTCCAGCCAAAATGCATTCTGCTTTGCAATCTAGAATTGCCCTCGATTTGCTTAATGAATCCCTTGCTCTCTATTGATTAGAGACTTTAATTTGCCTTTCAGCAAGGCTCAGACTTTTCACCTAACACCCACATAATCTGACGTGAGACAGGGATTTCCCCTTCAGAGTATTATAGAACTTGACTGGTATAAAATGAATGGCTGGTTCCTTTGTCCCAGTGAGGCAAATGGTAATTATTTATGGCCAGGATTTTGTGAAAATTAAATTCCCAGAGATTGATGTCCTGGAAGAATTAACTCCTTGCAGTCAATACAGAATGCCTTTGCCTTGTGAGCAATTTTCCAGTCCCTGAGTTAAGCTGGACTCCTCCCCCCTCCGCCCCCACCCCGCACCGGCTCCTTGCTGACAACCACACAGACAATTCACGCCTCAGTTACAGTATTGGCCAGTAACACGTTCATTAATCAAATAGATAGCTTGAATGTAAGTATTTTAGTCTTATACGTATAAACCAGGTCTCAAGAATTATATTTTTGAGGCTCGCAATAGATCGTTGTTCCGTTCTGGTTTTTTGAAAATTACAATCTGGAAACAACTTGAGACTGAAATTTAGCGTTATCTGTGTATTGCAAACCTAAAGTTTATTTTATCTGAATACAGAAAACCTTGGATCTGCATTCATTCTTTCAATAATGAGAGATGCACTGTGTGCGGGGGTTGGGGGGCTCTCATTTTGGAATGTGTGGGCTAATGGGCAGAGAAACATAAATATTTATGGGTGATCAAAAAGAAAAGGGTTTGATTTCATTTGCCCCCAGGGGAGGTGGAATTGTCCCCCTTCCAGAATTACAGTCATTTCCCACTTGAAGCTATTCTGTGCACACAGAGAGAGGAAAATAGGCTCACTCCATTAGACAACACATGCCCCCACTCAACACATTGCTTTAGGGTGGTGACAAAGGGGTCATCGATGCTCTGTGTAAACTGGGTGAGCGCGGCATTGGAGGGCTGTGGTATCTCTGGTGTTTTTATTGGTCGTTAGATGGATTGAACTCACTAACGATTGCCTAGGAGTAAAACAATAGATTCCGCTAATAGAGATGAGCTTTTGCCTCCTGAGCATCGGGCAAGCAGAGGCCGCTGCCTGGAAACACGAGGTCAGATATCCGGTCAGATATCCATGGCCTTGGTTATATATATATATATTTGTCGTTGTTGAAACAGGGGTTGACTCCTTTATTCTCCTGGCATTGAAACATCTCGCCCATATTCAAATCTATGGTATTGAAGCATTACAGCTGTCCCCAAGGCAGGGCAGTGTTGTCACTGAGATCACCAGCCTCAGGCAGCTATGCGTTCATTTGGTGTATTGAATGGGTTTGAAATGGACAGTCCCAACAGAAGCATGAATAAGAAGTAGAATTTCCTGTAACTGGACTTACCTTGGTCACTGGTCATTTATGTTGATGGCAAAGGAGACTTTTCCTCTTCAGGGAAGCTAAGTGATTAACGGGTTGAAAATATTTTCTTTGGGGAATTATTTGATGACTTTGACATTTTCCTGTCATCTCCATGCAGATTTCAAAGCCCCTGAATGTGTCATTGCCCCTGGTGGAGAAGCTTGGCTCTCCCCTTCTTCCCAGACCCTCCTTCTCTAGCTCTTGGCTTCAAAGAGAGCTTTGTGGCATGGGGATGGGAGCTAGGGTACCCAGCTCCTTTTCTATCTCCTGCTGCTTGGTAGAATGTCAGCCTTGATCATGGAGGCCTCTGTTCTCTTCTCCTGCCCATGGCTTGGCTTAGTGTCTTAATCCAGTGGAGTGTCTATAACAAAATACCTTAAGCTAATTAACTTATAAACAAAAGAAATGCATCACTTACATTTCCAAAGGCCGTACACACTTAGTTCTTATAGAATCACTTGAGAAGAAGGACCTTCAGCTGAGGATTTGCCTCTGACAGATAAGTAGGTGGGCATGTCTGAGGTATACTGACATGCACACCAAGACACACACACACACACACACACACACTCATTTACACATATACTCATGCATACTAAACTTTAAAATTTGAGTGATTTTATCATTATCAGGGAAAATCTGAGCATATATTTGTTTTACAGCGTTACTCCATACTTTTTGTGACCAAATCCTGCAAGTTTTCATAGACCTCCAGTTTATTTCTCTGTCAACTATTTAGCAAAGCAAATCCCTTTTATCTTAAAGTAGCTGTAGGAATCCCCCCCCCCCAACTTAGAAGTTTTATGGCTGGGTTATAAAGAAACTGTCTGAAAAACTAGTAACAGTTGTTGTGTTCTTAAGTCACTGCTACTATGTGGGTGTTGAGAGTGGATGGGATTTCACTTCCAATTCAGGCAATAAAATGTGTTCAGTAAAGAAAACTTGTTGAGTGCTAAATTTAGTTGATCAACTACTATCTTTGGTTGATTTCCAAAAGAATTTTCTTTGAGACAAAACAAAATAAAGAGGACAGTGGTAATGTAAAACACTATTAATCCCAGCTCTTGGGAGACAGAGGCAGGAGAATCTCTGTAAGTTTAAGGCCAGCCTGGTCTACAGAGTGAGTTCTAGGACAACCTCGACTGTACAGTGAGTATGTCTCAACCACCATCCCCCGCTCCCAAGTTAAAGAAAGGTGATTCTTTTTATTTATTTTATTTAGGTTTTTTGTTTTATATTTTTGTTTTTAAATAGTTTTTGATGCTTTCTCTGTAAACCCTTTCTGAGGGGAGTGGATTGCTAAGCTGTCATTAGTGTGGCAAAGAAAAGGGATCCCTCAATGGCCAGCACTTCATAGCTGTTTCTCATGGGGACTGACTGATCTCGGCTTGTGCCATCAGAAGCCTCCTGAAGCCTGCAGCCCCGTTAGCTGCTTCACCTCAGTACATCTAAAGGGGGTCACCAACACAGACAGAAGCTCAGAATTGGTTTTTATTCCTAGCACAGGTATTAGAGAAAGAAAACAAGACAAATGGCCTCACACAGGAACAAGGAAGAAAGAGCAAAGTCGTGGCTCACTCAAAGGGAGTAAAGTCAGGGCCAATCCTAAGATGCTTAGCTCACTCTGTCCGGGAAAGATTCAGATTTCCCAAGGAATTCGACTTTGTAGGCCTCTTTGGCCATCTCTCTAGGCCTCGATGTATGAACAACCTCTCTAGCTCTATTGAAAAGCACCTTCATTCATTCCCTCTTGGTTTTACGCAGGTGACAAGGGCAGATGATTAGCTTCAAGAGTCAGCAGTATAGTGAGTGGCAGGGAGTGGCCTGTACCACTGACTCCTGTGGGGCTGAGACCCTGAGTCGGCCTCATGAAGGAGCATCAGTATGGGAGGGTTTAGCATGGATCTGTAGAAAGCTGTCTTGCTCGTTTGTTATGGGAGAGAAATCATGTGTGTGGATGTCAGAGGACAAGCTGCAAGAATTAGTTCTCTCCTTCTATCACATGGGTCCCAGGGATTGAACTCACATCATCAGGCTTGGCAGCAAGCTGCTTAGCCAACTTGCTGGCCCCAAAAGTTGGCTACTTTAATGCTAGTGCACCCAGGCTGTGTTGGAGTCTTGTCGGTCTTAATTCCAAAGGATTGGCTTTGGAGAGTGATCCTTCCTGTTGGTGTGCAGCAGAACTTTAGTGGGTTTGAGGTTTATGTGTGTGATTAACGGATCAAAACAGAATAACTATTACCCAGTTGCCAGGGCTGGTACTATCATAATAAAATTCATATGAATGATTTTAATGTGTTTTCCAGATGTTCTTGGCAGTGTGTTCTAATGCATACTCCATGAATCTCAAGCCTGAAGTTCTCCTGTGTATGCCGGAGTGTGCTGGATTTTCCACAGCCTGGGGGTTGTCCAGTGCCAGTGTTCTGGCACTCAGCAAAGAGCTAGCTGCTTTGTAGGTGTTTCTGGTGATCCAAATGGGACGAGACCCCCATTTACTGTGACCTCATATATCATTGCAGTGGATTTTGGTGGTAATGTAAGCTTCCATTGCAACCCTGGGCAATCCCATCCCAGTGATTCACTTTGAGAAGATACCAATTGTTGGCTCTCTGGCATAGGCTGTGACAGCAGGACAGCCATCAGAAACAGTGTTGAGGCAAACAGCCATGTCACCTGCCACCTCAATGTATGGAGCCATTCAGGAGGAACAACCTTGTTGCCTGACGCTGTCTCATGGCTGTGTGGCAGGTAATACTCAAGAGTTTTTGGACAGTATTTTTGGGTGGAGTGTCCAGGCCTGTTGATCAGAATCTCATATTATGTGTTTGTCTGAAATGTCGTCATTTTTAGCCTCCTTGGTTATCCAGGACACCGAGATTGGGTTTGAGGGTGTCTTCTTGTCTGACAGCAAGCATCCAACGTGACAGAAAAATGTCTGAAAGAATGTCAGTTCTTGGTGGCTTCCATATTCCATCATTGGCAATAGGAATTTCAAGGACTGTTTAAACCAGGGGCTCCCTGGGATCCTGGCTCAGAAAGATTATTTAAAAACCAGTGCTAAAACAGTTGGTCAGCAGACCTGATGATGAAAGCAGATTCTAAAGCTGGTCTCCTTGAGTCCTAGGTAACAAAGATACTCCCACTCTGGCAGCTTCAGTGAAGACCCATGAGCCCTCTGTTACCCAGGAAGTTCTCCTGCGGGGTTCATAAAGGAAGACAGACTTTCATAAAAATGACAGCCTGGGAAATGGATGATGAACTGCTGGGTCCAAGAGACTATCTGGAGTCAGATGGAAGTTAGACATGACTCCCTAGTCCTCTTACCGAGTGCTAGCCATGGGCTACCCCGGGGTATCTAGCAAATTGTCTATTCTTTGGCTCAAACAAACTTCATATTAGGATCAGGGAGATTAAGTTTCTTTGTGTGTCTTAAAGTGGGGTGGGTATGGGTGCACAGTCACTAGTAATGATTAAAGAGTTTTATAATCACTAATTTCTACATTCTCTCTAGTGATGATTCCAGTCTTGAGCACGTTGGGGTTTTGATGCAGTGAGTTGACTGCAGCCAGTATTTCCCAAGTGGTAAATAAAGCACAGGCGAGGTATTCACAGCACTGAGGTATGTAAGGACGCCATAAATCTCGGAACATGCTTTGTGCCGAAATATTTTATTGCAGCCTTGATGGTACTTGGGGAAAATTCATTGAGTAGTAAATCACTCAAATTAAGTAATTTCAGCACATGCGTGTGTATGCTCATAAGGTTCATCTAGGTCTTAACTGTTTTGATCAAGTTTTATGAGACTTCTGTGCCTGGAATTTAATGAGGACCTGCTTTGATGGGGGTCTGTGGTACTTAAAGATGCGAAACAATAGGCCTGTCACTCTCTTCAGGGTCTAAAACCCCTCTTTGTTAAAAACGCTAACCACAGGACATTTCAGTATGCTCCTGGAAATTCCAGCTATTTATTTGTTTTTAAATATATTTATTTATGTATATGTACATATATTATACATATATACATACATACATATATATATATATAGTACCTGTCTTCAGACACACCAGAAGAGGTCATCGGATCCCATTGCAGATGGTTGTGAGCCACCATGTGGTTGCTGGGATTTGAACTCAGGACCTCTGGAAGAGCAGTCAGTGTTCTTAACCGCTGAGCCATCTCTCCAGCCCCCAGTTACTTATTTTTATCCCAGTGGTTACATCATCTTTGAGGCCATGGTCAGGCTGTGTATAGGATACTTGTAAACAGCACCAATGGTGTTCATGAACAAGGCCCCGCAAGGGTGAGAAGCAAGATGAAGACGTAGCAGTTTAAGAGAAGACAAGTCTCTATGAGCAAGAAGGGGGTGGAGCACTGGGAAGAAGATTCTAAACTATGTATTTCATTTAAAGAAAAATAATGTATATATGATTTCTATGTGTTTAAGTGTTTCACTTGCATGTATATTTGTGGGCCATACATGTGTCTCATGACTGCTGAGGAAAAAAAAGGGTGATGTATTCTCTTGAACTGGAGTTGGACAGTTGTGAGCTGCCAAGTAGGTGCTGGGAACCCAACCCAGGTCCTGTGCAAGACTCGCAGGTGTTCTTAAGCACTGAGCCATCTCTCCAGCCTTTCCTTCCTCCCTGTCAGCCTCTAACTGCAGACGGTGGACAGCGACGGAGCCTGAATCAGAGAGGAACTAAGAGGTAGAGCAGCAGTGGTGACCAGTAGTCATTTCTGCAGCATTTCTGGCCCAGTCTTCCCATTTAAGGCAGCTGTGGCAGCTAAGTGTCACACAGGTGCCACAGAGGAAGAAAGCCAGGGACAGTTGTTCCATATGGGCTCCCAGCCTAGCCTGGGCCCATCTATTGGGGTGTAAGAAAAATAAAGAGCATATCTAACATGAATACCACCACCACGGGGCCATTGCTCTAGCAGGCTCTGTCCTGGCTGCACAGAGAAGCACAGGGCTCTGCCCCGTGATGTACAGACATTACACAGTGCTGAAGGTAAAGCAGGCTGCAGGCCTGAGCATGCACACATTCCTACAGCTTCTGAGAGCCTCGTGTGCAGTGACGGAAGGGGCAGTTTGGAGTTGAGGCAAACTTCATAGTCATCTTCGATGAAACTGTCAATTAATGTTTTATCCTGTTCAGAATCAAATCCCAGTGAGGTCAGAGACACTGTCAGAAGACAGGAGAGAGAGAGAGAGAGAGAGAGAGAGAGAGAGAGAGAGAGAGAGAG
>JADRCH010000137.1:1601559-1622154 GCA_019843965.1 Rhynchomys soricoides
AGAGAGAGAGAGAGAGAGAGAGAGAGAGAGAGAGAGAGAGAGAGAGAAAACCAAAACACTGAGTGCAAAAGCCTTGTGATATGTTGAAAGGACCAAAAGAAGCTGGTGTTTTAGGAACATCGAATGACGGGGGAACTGAGAGGTGAGGCTAAAAATCGGTTTTCAGAGAGTCCTAGGGAAAGATCGTGTTGAGAGCTTGCTGTGGAGCCTGAAGCCAGGGGTTTTGAAAGGTGACAGATGCACCGGATGTGTGTTCTGAAGGGATCATTCTGGCAACCGGAGAGGAAGACTCTGTCAAAGTACAAGCTCAGCTGTCAGAAAAATCAAAGCAAGGCACATAGGTCAACCTGCTGCAAATTTAATAAATCCAGAAAAATATCTGTAGGTAGGTCCATTCTTTATTGGATTTCATAACTTTAATTTTTAAATCCTATTTTTAATGATGGTTCTTAAACACTTTAACCTCTGTTTTAGCCCACCTCCCACCGGAGGTAGTGGGAAAGAAAGGATGGGGGAAGTGGACCTGTTTAGAAAGGTTCTTTGGAGCAACTCCTGTCTGTGTTGTCTGGAAATCGGCAGTTCAGTTCACAGGTTAGCAGGCAGCAGCAGCTCCATCCACTCGCAAACACTCCACGGATACACCAGCAGTCCGGTTTGGTAGAGTTGGGCTAGCAACAGCGGTGATACAACCTAGCAAAGATAGCCAGGCCTCGGCCTCAGGCTCAAGTCAGCAGGAAGGACCAGGGGGGATGCCAGGAGAAGTTCTAGGCTGTGCCACTCTCAGGGAGCTGAAGATCAGCGAAGACTCGAGACCCAAGTGCTGCACAGCTAGCTGTCCCAGCAAGCCAGGCTCTGTCTCCATCACTCGGTGGAGTCCTATTTATACCCTCCAGACATCATGTGTCCTCCACCGGTCTTGCCTCAGCTCATGAGTCTGTCTCAGCTGACATCACTCTGTCAATCATCCCGAATCTGCAGAAACTGCAAGAAACCGAGGCATACCACCAGAAGTTTTTTGACATGTTTCTCTGTATGGAATCCAACAAACAGAGCTCAACTATGCAATGTAATGTGGACTAATACATGTGTGTTGTTAGCATAGAATCCTTCATCATATGTCCGTTCCTGTGCTTGCTTTAGTAGAACATCCTCTCTCCTGTGTTTGCTTCAGCTAAACGTTCCTTCAGGTGTTTGCCCCAGCAAAAAAAAAAAAAAAACCTTCCAAACCGACTTTCCAAAGGACCCTTAAGTTTCCATTCAGTTTCTTTGGTTTTCACTTTTAGGTGTGTGATATATATATATCAAATTTTTGTGATATATATATATATTCAGAGCTGGGGAGGTAGCTCAGTGGGTAAATGCTTGTTGTGCACAGTGGTACTCATCCGTAATTCTAGTGCCCTGGTGATGAGATAGGAAGATAGAGACTGGAGAATCCTGGGAAGCTCGTAGGTCAGCTAGCTTGGTGTGTGCAACAGCTAACAACAAAGTAACTTTGTCTCAAACAATAAGAAAGGTGATGATTGACGTCAAGGTTGTCCTCCAGTCTCCATATATGTGCCATGGCACATGTGTGCCCACACAAATGCATAGTGTGTTTATCCACACTGCCCGTCTCTGAAACTATTTTAGTCTGCAAAACTGAAACCCTGTATTCATTAAACAATAATTTCCCTCTCTCACAGTTCTCCGCGACTTTCATTCTATCTTTGTAAGTTTGAGTACTTTAGAAACCCCACGTAAGTGGAATTGTGCTGTCTTTGTCTCTCTGTGACTAGTTTGTTTCACTTAACATAACATTCACCCGTGTGTTGGCTTGCAGGGTAACTCTTCAGGAAGCCCACATCCATGCTCTGGGATCTGTCTTTCTGAGCATTCTCTTTCTCTTAGACTTACTCTTTACATCTGTATTGAAATACCTCTGTACATCCTTCACCCTGGATGGTGCTGACATTCTTTTCTGCTTTGAAGCCAGAAACCCACAGTTTGGCCTGAGTCAAAGACCCCTAAAAGACTAAGGATGTCTAATCTCTCAACTCCTCAGGCTGTGGTTGGAACAAAGTAGATCTGAACCCTTCCCACCACTTCCCCCACAGTGCAGACACACCCCAACCTTAAACTCTAAATCTTGTAAGTTGTTGTCTCACATACTCGTGGTGGAAGCAGCTTCAAGGAAGAGAAGAGGCAGACCTTCATTCTGAGTCATCCAGTCAGGAACAGAGTGGACGAGAAGGCAGAGTCCAGTGGCCTCAGCACTGAGGGGTACAGGAGGGGTAGAGATGGAAGAGAGGGATGGCATCTGGAGTGGCAGTGGTGTGGGATGTTGTCCCAGGGCAGGAAAAACACCAGAAAACAAAGGATCCACAGAAGATAGAGTCCCAGAGATGAACAGATGCCAAAACACCTTTATCACGTTCTTTGGTTTTGGTGTTTTGTTTGGGGGGATTTTTGAGACAGGGTTTCTCTGTGTAGCCCTGGCTATCCTGGAACTCACTCTGTAGACCAGGCTAGCCTCGAACTAGAGATCCACCTGTCTCTGCCTGTCAAGTGCTGGAATTAAGGCATGCCAGGTTTGTATTGTGCTGTTAATCTGAGTGAGTAGCCTTGCACAATTCGAGGCCAAGGGGACTCTGGGAGAGGCAAGGGAGGTACAGAGACAATGGACCGGAGAGCGAAGATTGCAGAAGAAATTGACTTCATGGAGGTTTTCCTGGAGATCTCTGCTCGGGAGTGACAGCACTGCTTTAAAGAATCCAGATCACAGCACCAACACGTTTCAGGGGTGTCTTGGTTCTGTTACAGGGTCTCTCAGTTCTTCCACCATTGTCAAAAGAATTCAACAAGCCACCAAGAAAGATGCAGTGAGCAAGATCATGTCGTGAAGGTGAATGGAGCCATTCATTCAAGACAAGATCGGCCCAGGAGGTCTGGGGCCCATGTGTCTTTGTATCTATCCCTCCAGCTCTTGTGTGTGGCATCTGTCCCCAACTGATGGATTTAAAACATGCATTCTCCCCTCTACTCACCCCAGTTCTCTGAAAACCAGTTTGAACCAGAAGCTGTTTATTCCTTTTATTGGCAAGCTTAAGAAGATGGCTAATGCCATGACCCCTGGCTCTTTCCCATCCCCTTCCATCTGGAACTAGGACCTCACAGGTGGCTTGAGCTCCTGTCTTATGAAACACTTCCACTCATTCAGTCACGGCACGGGAATGTATCAGCATAGGAGAGAGCAGCCATGGCTCCTGATCAACTGCATCTATAGCATTCAGGAGAAGGGAAGAGGGAAGGGCTGCTTCCGTCTCACTACCTGCCTTGAACAGAAGAGCACAGAGAGTCCCTGTTCCCTGTAACTGCCCCCTCCCCACCAACACACACACACACTAAGATCCTAGAGGGTCCTGGATTCAAGTCCTACCTCATCCATATAGCTGTCTCCATTCTGGTTCACGGTTCTGTCCTTACTTGAAAGATGACTCTTATGAACTGTGTTTATATTTTGAATCTGTAGTCGACACATGGTTGGAGTCAAGGCTGTCCAGCAAGGAGATCATGTTTTGCCATGCCATTCGGTTTCCAGGCATGATTAACAGTAGTAGTCATTCCAGGTTCGGTGATGTTGCTCTAATGTTGACCTATCTCTTGGAGTCTTGCTGTGACCTTTCACCTCTGCCCCCATCTGCCTTTGCAGTGACAGAATCCAGGCTGAGATTCTGTTGGTGAATGGCATCACAATCCACACGCTAAAAGATTATGAAAGAGGTATCCGAATAGATTCTAGGAGCCGTAAGGTGCGAACAGCGGCGATGGGGTTAAATAGTTGAAATGAATTCTCTGTAGTTTTCTTGTCTCACAAAATCAACATCAGGATGGTTTTTTGCCAGCCTAGGTGGGGACCCTCGGGAATTATTGCTGTGCTCGTGTGTGGACTGAAGGAATCCCTTCTGTTAAGAACAAGGGTTGTATTTATCATGGGGTTAATATGCCTGCAGATGTTTCACACTCATGAAACAGTCCAAGACAGAAATCACAGCTTCTCTTTAGTAAATGCCATGTGTTAATTGTTTTGTGATTTGGACAAAACATAGCAATGCCAATCAAACCGGAATCGATCCGTACTTTAGAGTCAGGCATGTGTGTACAAACATGCCATGCTAAAATTCAGCTCATGTTGGCTGGAGTGTGTTTTGTTGAGGTGGGATTAGCCTGTGTCTCCTTGTCCCCATGCCATGTGACCTTAAAATTTGCTCATGGACAGTATTGTCTTCTTCAGGCAGTGTTCCACATTTACATTCACTTTTAGCTTCAATTCAAGGACATGTTTATATCTGGGAGCATAGGAAGGTGGATAGTGAGCTGGCCCGGCAAACAAGGAGCTCTGGGGTTTATCTCCAACATGGAAAAATAATGTTTAAGGATATAAAATAGTAAATTCATATTCCCTGGGAAACAGTAAGTGAGCTTTCATCAAAACAGTGTGGTGAAACTCACAAGCTAAACTTCGAAGTGGCTTTTCATATTTAATATTTAAAGTTGACAAAAAGAGACTGTGGTATTTCATCTGCAATGTTAAAATATCAAAGCTTCTCTGAGGCAGGATTGGGAGAGCTATGCTGTCCCTCTGACAAGCACCCTCCCCACCCCCAATCACTTGACACTTCAAGGAAACCCATTGGAATTCCCGAAACAGAATCTAGATTCTTTTCTTTGATGTCTTTAAATTTTAAACATGAGATAAACATTAAATTTTCCTTCAAAAGCTTTGAAGACTATAGAAGGCTTTATCAGAGCTCTCAGAAGGCCAAAATAAATTCTTCAAAACTTGAATTACTTTTATTTTTGACTACTAAAATCTTAGCTTGGGGAATAAGAAAAGTCCCTTGTGTCTTTCTGTAGCCAGTAGGGTAATTTGAATACATTGGAGCCACACACAGATGAGGTTTGTTAAAACTTTTTAAAAATGCTTAGAGATGGCTGAGAAGATGATGCTTAATCTTGGAGTCTGTAGAAGACTGATTCATCTTACAGACGACATTGGTGACTCTCTCTTGCTCATCTTACACATCTTGGGCTCTCACCTGCAAAGAGGGGGCTCCATCCAAACTGAAAAGCCACCTGTGTCCTTACACACAGAAAGGGATCCTCCCAGACATGCGTGTCAGCATTGACTAATGGCCTTCTTACCATAATGGATGAACCTGTGGGTCCAGGGCAGGTCTCTTGAGGTTCCCGATGGCTATGTGGAACTGCAAAAGTATGGCTTATCTTTCAGCCAGGGACTGAGACAAGACTTTGATCACAGCTGTGGAAATTCTCCCTAAGACAGTTTCCAGTTTACCAACTGAGAAAACTCGGAGGGTTCTTCCCGTGAAATCTAAGTTGGTATTTTTCCTTCTGTGGAAACCGGAAGAGAATAAAATGAGAGGCAGACTACACCCCAACTGTGAGAGGGAAGTTACTTTACCTTTGGAATGAGACCAAACTTTAGCTATTGTACACTGAACAAAACAAGGTCTATCCGAAATTCTGACATATTATAAATTGTTTCAACCAAGGGCTTCCAAGACGTGACAGAGAGGAGAGGTCCCTATTTTCCAAATAATCACACAGATTATATTTCCCCTGATATTGTTTTAACTTACATTTAGGAATTATTGTTGGCTTTTTGAAAAACCATTTGTCATTGTCAACTTTACACATACTTTTTCATCTAGACTCTTATGCTGGGGAATCTCTCAGAAATAAAAAACATTACTGTGTACAGATATATGCATAGTGATGGCTAGGACCTCATGCCCAGGAGAAACGTGAATGGCATTCCACAGCAGAAAGTCTGGAGAGATTGTAAATTATGGGTCTGCTACAGAATATCACCACACAGCCATTAAAGAGAATACATTGGAACCGGTAACTTGAAGAGGTTTCTGTGTTTCAAACAAAATGTAAGAAAACACACACACACACACACACACACACACACACACACACATAGAGAGAGAGAGATGTGCGTATGCGCCTGAACAAAATCAAAATAAAACAAAACAATAAACAAAAAACCAAAATCCTCATTCACATAAAATAAAAATATTTTCTCCTCTAGTAGCATACATAGCACCTTCCAGTACTATGAAAACTAGCCAGCAAGGATGGCTTCAGGAGGAAGGTCCACAGACTATTTTGTGCTGACAGTCTTAGCAATAGCTTCCTACATTTGGGAACTAGTGTGGGCATTTATGCAGAAGACTAGTTAGGTAGATTGCTGCAGTCAAGATCCCAAGTCCTTGGTCTAGTTACTAAACACCAGAATTTCCCACCACGCTGAAAACAAACGGATTCTTTTTAATGTTTTCCAAAAACAGTCTTTAGTAGTACACCTTGATTTTAGATAATGCAACTAAATGCATGTTATATATATGGAGTCTATTTAAGTCATCATTTTATTAGGTTTGCCTTAATAACGTCTTAGTACCAAGCCTTTCTTGGCAAATGACTCAATGAACAAACTTGTGACACCTCTAAAATGTTGCTGAATGTTATATAATATGAATGTGCTCTCTCCTTTTAAGATTTATTTTTATTTTTCTATATGTGTGCACGTGTCTATGTGAATGGATGCCGTGAGTGCTGGGATGTGTTGAGGACAGCAGAGGGTGTAGATCTCCTGGCTTTGAAGTTACCGTGGTTGTGAGCCATCACAAGTGAGTGCTGGGAACCGAACTTGGGTCCTCTGGAAAACAGCAAGCTCTCTTAACCACTGAGCCATCTCTCCAGCCAAGGCATGCTCTATTTTATAACATGAAATTGCTAGCCAGTGGGTGACTATTTTACGTTTCTTTAAACAAAGCAAACAAACAAACAACTTGAGAGACTCAATACACACAAAAAGCTGCACTCTGTTTCACAAGCATCATGTTACTCAGAAATAACTTCCTGTTGCAATCTATTTCACAGATATGTCCGGCACACTCTTTGGTCCTATCAAACTTCTTTCACACTACAGGCAAACACAGTTTACAGCATTCTCAGAAGTTACAGGGGAGAATGTCACACAGGATTCATTTTTTCATGCATCATGTCCTCCTCGGTTTTCCACTGGAATTTCCGGTGATAAGCAACAGTGTTTCAGTAGCGTTTCTGTGATAAGCAACAGTGTTTCAGTAGAGTTTCTGGTGATGAGCAACAGTGTTTCAGTAGAGTTTCCGGTGATGAGCAACAGTGTTTCAGTAGAGTTTCCGTGCTGAACAACAGTGTTTCGAAACATTGCTACTTACAAAAGGTTACTTCTGTGTAGCAAAACACATAACCAGCCACATCCAGAGAAGCATTTTTATAAAGTTGCCATCCTCAAAATATGGGATGCTCAGGAGATACTTCACCTAAGCCATTATATCAGGCTTGTAGCCTCTATTCACTCTTAGGAATAAATCCTGCTGAAAGCATCCTTCTTGTGTTTATTAAGTTTACAATGCTAAACCTTCCCCTGATGCCAGTATTTATTGTGGTTTGTTTTCCTCTTTGCTGCAGACAGGCTTGATTGCATATTAAACATTTTATGTGGACATGAAGAATATTATTGTCTCTTATTTTTTTTTGTGGTGCACTCAGCTGTTTGCATCTCCTCTGCCTTCTGTAGTCCTGCATTCCTGCCTTCAAGATGGACATAAGACGTTTTCCACTCTCTCTTTTTCTTTTATGAAACAATAAGAGAAACGAAAACATTGACAACTGATACATGCCCTGAGCTGTATAGACAGAACAGGAGAGTCAGGGGCCATATTCAGCTGCTGCATCCTGTACAATATGCCAGCCACACCTCAACTTCAGCCAAGTGTCATACAGTATGCTGAATCCTCTGGGTTGTTTTTTTCCTTTTTTAATGAAAAGCTTAATATTTGGCTATCCATATGAAATCCCTCACTTTATTTTAAATTTATTTATATTTCAGTTAGCATAGAAAAAGGTTTGCTTTTGTTACTATATTTCCATCCATGTGTAACAGTCTCTGGACTTTGGACAATCATGGGCCCCACTCACGCCCCGTTACCCTTTCTTGGCTTTCACACAATTCACCGTTTATTTCCATGTTATTTATGCATTGCTCTATATTCCACATGTAGTAGAAAGTATGTGACATTTGTCTAGCATCACCCTATCCCTGTGCCCTCTCTTGTTCCTCCCTTTTCCCTTCAGATCCCTTCTTTTTCCCACACAGCTCTCTACTTTCAAGTCATATTGTAGTTTTAAGCTGAATTCTTCAAGTAAAAGAAAACTGTGTGTATTTGTCTGCCTTATTTCACTTAACGAGATCTCCAATTTCATGCACTTCCCATAAGTGACATAATTGCATTCCTTACAACTGGATAAAACCTCATTGCACGTGCGTACCATCCTTTCTCATTTTTTTTTTTCTTCCATTGATGGACATCTAGATTTTTCCATAGCTTGGCTCTTGTGGATAGTGCTGCAATAAACCTACATAAGCAAGAATCCCTGTTGTGTGTTGACTTAAAATCCTGGGTATGTTCCCAGGAGTGGGGCTCATGGCAAGGCCTCCTGTACTTATTTTTATGCTTGTCTTCATAGTGGGTACACAAATGTACATTATTTCCAGCAGTATATAAAGGTCTCTCTCCCCAAATCCCTATCAGCATTAGTTGTCCTTTTCTTTGTAAAATTGCATGTATTTATTTATTATGTGGGAGTATATGCATGCCGTGGAATAGGTGTGGAGATCAGAAGACAGTTTTTTATTCCCCTTCTATCATGTGGGCCTCAGGGATCGAACTTGCTATGAATGTTTGGTCTAACGGTTGAGCTTGCTGCTCTCATTTTCGGAGTAAGGTTAACAAGATTTCTAACTTACTCTTCCAGTGGCAACAGAATGCAGTCATTACCTGGCGCCATCTTGGTTTGTCATGTTCTTTTGAAGTGAATTTATTGCATCCTGCATAGTGGGGATGTGCAACTAAAAACTGGATTCTGTTCAGGCAGCCTGTGAGATTGACAGCTGTGAGGTTGACTGACAGCTGTGAGGTTGATTGACAGCTGTGAGATTGACAGCAGGCACAGTTATGTGACTCCCCACCCCCAACTTCCATGCTTCTTAATTAGGATGAGTCCCCAAAGATACCCAGAGCAAAATCAGCAGAGAAGGAAAATTGGTAGAATGCGAGTGGAGACTGATGTTGTTTTGGATTTCTTTGCCTGCGAGTTTGATCACGTGAAGCACAAAGCTGTGCAATTATGTCCCTGGGGGGAGGGGGAGGAGCCGGTGTCAGGTTTTGCTTCCTGGCCTGGAGAATCACAACTTTGTCCCAGCACTCACCCATAGACATTCTGAGTGTGCTGAAATCCCATTGTAGTATTTTAATTCTGTCTCAAAAGCAGCTATTTCCAGGGAAGCCTGTCTGCTGTCTCTGGGACGCAGAGAGGTAAGTCTACCCTATGCCTGGAGGGTGAGTAGACGAGAAGAAAAGACCCTTTCAAGTGTGTTGTGAAAAGGGGGAAAAAAAGCCATCTTAGTCGCCCCCCATTTCAGAAGGTTATTGTCATCTGAGATAGACATTTGAAGGGTTGAAATGGGATATTGCCACCCCGAACCTCACGTGGCGAACAGAAGTAATAGGCAATTATTTTTCTAGGTGTCTCTCTAAAGGAAACCCAGGCAGGACTGAGTAAACCTTCTCGATATGAAATTGGGAGCTGAGTGGTTGGTTATTCAGTGAATTTCAAACAGCGGGAAGGGCCAGTCATGATATTTACCATGGTGTGTGTAGATTGGCTTTGCTGCTCCGAATGATAATATAGTTTCATAGTAGCTTTTTTTCCCTCCCTTTCTCTTAAGTCAAACAATATAGAAAGCCAAGCAAAAGCATTGTTTTCAATTCTTTCCTTTCAGTGGTTATTATACACCTAGTGTATGCAAACCTGGTGCTGGGATTCATCAATATTCAGATAGGCGTGGCCCTGAGTCTCTCATCACCCTTGACCGATTGCTCCTTGGAAAGGTCTTTGATTATCCTAATTGGTGTGTGCTTCTACTCTGCCTCAGGTATCTGAAACAGATCTACAGATCTGCCCAGTAGGTCACACTTGTCTGATAAGTAGAGACTCTCACTCTATTCTTCAGTGACAACATATGCTCAGTTCTGCCATCGTTGAAGGAAAACAGCTTCCTTCCAAAAAACATTTGAATTGTTTCTGCCATTGTATATAAGTCTTAGGGATTTTTTAAAACATTTTTTAAAATGGGTACCCTCTATTTTATCATTGTATGGTGTTTATGATGTGTGTATTTATGTGTGTGCTGGTTGCGTGTGTATGTGTACAGGTGTGTGGCTGCCAGCACACAAATGTAGGATAAGAAACCACGTTAGATACCAGTGATCACTTCCCACTTTGTGTGAAGCCGAGTCTCTTGCTTCACCAAGGTTGCTGACCTATAACTTTCCAGAGATTCCCCTGTCTCCATCTCCCATCTTGCTACAGGGGCCCTGCATAGAAACACCTTTTGGGATGGCTGATTTTGCGAGTAAACTTGGCTGGATTGGGAAGTTAGCACTACACACCCCTGGCCTACTGAGAAGATTAATCCCTTAACAGAACAATCGGAAGATGTTGAAATAAGAGGTGGGATTTTAGGAGTTCTTTGTTGCCCTGGCTCTTTCCTGTATACCTCGTTCCTTTCACTACTTCTTGCCTCCCAAGAAGAAAAGACCCTGGTCTGCCACATACTCCCACCCCTGTGCCAAGCTACACAAAGCCAACAGGCAGCCATGAACCAAACCTAAAATCACAAAGTAAACCCTTCCTCCCGAATACTGTTTCTATCAGATATACTGATCACAGTGATACAAAGTAACTAATACATTTCTAATGTTTGTGTTTCAACCTCTGGGCAGGCTGTGGTGGATCACTCCCCCTGAGGTGACACCTAGAAGCAAGCTGAGGCACTCCTCTGTGACTTTCGCTGTGAACCAATCCCTGGTAGCAGAGTCAAAACCTCAAGGGGTCCCTTAAACTGATTCCTCCTGAAGTTAACGTAAATGCATCCTTGTTACACCCCTAAGATTTTCTTATTCATATATAAGCATCTTTTTCTGCCCCTGAGCTGGTTTCTGTGGGGGTTTCTACTCCATATGCTGCAATTCTTAGAGACCTCCTCCTGCCTTTGCAGTTCATAGAGTTGTACTGTGCTCAAGGACCCCTATTTTCTGAAGAGGCAAGGAAGAGGCAAGGAAGAGACTTTAAGTTCGCCCTGCTGTCTTCTTGATGAACAGATGGGAAGGACAGTTTCCAAGTCCCTTGTAAAGTGGTCTGGATGGAGTTTCCTGTCTAGTGTTGAGTCCATGATGTGGCTATTGATAGAGTGACTTTGTGTCTCTGAGCCATTGCTTCCGGTGGATTTTAATGTGTTTGTTAATTGTACAAAGTCCAAGCTTTGAAATGGCATTCTTGCAGGTGTGCACAACTCACCTTGGTCTTCCCTCTCTCATCCCCCCTCTTCCTCTTTCCCGTCCCCTCCTTCCCTAGAGCATTCACCCACTGGTTTCACATCCTACTTTGGATGTTTTGTTTTGTTTGTCTTCATCCTAGCTCTGCATATAAGAGAAAGCACGCCACCCTTTTCTCTCTGGATGCCGTTTGACTTGGACACAACACAGCCGTCCTGTTTGATTCATTCCCTGCAAATACACACAGTCTTTCTTCTTCGTGGCGAAATGATCCTGCCTGTGTGTTGGCTTTTATTCTGGACTTGACTTTTATATGCCTGCATTTTTCCTCTCATCTTTAAAAAATAGAGAATTGGTTTCCCTGGAATTGACTGGGAAGCTGCGCAATGAGGTCAAGGTGGCTTGGTGGTCACATGGGTAGCTAGTCCTACAGACACTGAGGAAATAGTTTCTCTCTTCAGCTTCTTCCTGCACTGCCTCCGCTCCCCGCTGGGATCTCCCGAGGCTTCTGCGCTCTGTGGATTTGTTTGTCTGCCTCTCACTCTGTAATATCTTGGCATCTGCTCTCCGGTGTTCTGACCTCTTCCTCTATTCGGCAGACCCCCTCACCATCCCAGGATTTAGTCTCCAAGACAGTCTTTGGAAGGGGAAAAAAAAAGTTTTTCAAGGTCACTTCCCCAGCCAAGTAGCAGTTAGCACTTCTGCAAGTGGGTCTCAGACATTTCCAGTTAGCTAGTTAGTTTTTCAAAGTTATTTGAAGGAGGTTGTTTATGTTCATTTACAACCTAGTCAAGCTCCTGTGCTTACTTACATCTTAACATGGTTTCAGCTGGATGGTTGTTGTTTATAGTATATTCTTGGCATGGTTCTTAGAGTATATTATTTGGGTATATTATTTACAAGGAATCATTGTCATAGTATTTATTATATTTATTATATTGTCATTTACAAGAAATCATTTTCCATCATTTCTAACACTAAAGATTTCCATTGATTTTCTTATTGTACTTAAGTCTGAAAGGAGTAATACTAGCATTCATGAGCTAGTATAAATGACTTATTTGGGACTTTGGGAATGCCTATGCAGTCCCAACACACACACACACACACACACACACACACACACACACAGTATAAAATGTAGGTTGGCAAGAATGGGAGAGAGGAACCCAAGGGCAGTATTTGTGATTATGTAAATTAGCTCATTTGTTATGTAAAATAGTATGCAAATATATCAACCATTAGAAATAGAAGGACCATATTCTGTGGCTAATCTTGGTTGTCAATTTGACTCCAGTCAACTAAAACACAGGCCACTGGGCACTCCTGTGAGGGATTTTCTTGATCAGCTTATTTTAACCTGGATGATCCTCACTAGTGTAGGCAGAATTGCCTTCGGGGCCCGCACAGGACTTGGGAGGAAGACCTTGTGCCTTTGGCCAGCTGCCCTCGATCTTCCTGGCAATTTCATCTATCCTTTGGCTGCTGATAGTAGAACCATGTTCTTCAGGTAGACTGAAGCCCCACAGCTATCCAGGAGCCCCAGCCCTACCCCAGACTACAGCTCCAGACATTCAGCCTTCTGGGCTGAGAAACTTCTGGATTCCTAGCCTCTCACAAGTGAGACGGCTGTGTTTGAGCCACTCAGAACACAACTTGTGAGCCAGTCTAATAAACCCCATACATATTTGCATACACATTCCATCTAGCAGTTCTGCTCCTGTTGAGAGTCATGATTACAATCCAGCAACCCCATCAATGAAACCTCTGCTCCTACCACATCTGATTTGCCACCCATTGGTGTTGATCTCAGCTACTGAGTATCTCCTGAATCTGCCCTTCTGTCCCTCTGTCCCTCTTGCTATCACTTCAACTCACACTGAAGTTGTGCTGCTCAATCAGTAAAAATCTCCTCCAGCCTCCTCTCTGTGACCCGAATGCCCACCAGATCCTATTGCTCTTCTGCCACAACTCTTGGTGGCTTCTTGTAGCTCTTATATAGAAGCCAGGCTCAGCACCTTAGACTTCAGACCCTTGGGAGACTTAGGTGCCTTGGGTATCCTCTGGATCCTCTCTTGGCCCCACAGCCTCACCACACCATCCTTCAGACAACTGATGATTTCATCTTTTCTCCCCAGTCACCTTACCCCATTGACTTGAGCAATTCTCACTCATCCTCTGGGGTCATGTGACTTCTGTGAAGTCTCTCCAGTTACTTCTCCCTGAAGATTAAGTTAGAGAGAAAGCCCAGACATTTTCGTCTCCATCTTTTGCATGATTTTCATCTACAGGTTTTTATCAGCAAGTTCATTCATCTGCGCCAAGGTTTACCAGTTGTCTCCAATAAGTGAGGGGCAATCCCAGATGCTGGAGACTCATCAGTGAATAAAATAAACAAATCCCTGCAGAACTGATATTCCCACTGTCGAAGACTCAATGAGTAAATAGAAATTCCAAATATTACATAGTACATTAGAAGGTGTAGTGGTTTGAATATGCTTGGCCCAGGGAGTAGCACTATTAGGAGGTGTGGCCTTGTTGCAGGAAGTGTGTCACTGTGAAGGTGGACAATGAGACTCTTATCCTAACCACATGGGAGCCAGTCTTCTCCCAGTAGCCTTCAGATGAAGATGCAGAACTCTCAGCTCCTCCTGAACCATGCCTGTCTGGATGCTGCCATGCTCCCGCCTTGATGAGAATGGACTGAACCTCTGAACCTCTCAAGACAGCCCCAATTAAATGTTGTCCTTATAAGAGTTGCTATGGTCATGGTGTCTGCTCACCACAGTAAAACCCTAACTAAGACAGAAGGTAAATAGAAAGAGCAGGGTGGGCTAGTTGTGTAGTGATGAGGTAAGGGGGTTGGTGGTGACTGTGGCTAACCGTGAATAATTTTAGTGTGATACATCTCACATCTTCCTTCTTCAATGTTTAAGTCCTTGACTACTTCAATTCCCTGGTCTTCCTTTGGCACAGAGAGGCTTTGATTGACTAGGATATGAGGAGGAGCAAGTATAAGTAAAGTTACTAAGGAAACAAGCCAACAAAGGCAGGCATGACAGCGCACGCCTTTGATCCCAACACTGGGGAGGCAGAGGCAGGCGGATCTCTGTGAGTTTAAGGACATCCAGGTCCACATAGTGAGCTGCAGGCCAGCCAGGACTACATAGTGAAAACTCTATCTCCAACAACAACAACAAGAAGTCAACAGAAAGATGGAAGATGGACCCAGACTGTAAAGAAGAGGAGAACTGGTTGTGGTGGCACACGCCAGTAGGATTTGCTGAAGGAAGCAGAGGCAGGAGGATCACGAGTTCAAGGCCAGCCTGGGCTATACATTTTGCCAGGCAGTGGTGGCACACGCCTCTAATCCCAGCACTTGGGAGGCAGAGGCAGGTGGATTTCTGAGTTCGAGGCCAGCCTGGTCTACAGAGTGAGTTCCAGGACAGCCAGGGCTATACAGAGAAACCCTGTCTCGAAAAACAAAAAACAACAACAACAAAAAAAAAAAAGAAAGAAAGAAAGAAAGAAAGAAAGAAGAGATAGACCAAAAAAATTTTTATGTGATCACTTTTTGGACAGCTGGCTGCTGGTATTTGAAGTCAAATTGTCTTAACGTTTCACGATGCAGGACAGGAGCAAGTCCTCAATTGACATCAAGCTTTTGGACTTGGAAAATGGGTACCAACTGCTGCTCTGGGAGAGCCAAGCAGGAAGAATCTCCTTGATAGGCTTGATGCTTTATTTGCATAGTAGTGGGATTTCCTTCCTGAAAAGCACCCATCAGTAAGTACATAGTAGGAAAGATCGTTCCAGTCCTCTCTCAGTTTGGAAGAAAGCTCCTCTGGACTCCCAAGCCTCTCAGCCACTTAGCTTTCTGTCTACATCAGTGATTCCTGCCTGGAACAAGAAAATAAAGGGATGCTTCACAGAAACAGGAAAACAGTGCCAGCTCGCTGTACTTCTGCCTCATCTCCTCCTTCAGGGATACAGCTTTCTGTGTGCCTGATCCAGAAGTGCCTAAGTGCCCGTGCAGCCAGCAACACCACTCCCCAGCATGGCGGGCCAGCCGGAGTCCTTGCTTTCCTCTCACTTCTCCAGAACGTCTCTGTGCTCTTAAAGTTGTAACGTCACACCGTTGCTTTTAAACCACTGCTTTTCTGAATTGCATACTTGGATGCAAGGCACCCTGGGAATTGTATTCTGTTACCTCCGAAAAATGATCTTCTCCTACAGAGCATGCAGATGGGGTTCCCCAAATGTGGCTGCTGTATTCACACCGCCCAGCACCAACCCTCGAGACTAAAAGCAGGTGTCAGTGGGACCAGCCAAGGTGGGTTCTGAGCAGTTGGAGACAGAAGGGTCCAAATAGGGAAGGGCGAGGAAGGGACTTGAGTCTTCACCCTTGTTGTTGAGATTGAACAGGAGCTTTCTCATTTTAGATAAAAATTATATGAGGATTCACCTCGATGTCCAATGAGTTTCTATTAGCAGGGCCCCACCTGTTATATTGTCACCCTGGAATTAAAATTCTGACTATCTCCATGCAAAAGTAAGGTGCGTTTCCTTATCGGTTATCAAATTTCTGGGAGACGCCAGGACAGTGCTTCACTCTTTGGAGACATCTGGTAAACCTTGGAGCAGATGAGGGAATGAGCTGACAAAGAGGAAAATCGTGAGAAACTTGGAAAAGAGAAAGTATGGACTTTCTAATTTCCTTTGACTCCTGACCATACCACCATCCATGCTAGAGTTATGCTTGTCTGGATAGCACAATAAAAACCAAGAAATGCTAGGAAAACAACTGGATTCCAAGCATCTCTCAGGACCACACTAAAAATCCTAAGACTTCCGAATCTTTGTGATTTACAGGTACTTTACTTGTGCGTGTTGAATTGACTAATAGAAGATGGACCATTTCTCTGTGGCAGACCTGGCAGTGATGTGGAGGTGACAGCAATCCTTAGAATCTAGTGTTAAGACCAGATTCTGGAGAGCCTATCAGGTTTTAGGCTGGCTTTAGTAACTTTAAAAACAAAGGGATCTGTTGATTTATGTGTATGTGTCTTGTGGGTTTATGTGCATCCCTTGCACACAGGTGCCTGTGGGGAGCCGCAGAGGGCGTCTGATCTCTTTGAATTGTTCTCATAGCCATTTGTGAGTCACCTCCTGGGACAACTGGGACAACTGAACTCGACGGTGAGTGCCCTTAACCGCTGAGCCATTTCTCCAGTCTGCTACCCGGAGAGCTCTCACTTAGAGTCAGACAACCATATTTGAATCCCGACCTTGGATGCATTTCCCCTGTAATCTAGCCAGACCCACATCATGCTCTCAGCCGCTGTTGTCTCCTGTGAATGGAGCAGAGGATGATGGGGATTGCTGGAGTTCATGGAAGCAAGCACTCAGTAAAATCCCTTCTGTCTGGAGGAAGCTGTGAATGGTGTGTAGAGGAAGTTCCTGGGTTCTGGGTCCCGGGAGTCTTTGCTCTGAAGCCCCTCTTTCCTCTTGCTTTGCACTGACCATGAGATGAACCCATCTCCAGCTCCTTCTGTGATGTACTTTGCTGCCTTGAGCTCAAAGCAGTCTCTAGTCATTGTTAGGTTTCAGTCCTAATGTAGAGGTAGGTGCCTACTTAACACATCAAAGCAGACACTGGCCAGGAGGCTCTTCCTGCTTCGCTCAGTCCCTACAGGTTACAGGACCTTCCTGGCTGGCATACCACACCCTCACCCTGAACTTTCCAACCAGAAGAGCTGGGCTTCCCTCCCCGTCCCCAGGGGCTGCCCTTCCCTATATATCCCAACCACTTTGGTTGCCTGGTCTCTTAGTCTACTCTCTTTTAGGCCTGGCTGCCATGCCTTCTTCCACCCCACCCCCCCATTCCCTTTCCCCCTCTCCTCATAAGACTCAAGGTCATGTCCACTTTGAACTCTCCTAGATGCCCCTGCCTTTGGCTATGTTCTCCCACATGATGTGTTTATAAAAATATAAAGAGATATATTTTAGGGAGGTGTGGGGGAGAGGTGTGCCTCAGCGGGCCCAAGCCCAGGCATCCCTTCCCCCTGAGGGACCAACCACACTCGAAGGTAGAACATAGAAATAGAGTTTATTCAGGGCATGGGGACGGGAGTTAAGAGGGTAGTTGAGGCAGAGAAAGGCAGAGAGAGGGAGACAGTAGAGAAGTGGAGGCCCGCCATGACCACGTGGAGAGAGGGGGAGAGGGAATGGGGAGAGGGAAGGGATAAGAGATGCAAGGGAGAGAAGAGGAGTAAGAGAGAGAGGAGCGGCAAGCAGCCCCTTTTATAGCGGGCCAGGCCCACCTGGCCGTTGCCAAGCAACGGTGGGGCGGGGCATACCTGGCCGTTGCCAGGCAACTGTGGGGTGGAGTTTAGACAGAATGCTAACACCACATATGTAATAATAAACTTTCTCTTCTACCATACCTAGGAGCAGTCATATTTTTTCCTTTTTGTTTTTTTTATTCAGTCATGGACTTAAAGCCTCCCTTATGAATTAAAAAACCCTTCCTCTTTTTAAAGTTGATTTGCCCCCACGTATTTGTCATAGAAACGAAAATCTTCTAATATAGTAGTCTTCATTGAGCATCTATTATGTGTTGAGGCCTCTGGTACATGTTTATTCTTTCTGATTTTTAACCAGAACCCATCTTAAAGATTGGGAAATTTCGATTCAGAAAGATTCTGAAGTTCCTCTGAGACCATCTTTGAGAAGTAACGAAAATATCCTAGAGGAGATGGCTTCAGGGTATCAGGGCAGGATCATTTAGGTCATCAGAACTCACTGCTTGAGGTTGTAAGACTCAGATCTTATTGCTTGCCAGGGTCCACGGAGGGATCTCTGTAGCTAAGGCTACCCTTCCTTAACCTACTAACCTTCAAGGTAGCTGAATGCCTTATGCTTTGGATCTCTGACATTCTCTTCCATCCTTAAAAGGATCATGTGACTATGTGACATTCTCCTTCCATAAGTTACTTGTACCACAGAACACAACTCAAGAATAAAATCTGTCATATTCACAGTCTGGGGCATTATGAGTGTGTGTCCACCAGGGGGCGCCAGTGTAGAGCCACATGGTTGTGCACAGTTTGCCATTATTTCAAATAAACATCTCCCTCCTTGGAGTAGGCTGTTTGCATTCCTATCAGCTGTCTCACACTACCAGGAGTCTCCTTAGGGAAGCAGGCCCCAGCAGACGTTGCATTTCATAAATATTTTAGAGAACAATTTATTCTTCTTCCACTGAAGCCCACCGGCTGCAGCTGGTCGTTCTGTATATTCTGCCATTATGACTTTCTATCCAGCTGCGACCTGGGTTTTAATAATTACCCCTCCCACCTACCTGGCCCAGAGCGACTGTCACTTAGTCAGGGCAGGCTTAGTGTCAGCTGCAGCAGTGCATTCAGACTAAGGATTAAAATGCTTTGAGTGGATAAACTCTCCTCTGTGAGGATGAAGTGCTCTGCTTGATAAATATTTTCCATTGGCAAACATTCCCGCACTAACCGAAAAGAAGTGAAAGTAAAAAAAAACATTAGCTATCCCATCTTAGGGTTGAGGGAGCGGTGAGAGTCTTGGATGTGGGAACCGCCCAGTAGCTTTCCCCTGGGGCAAGACCTCACCAGGCACCGCACCGCCCAGCACTTTGATCTTTGGCGGAGGGTAGGGGTGTGGGGGGCTTCAAGGTCCCAAGACGAAAGTCCCCAAGAGGGAGAAGAGAATTCCTAAAAAGTAAAGTGCCCCAGGATCCCCCTCCAGGCCAGCGTGGTAAACCCGAGAAGCCCTGGGGACTTGCCAGTCTGCCGCTGAAGGCTTCCCGCTGAGGCAGCTGGACTCTTTCTTTGAAGGATTTCCTTACAGAAAGTGCTAAAGCTGAGCCTTTGCTTCTTTCTCATAAAATTTAGAGGCTGTAAGAGGGTTATAAAGCTCATCAGACTTTATGATAATTGGCTAAAAGGCAATATAAATACTGCTTGATTCCGGATGACGGGCTAAATTCCCGTGATTGCGAACAGAGGATGCTCGCAAACCAGACGTCCTAGCTTCGCTGATTGCTCTGACTGGAGCTGGCCTTTCAGCTACTGAAAAGGCGATTGTGTCTGAGCTAAAGCATGAGGTTTGTGGTTTGCTGAAGAGACTGTCGTTACTTTAGAATTTACCATGTATCAGATAGCAGAGACATAATTTCTCTCTTTGGAGTGGGGAGGGGACAGAGAAAAAGATTTTAATCAATGTGGCACGTTTAGCAGAAAAGCAGACGACCCTCAAATTGCAGGTTTAATCATGGGAAGTGTTGAGGCAGGAGATGGAAGATGTATAAACAGTCCTGGGCAACCTACGTCCAGTTGATCACCATCTCTGTTCTAGGATTGCCCCAAGTTAATCCTGTTGACACTTGAGAGGAGTAGCCTCCTTCCCACGACATAGTTATTCTTGCTCTCTACTGAGAGGCTGGGGGCCACAGGAAGTGACCAGATCTGACTGAATTGGCAGCCAACAAGCTCCGGTTTATTGGTGCGACTCTCTAGGGACAGTCACTGGCCTTAAGGCACAGGGGGCAGAGAAGTTGGGGGGTGGACCCAAAATGGATGGTTCTCATAGCCCTAGGCAAGGGAAACAGTGGCAGGTCAGGAAAGAGCTGGCTTTTTGCCATATAAGGTACTGGTTTGTGTGCCTGCTGGTCGTTCAAGAGGGTGCTGGCACCACCCAGAACTCAGTTTTGGCACAATCCAGGTAAATGTGGGACTGTAGCGAGCCACATTTTCTTCCCTCGTTCTGGCCCACGCCATATTGGTCTTTGTCCCAGTCTCAACCTAACGCCTATACAAAATCCTCCATTACCATCATAAATAAGTCTCTTCCTTTGGGGCATGGTGAGCGAGAATGGTCCTATGAAGCTCAACTGTTTGTGGAATCCAAGGTGATTTGTGTTTTTGAGTCCCTACATCCTTTGCTCATGGCTGTCCCTAACATGTCTGTACTTAGTGCTTTGATACTTCTACCATGGGATTTGGTGATGACAAGACTCAATGACCACAGTCCCCTTTACTTAGAGGGGACAGAATTCACTAATACTTCTACTTCTTCTACTTCTTCTACTTCTTCTACTTCTTCTACTTCT
>JADRCH010000137.1:1622164-1637787 GCA_019843965.1 Rhynchomys soricoides
CTTCTACTTCTTCTACTTCTTCTACTTCTTCTACTTCTTCTACTTCTTCTTCTTCTTCTTCTTCTTCTTCTTCTTCTTCTTCTTCTTCTTCTTCTTCTTCTTCCTCCTCCTCCTCCTCCTCCTCCTCCTCCTCTTCCTCCCGTCGACGACTTCTTCTTCTTCTTCTTCTTCTTCTTCTTCTTCTTCTTCTTCTTCTTCTTCTTCTTCTTCTTCATGAATGCAGTAATCTCCATACCTTAAAAACTGCCTACTAGATTAAGGTAGGTTAAGGTAGACTCTCAGACACTTGGCCAATCCCAGACTCTACACAGTTCAATGAACATCTAACTACAGTTCAAATAGCTACCAGGATCTAGCTGCCTGATGTCTTTATAGGTGAAGTCATTTAATAATGTGATTTTTATTTGAATCAATGTTTATTAAAACAGGATGTGATGGTTCGAATCTGCAGTTTCAGCACTTGGGAGATCGAGGCAGAAGGACCCAGAGTTCAGGGACAGTTCTGTATGGAGTTTTAAGCCAGCATGGGACTCAAAGTGGATCTTCTCTAAAGTGTGATGTAAATTGCTTCTGTAGCACCACCTTTAGCCCCTGCTGGGCCCCTGATGCAGGTGTTATTCCTGTTAGTGAGATTTTTTTTTTTTTTCTTGGAGCATGGCTCAGCTCTCAGAGGTCTAGGATGTTGCAGCCCAGCTTTCTAGCTTCTGGTTGGCGCTGAGTAGAATCATCAATGTGAGAAGCAGAGAAGCTTCCATTTCTGAACAGCTATTATGGTCGTCCCAATACTGAAAAGGTGTATTACCCACTCCCTCTTTGTCTGAGGGATTAGCCTAAAACATGATTGAATGCTTTTAGCCAGAAAGCCAACCATGCAGGATTCTCTATGCTATCAGTTTCTGCCATTTAACTAGTGACTCTCAGTTAGGGAGAGGTCAGGGTTGCTGACAAACATTCTGACATGCACAGAACAACGTGCCCTGACTTGGCCCAAAATGCAGCTAGCACTGAGAGATGCTAGGTGCAAGAGAGAGTCCTATAGCATGCAGAAAAATATAACTAGTGTCCTGAAAGTGGAAAAAGTGAAGATAACCATTCCCATGGACCCTGAGGGAATGGTCTAGTACCCAGGAAGGGAAGAAGATATTGCCTAGAGCTCAAGTGAGAAGTGCTATTTTGATTTACCTTCTGGCACGCCTACATAAAAACCAATATGTTGCTCATTCCCTAGGAAGCTGTTCAATTTCTTCTCCTACTTTAAGGTTTCATATTTCCCAGAGACTGCTAACTAGGCCACTCTTTTTACAAGAACTTCATCTTGGGGCGAAAGAGAAGACTCAGCAATTAAGAGTGATTGTTGCTCTTGTAGAGAACCTATACTTGGTTCCCAGCACCCACTTGGTGGCCCAATTCCAGGGGATCTGGTGCCCTCTTCTGGTCTTTGCAGGTACTGCATGCACATGTTGCATACCACCTCACACAGAGATACAAAGTCACATAAAAATAGTAAGTCACAAAAATATAAATCTCACCTTATTTGAATATCTAGGCTAATCCTCAGAGCTGAGGTATCTGTACATACATGGGGGAAGATCAGTCACAATGACCCATCTTTTAAAACATGGTATTTTTTTCTCTCAAGATCCCAATGGAATTTACTGCCAAATTAGGGCGTCTGGCATAGAATAAATCCGTGTATTACCTCAAATGTCTCAAAGTGACTAATTAAACAGATCTGTGATTTTTAAAAATGTAGACCAGAAGTCTGATCACCAGCTTTCTCTACAAGCTGCTCTATAAAAGCCCTTGATCATTTGTATAATTTCTTAAACTATGCTAATACCTTCAGCAGAATTTAAATTGAGTTCAAATCATATGATCTTATCTTTTAAGAATTCCCATATCAAGCATATAATTAAAATATGAGAGTTTTGATATCTCCCCAAGATACTAACTACTACAGGAGTTACTACTAAAGGATGGAAACCCATTGTAGATGTGTTTGTGGACAAGGGCTTAAGTGTTAAGATGGGAGAAAGGGACTTACTACAGTGAGTCTCCTTGATACAAAAGAGGAAGAGTACAAAGTTGCTTCTGATTACACAAAGATCTCCTGATGTTTCTTACTAACCCTCCCTCTCTTAAGTAACTAACCTTCATCAATATTTGACTATGCTCTTGCCTTTGCAAATGTGGCCAGACAAATTCTAAAGAGAATTTACCAGGGCAGAGGGGAGATTTGAATAATTTCTGTGCCAGAAGTTCAAAAGTTGTGGGCTAGGTGATGTTGGCACTGGTCCTCTACGATTGCTTCTGTGGCAGAGAGAGTCAGTGTATGCATTCCTTCATCTTTCCACCCTTGGGTAACCAGCTCTCTTTATTTGAGTGGTTTCGACACCCCACAGAGGAACTTTAGTAGTCTTTCCCCATTACTAGCTGTCACAGAATACTTGGGACTGGCTAGTTTCTAAAGACAAGGCTTTGTTTGGGGCTCATGCTTCTGAAAGCCCAAAGGCATCTTGGCATGTCGGAAAGCTGATCAGCTTGTAGTGAGGGCTTGGTGCTGGTGTGTGTGTGTGTGTGTGTGTGAGAGAGAGAGAGAGAGAGAGAGAGAGAGAGAGAGAGAGAGAGAGAGAAGCCAACAAGGACAAGACAAGACAAAGACAGGAGAGAAAAGGGGCCAAACTCCAGCAGCAGCTAGACCATTTCTGATAGAAAGCCAGTGATCCGTTTTTGAGGGTCCCAACCCTATGAATCAGACACCTCCTGCTAACCCCACTCCCCACGCTGCTACAGTGAAGAATTAAGCCTCAAGTTGAGTTTCAGTGAGGAAGCACCAGAGTCAAACCACAGAGGAATTGAACAAACTCTCAAATGAATTTTCACGCAACAACCATTGGTATGACAGTCAACATTCAGTGAGTGTCGGCTGTCCCACAACTCTTCCATTTCGTCCCCTGGCTAACCTTATGGTGGAGGAGTGCTCTTTAAAAGCCATTTCAGAGAAGAGGTTCAACCAATTAACTCTCCTTTAAGAAGTCACTGCTAACTTTCAGACTTAGCCTTAAGATAGAGTGTGGGCTTTTATAATGGTACTGCCTGGGACTCGGAATAGTCTGACCATCAAACCCCTTGCTGTGGCCTTGCATCCACATGAGCTTAGAAGTCTAGACTCTACGGGAGAGATTCAGCACATCTTCTGTGATCCATTTAAGCTTATCTCTGTCTAGGTTACAAGTAAATGAGGCTCAGACTATGGTTACCTTATTTGGTTTTGACAATCACTGGGGGGTCACCCCTAATCTACTCTTTTAACTGCTGGCCTGGCTACCTCCCCAGCAATGTACCCCAGATATTTGCTCTTTCTCCTGGCCATGAGCTCGTGGTTCCTCTCCCCTCATGGGGGCTTTCCCCCCTTCCTCCAGCCAGCTCACTCCTACCCACCTACCTCTAATCCCTCCAGGAATTGGCTGTAGCCAATTTTATTTAACCAATAGTTTTAAGTCAAGGAACAAGGTTTGCAGAACAAAAGCCTGTAAACATGAGAAGTCACTCTTTTTTTGTTTGTTTTGTTTTGTTGTTTGTTTTTCGAGACAGGGTTTCTCTGTGTAGCCCTGGCTGTCCTGGAACTCACCCTGTAGACCAGGCTGGCCTCGAACTCAGAAATCCACCTGCCTCTGCCTCCCGAGTGCTGGGATTAAAGGCGTGCGCCACCACTGCCCTGTGAGAAGTCACTCTTAAGCCTAGATCTTCCAGTGTAGACTTTACAATACATAGCAATAGACCAAACCTCAACAGATACAATGTCTGTTTGTTTGAGGACCTTGGATGGATGGGTGAATAGCCTCTAGTCTATGGAAGGACATCATTTCCTGGACACCCAGAATGCTGTGTGGAAGAAGGCTCTGAGGCTACCTTCTAGCACAATAAGAAGCTAACTAACATCTGTGCTAAGGGAAGGAGGCCATGGGTTCCTTTCCTATGTGTTAGGGTGCAGGGTTGCTGGGGAAAGACGGACAGAGAGGGAACCACAGTTCTCAATGCTTCTGAGTCACAACCAGCCTCTGGAGAGAGATCGTTGTGGGTTTCTGGGAAGGATGGGAGGCCTGGGGAGATCCAGCTGATGAAGGACAGAAAGGAGAACAGCGAGTCTGACAGGCTTCCCACTAGGCTCCACGCTGGGTTCCTGGATGTATCAAAACCAGTGACTCTACTTCCTCAACGCTGGTGTACCAGAAAGTCTGGTAGGCACCTTTACTTTTTCTTTTCTTCCTTTTGTAAGGGTCTGTTGTTTGCTGAGGGGTGATATCCCAGACTCACATAGTATGCAAGAGCAAGGAGCGTTTTTATTCTGCAGAAATCCAGCATGGGGGGGGGGGGGTCTCTCATTCCAAGATGGAGAGACAACCAAGTGAGCTCGTAGGCCTAACTTAAAGCACATTGGAATTCTAGGGTAGATGAGCTTTATCTTACTCTATCTCTAGGCATTCTGGAACCATTATGGGATGTAACCCTGGGTTTATTTATTATTAGTAGTAGTAGTAGTAATAACTTGCCAGAGCTTGCCTGCACTTGCCCAGTTCTTAGGCTTTGTCTCCCTAACTACCAATTTGAAGTCTGTCATGGAATCAGCCTAGCCTTCTCACTTTAATTTTTTGGTTGGCATATAGAATAATAGGTTTTCTTATGACATTACCTTACACATGGGCATCGCACTTTAAATCAGCTCTTCAGCTACCCGTCCCCCACCATCTCTGGTCACCTCCTGTACCCAAAAGTCCTCTTCTGCTTTTTCTTCTTCTTGTTCCAAAAGGCTGCTAAATATAATACTTGTTACAATTATAAGAACTCTTACCTTGGGACTGGAGAGATGGCTCAGCCTTTAAGAGCACTGGCTGCTCTTGCAGAGGACCTAGGTTCAATTCCCAGCACCTACATGGGGGCTCACAACCATCTGTAATCTAGTTCCAGGGGATCTGGCGCTCCCTCTGGCTTCTTTTGATATCGCATGCACACAAATTCATGCCAGCACACACATACATATAAAATAATAAATCGTTTATAAAAAGAAATCCCATCTTGATGGGATAGCCAAGCTATTCCTCGTCACACATATGGGCGAGTTTAAGTCTAGATTCAGAATCTAAAAGAAAACATGGGGGCCGGGCAGTGGTGGTGCACACCTTTAATCCCAGCACTCGGGAGGCAGAGGCAGGTGGATTTCTGAGTTCGAGGCCAGCCTGGTCTACAGAGTGAGTTCCAGGACAGCCAGGGCTACACAGAGAAACCCTGTCTCAAAAAACCAAAAAAAAGAAGAACAAGCCATGGTATTTGCCTTTCTGACAATTGGCTTATTTCATTTTACATGGTGATCTCTGCCCCAGTCTATTCTCCACCATGTGACAGACAGGTTTTCATATAGCCGAATAAAACTCATTGTGTGTAGATACTACATTTTCTTATCTATTAATGCAGTGGTTCTCAACCTCCACCGATGCTGTGATCCTTTAACACCTGGTGTTGTGGTGACCCCCAACCACAGAACTACTTTGTTGCTACTTTGTAACTGTAATTTTGTTACTGTTATGAATGGTAATGCAAATATCTGATATGCAACCCCCCAGATGGCTTTCTGACACACAGGTTGAGAGCCATTGTAGCAACCTGTGGATGGATACCAAGGCTGGTTCCAAAGCTTGACTATCTCAGACGTTGAAGTACGGACTCAGAAGGCATCGGGTACATACAGGTATTGCTGGGCCATATGATCAGAGTCTGTTGTTAGTTCTATGCGGAAACTCCATACTAATTCCCACAATGGGAGCACACACATGTTATCTGCACCAGCAATGCATGATGAGTCATCCTTCCTCATGTCACTGGAAAGGCTTCCACCCCCTTAGATGGACTTATCTAGGTGTTTCTTTTTCTTTTATTTTTAAAAAATTTATGTTCCAGGTCTCCCCTTCGGAAACCCCCCTATCCCATCTCCCCTCCCCCTGCCTCTATGAGGATGCTCCCCCCACCCCCTCCCATCTTCCCACCCTGGCATTCCCCTACACTGGGGCATCGAACACCCTCAGGCCCAAGGGCCTCTCCTCCCACCGATGTCCAACAAGCCCCTCCTCTGCCACATATGCGGCTAGCACCATGGGTTCCTCCATGTGTATTCTTTGGTTGGTGGTCCAGTCTCTGGGAACTCTGGGGGTTCTGGCCAGTTGACATTGTTGCTCCCTCCATGGGGCTGCAAACCCCCTCAGCTCCTTCAGTTTCTCCTCCAACTCCTCCATCCAGGACCCCATGCTCAGTCCAACCTTTGGCTGCGAGCATCTGCCTCTGTATTTGTCAGGCTCTGGCGGAGCCTCATTTTTTAACACTCTTGCCAATGGAGTTTCCATCCTGGTTTCTTTTTATCGAGTTTGTTGTTGGCATACAAAAATGTTACTATGTGTCTCATACTGCTTGCTAGCCTTGTATTTTGCTGAAAATCTTTATCATTGCTTGAGTCTTCTAGCGGAGTCTTCGGCGTCTTTTAAGTATAGAATTGAGTTACCTGCAAATGGGAACTGGTAGTTGGACTTCTTTCTTTCTCTATTTTTATCATTTTCAAATTTCTTCTCTCATGTTACTCCTCTGAGACTTTGAACACTGAATGGAGTAAGCTGGAGAGAATGAACATGCGTCTCTTGTCTCTTGTTTCAGATTTAAATGGAATGTGTATTATTATCTGATTAAAGCTACTCAAATTGATCCCAGTAACAGCGGCATGTTCCTCACTACCCCCCCAATTATTTTGGGTTCCCAAATTAAAGACACACACACACACACACACACACACACACGGCCTTTATATTTTGGTATGTCTTAAGCAGCTCAATGGTTGGGCCAATTTTTATCTACCTCCCTCTGAAATTCCTGAGTTATTACGTACTAAATTTTATATTTTATGGCTGTCTCAGACCCAGACATGTAGCCCTCTTAGACCGGGAACCCCCAGCTCCTACATGGAAGCTGTGTTCTCTGTCCCATACTTTTTCTGGTGTGGCATATTTTTTCTCCTACTCCTGACATAGAGGGTCCCCTCCTTTTTCCTCCTTCCTCTGTCCCTAGCTTTGGAATCCTAAAAGTCCTGTCTCGGTCAGCCCTACCCTGCCCAGCCATTGACTGTCAGAAACTTTATTTACTAATCAGAACCAACCAGGGGCAGGGTCCCAAAGTGTCTTATGTGTGGACATTCAGATTCTCACATAAACAATTTGGGGGACCCAAATCAACATAATATAAGCAGTATTAGAGCAAACCCACTACATTTCCCCCTTTTTGTCCATTTAAAAAGGCTGTTTTCTCTCGGATACATGTTAACAGAATTGTAACAGTTACGTGAATTGTAAGGTATGACATGCATTAATAATATCCAGTCTCTATATTTGACAATTTAGATAAATTACTCCATGGAAATTGTAAGGTATGACATGCATTAATAATATCCAGTCTCTATATTTGACAATTTAGATAAATTACTCCATCATCTATCCTAACTTAAAGAGTTTATGATTTTGTGTCTGAATTATGTTGATTTTAACTTGTATTACTATCTGAAAAGCATCCTTTTAAATCTAGAACATCTTCCTTAATGTTAAATAACTTAAGTTTGATTATGAGACTTTAACTAGTCTTCAACCCCATCAGCGATCCAAAAATGAATTAAATATTACCTGCATATATAGCAAGTACAAAAACATAGCTTCCAAAACGTAAAACAATTTGTAGAGACAGCTGACTGCCTGGACAGTCCCCTATAGTCCTCAACACTGAAGCATCTGTCGTCAGCCTTCTGGCCCAGAACCATCTGACAGACCTTAAGTGACGAAAGAGTTTTGAAGGACTATCTTATCCTGTCTTGGCAGAGCTAAGTTGTTGACTATCTCAAACCATGTGTCCTATCTGGACAGTATTTTTTGTCTGTAGATGAATCACAGCAAGTTTTGCCCAGTGGCCACCTGTCACAATTGGACCAGCTCCATATGGAGGTAATGATTTTTTTTTTAAATCTCTTTTGAAGTGGGATGGGGGTACTGTCAGGAGTAGACATGTCTCCTAGTCAAAAGATCTATTAATAATGAAATTACTTTAAATGTCATATTCTGTGGATCTCTGGTGCTTTTGAAGACTATGTATAGTATAGCGGAACTGTTAAATCTTGACTACTCTTAGTTATTTCTGTTTGAATAATATTGAAAGTGTTTTATTATAGCTCAATCAGAATTTAATATTACCATATGTTTTCTATCTGACCTTTAACTTGCATTACTTAATCATCTTAAGCAGTTTGTAAAACAGCTGTTAAGAGGACTGGATCTAAGTCTTGTATTCTTAAATGGATTGTATCGGCACCACGCCTCTCAAAGAGTAACAAATTAATTTAAAATTTTGTATCAATATACCAAAATGTGTGCCAATGACAACCTTAAACTTATATCAATATGTAAATTCTGTATAACATAACAAAATATAAGTTCAATTCTACATCAAAAATGTAAAGATTTCTACCAATGTAAGATCGTGGCTATAAAATGTTTTAAGAGCACATTTTACAGTCCACTCCCCTCGATCTCATTTCTTCTAATATCACACTATTCTCCTCCTTTTCCTTTCAACCTTCCCTTTACCTATGGAAGAAGGGATAGAGAAGAAAGGAAAGACAGAAATCTCCAACTCTAAGCTCTCTGTTTAGTTTCCTCCCTGTCCAAAATTATGAACATTTTAAAATGATCTCTTAAAATGACAACCTATCTCTAATTTATAAAACAACCAAAACCAGAGACCCAAACTCAGTGAATGGAGATGATGACTCCTCGTGGCTTTTTCCTGCTGAACTGAGGCAATGAATTATTTTTTTAAGAGGTGAGAGAGGTAGGGAAATTGGAAAAATTGGTTACTCAAGAAAACTAGCTTTAGCCGGGCAGTGTGGCGCACGGCTTAAATCCCAGCACTTGGGAGGCAGAGGCAGGTGGATTTCTGAGTTCGAGGCCAGCCTGGTCTACAGAGTGAGTTCCAGGACAGCCAGGGCTACACAGAGAAACCCTGTCTTGAAAAACCAAAAAAAGAAAAAAAGAAAAGAAAAGAAAGCTAGCTTTAGCATTTGTTATTTAGTCTCTGTATGTTTAGAAAGCTTAGGGCTTGACTGAAGTTTTGACTGAATCTGTCTGAAAGTCTGGATGAACTGAGGTCATCGGGAATCAGCAACTATTCCTGAAGCTGTTCTCGGGGCACGTCTCTGGAATCAGCATTAGATGAGGCAGAATCAGGCAGGGAGCTGGGACAGCAGGCATCCCAGCATCTCCCAGAATGAATCTTCTCAGAACTGCATCGTGGTGTTTCATTCTGCAATATATGAATCTTACAATTAAATTTTTAGTTCCGTAAAGAGATATTTGTATGGATTCTGTAAGGTGTGCAGATCAGTTAAGAATGAATTGTTGCTCCTTGTTTGAGCAGGTGAAAGACAACTGTCTTTTTTATGATTTAATTTGATCAATAACCAATGTAATGATATTCATTCATGCCATGTAAAGGATGGCATGATCAATCTTAAGGATTCCATAACCAACAAGATTTATTGGCTAATTTTAGCTGAGGCTTTGGCTAGAGACATTTTTATGTCTAAGCCAGTTTCGGGGCTGTTCCCGGGTGGAGGGATCAGGTATCATGTTACCTGTCCTGTTGGAATCCTAAAGTCCCGCCTCTATCTGCCCTGCCCAGCCATTGGCTGCTGGTAACTTTATTTACCAATCAGAACCAACTGGGGGCGGGGTCTCCCAGTGTCTTACGCGCAGACGTTCAGATTCTCACATAATTTGGGAGACCAATTATAATTTATAAATTAGCATAATTATAATTATAAATTAGCATAATATAGGCAGCATTAGGCCAAACCCACTACAGTAATGCCTTGATTGCTTTCCTCGTGTGTAATGGCCTCAGTGTGTTGTATACAACACACATTATGACTAGGTCGTTCCCACTCTCCTACCTTTCCGGGGCTCTCACCACGAAGATGTATTGGACTTTGTTCCAGGCCGTTCTGCATCTGTTGAAACGGCTCTCGTGATGCGTCTGTCCTTTGGTGCTCTTGTGTGCTACGTTTCTTGAATGTGTCCAGTCTGCTCTTGGTGGGAATCCTCTTAAACTACTTATCCTTAATGTGTATGAGATGAGACTGAGATTTGGACCGAGGCTATGTTAATGATTAGCTTCTCAGACTGTGGTGCCCAGACACCAACACAGCACATGAGCCTAAAGTCAGAATTGAACTCTGGTGTATGAGAAAAGAATTGAAGAATTGGGTGAGTGGTTCTTCACCTTGAGCAGGAAGCACATGAGAGCCAGCAAGAATTTTTGGAGATACACTCTGATTTTTTTCCTCCTGAAAAAATATATTTTTCTGTGCTGGAGAGAGCAAATCCAAAGTCCTGTATATGCTAGGCAAATGTTCTACCAGTGAAGTTCAGCCCCAGCCCTACCTGCCAAGGGTTAGACATCTGAATCTCTTCTGTGTATTGACTTTTTTCTTTTGAAAATTCTTCAAAAACCAATATGCTATCATGTGTACAGATGCTCATATGTTATTCATGGCAGCATGAGTCCACGGGAAGTGCTGGGGAAAAGTGTGAAGCTTTTAGGGAGTCTGTGAATTCAAGATCTGAGGAGGAGACATGGCTGTGGCAGGACACAGTGGTGCCATGGGACAGGTTTGTGTCCAGCACTTGATGCGTATAGACGACAGGGATTTCTCAAATACACTCTTGTGCATGATCCTACGGTCTACAGTTTCTACTGCGCCTGGTGAGGTTGCAGGAAACAGGCAGCAGAGACTGTAAGGGTGCTGCTGATCAAGCTCAGTCAAGCTCACAGGATGTGACCCTGAGCCCTGCACATGAAGCCACAGAAGATGGTGTTTGCCGTGCTGAGTCTCTCCTTCCTTCTGAGTTTAAAATGTTTAAGTATTATTATTACTATTCATAATTTCACATGCATATGCTTTACATGCTGGCCCCCCTTCCACCTCCCTTGCACCCCTCCTCACCCTCCCCTTTCAAACAGATATTTATCAATAAGTCTCATAGGGATTTCCCCCACCCCCACCCCCCTGGAGATCCTGCAATATCAACCAAGGCCATCTCTGTGACCATGAGTTAGGAGCTAGCTGTGGGAGTCTGCAGGACCCCCTGGTGGGGTCTGGTATTGTTTCAGGTCCAGTCTTCCCTTGTCATGGCCTCTGTTCCTCTTTTTTGTAGGGGCAAACTTTGCTCATTGTCACTGGGTATTGGGTAAGTGAGACCTAGTGTTTGTTATCACCATGAAGAGTTTCTTTTGTATATCAAGGCTTTGGTCTAGACTGTTGAAGTGTTGGGGCAAAAAACTTTAAGAAGTTGGGGAGAGAGTGATGACCACTTAGTGCTCTTGCAGAGTTCGAGTCCTAGCACATGCATAGTGGCTTGCATTGTGCAGTGACTCCAGTTCCAGAGGATCCAACGCCCTCTTCTGGCCTTCTCGGGAACTGCACATACATTGTAGAGATACACACATGCAGGTAAAAGCACCCGTGCACATTACATAAATATAAATCTTTAAAGATCAAGCTGTGAGAACCCCTAGTGTTGGATTCAATGCATTTCATGTCAGGAGATGGCTAGGAACTTGAAAGGGCCAACTGAGTAATGTTATAGCATGACTGTGATGTTCCCATCACAAGTTCCTGAACTTGAACCTTAGTTCCCAGCGAGAGGCATTGCCTGGGCACCTTTGGGGCTGTGACCTAGATAACAGATGGAGGCTTCTGGGGTTAGGTCTCAAACATAATAGCTGCTTCTGGTCTCAGCCTGGGCACTCTGAATCCTATCCACAAAGCCATGAGCAAACTATGAGCTCTGACAGTCACTTTAGCCTCCATGTCTTCCTCACCATGAGACTATCTCCTCCTTCAGTTGCTTCAGTCAAGTATTCTGTCACAGCAATGAGGAAAGGAAAGTAGCTGATCCAAATGGACATGTAATACTAATAATAACAGTTGTCAGTGCTTGTTCAATGATACCTCTAGTTCACCCTGTAGTATGAGACATATACATACATGCATACATACATACACATACATACATATATATGCACATGTACATATATATGCATATATATATATATATATGCATATACATATCTGTATGTATACTGTCTTAGTCAGGGTTTCTATTCCTGCACAAACATCATGTCCAAGAAGCAAGTTGGGGAGGAAAGGGTTTATTCAGCTTACATGTCCATGCTGCTGTTCATCACCAAAGGAAGTCAAGACTGGAACTCAAGCAGGGCAGGAAGCAGGAGCTGATGCAGAGGCCATGGAGGGATGTTTCTTACTGGCTTGCTTCCCCCCTGGCTTGCTCAGCCTGCTTTCTTATAGAACCCAAGACTACCAGCCCAGGGATGGCACCACCCACAAGGGGCCCTCCCCCCTTGATCACTAATTGAGAAAATGCCTTACCGCTGGATCTCATGGAGGCATTTCCTCACCTGAAGCTCCTTTCTCTGTGGTAACTCCAGCTTGTGTCAAGTTGACACACAAACCCAGCCAATACACACACACACACACACACACACACACACACACACATCAAGTAGACAGCTAATACACTCTGTGTGTGTGTAACACATATACCCAGTTTGTCAGTTGTCTACCTGACCTGGGTAACACAGAGGTTTTATTTTAGCTAATGGTGGTAGGAGTAAATGGCGGAGGAGGGCCTTCCACAGGAAGCAGACGATGCGGTGAGAAGAGACCAAGAGGAATATACAAGGATCCACCTTGACCTTCCTACAGCCAAGCCCCAGCTCCCAAAGTTTTTAGAACCTCTCAAAAGAACACCACCAGTTGGAGACCTGGGCTTTAGCATAGGACCCAGTGAGGGAGATTCCACATGCCAGCCCCAGCACATGAGTTAAAATATGCAGAAGGCAGGGCATGAAACATTCATTTGGCACTTTAATAATTAAGCTGAATTTTGTCACCAAGTAATAAATGCCATTAAATGAATGAAATATGCATCAGTTGGTTAATCATGCACCTAGAGCATTAGACAGCTTGATTACCTGGGAATAGTCCTTAAAGAGTCAGACAAGAGAGGAGCTTAGTCATCGTGCCTGGGATAAATATTCAAAATCAGTGAAACATGTTTCTTAGAGTTTGCTCTAATACGGTTACATTATTAATAGTTTTTCCCTGTTTTTCTACAACCTCCCCTTTCTGTGAGAAACTCGTTTTAGTCTGGTTAGTTTATGACCCTCATTTCTATTAATTCCTCTTTTTGTTGAGATTTTTAAAAATTAAAGTATTATTAAATCATTTCATTTATCTCCTCCTTTCAATTCCACCCATGCCTCCCCACTCCCTCTCAAATTCATGGCCTCCTTTAAAAAAAAAATTATTACTGTTACATATATATATATATATATATAGAGAGAGAGAGAGAGAGAGAGAGAGAGAGAGAGCGCTCAAAAGCCTCCTCATATTGCAGGAACACATCAAGACAATGACAGCCATGATGGACCGAGTGGCTTAGTCATGTCTCACTGGTAGGGGCGGATGAGGAGGGTGACAGGATCCAGGGATCCTTGCCAGGAGGGATGAGGGCTGTGTTTACTGGGGACCATTCTTCTTTTGTGTTATGTACCAGCAGGAGACAGTTTGCAAAAGCAAACGGGTACAGATCCATTGTAATTTCTGTCCAGGCTACAGGACATAGAACGGGATCAAAGCCTACATGAGGGACCATCAGAATAAGATTCTTTTTATTAAGATATAATTCAGAGCCGGGCAGTGGTGGCTCACGCCTTTAATCCCAGCACTTGGGAGGCAGAGGCAGGCAGATCTCTGAGTTCGAGGCCAGCCTGGTCTACAGAGTGAGTTCCAGGACAACCAGGGCTACACAGAGAAACCCTGTCTCAAAAAAGAGAAAAACAAACAAACAAAAAGATATAATTCAAATGCTATAAAGTTTACCCTTCAAAGTATACAACCAAAGGCTTTAGTTTGTCACAAGGATACGAGCTCTCATTTATTTCCCCCAAAGAAACTCCATGCCTGTCAGTAACCCTGCCCCATTACCCGCTCCTCCGATCATGGCCTATTTTGGACATTTCACATGAATGGATCCATACAGCATCTAGCTCTTTATATCTGGCTTCTTAGCTCACTGTAGTAACACACGTCAGTCTTTCGATCTTTCCTGTGGTCGCCGACTAACATTCCATTGTTGAGATATATCATATTTTGCCTTCCACTTATTGTTTGATGGTCACTTCGATTTTTCCACTCAACATGAACATGAACAATGCCTCCATCAACATCGATGCACAAGTGTTAGGGTGGATATGTGTTTTCATGTCTCTTGGGCCTATCCCTAGAGCATAACTATTGGTCACGTGGTAACTGGGCAGGTAACATTCTGAGAGGCTAATGGTTTCCCAGAGCACTGCTTTACAATCCAACAACAATATATGTATATACTTATTATAGCTATTCCTCTGTGTGTGGGTGTGTACACACACACACACACACACACACACACACACGCACGTGTGAGCGCACTGATACGTGTGCATGTGTCAAGGTCAGAGGTTATTGGTGGGTGTCTCATTATAGCCCTCTTTACCTTACGTTTGAGGTGCAGCTTCCCTGCTGACCCTGAAGCTCATGGGTCAGCTAGGGGGCAGCCAGCCTCCCAGATCCACATACCTCATCCCCTGGCTGGGATTACAAACATAAGCTACACTGGATTTGAACTCAGGTCCACATGCTTGTGCTGCAAGCATTTTACAGGCTGAGCCACAGCCCCAGTTCTTCTGGATGGATAATGATGTCTTGCTGTGGGTTGGCCTTGCCGTTTCCCGGTGACTGTTGGGTCCCGTTCTGTGTGATCGATGGCCATTCATGTGTCTTTCCTGGAGAAGTGGCTGTTTCAAACCTGGGCTCATCTTGAAATTAAGTTGAATGCCTGTCTGTTGCTGGGTTCGTATGCATATGCTGTGTATCCTAGACCTTCATCTGACATTTTCTCAATTCTGTAGGTTGTCTTCTCATTTTATGAATAGTGTATTTAAAACACACAAGGTCTTAAATGTTATTTTTGTCATGTCTAACTCATCTCACTTTTTTTCTTCTTTGCCGTGTAGATGATGTGTATGTCTGGGTGTGCATACTCACAGGTATGTAGGTTCTCATGCATATCAAGGCCTGAGCTTAATCTCTTGGATTCTGAGTCATCTAAATTCAAGGATGCTCAAGGATGCTCAACAGACATTCAGTTAGGCAGATGGGGACATAATATGGGAGGGATATATGGGTCATGGCCTAGATGGGGGGGAGAGCATCATCATTTATGGCTTTCAGCCCATTTGATAGAACTCAGTTACAGGGGGCAGCAGAGAGGAGAATATAGTTTTGTTTACCTCCAGGAAAGACCTCAAGAGCTGGTGCCCATTCTGTCATCTGAAACTTCACCTTTGAGCTCTTCTGTTTCATTTTCTTTCTCTTTCTTCTTCTTCTTCTTCTTCTTCTTCTTCTTCTTCTTCTTCTTCTT
>JADRCH010000137.1:1637797-1767509 GCA_019843965.1 Rhynchomys soricoides
TTCTTCTTCTTCTTCTTCTTCTTCTTCTTCTTCTTCTTCTTCTTCTTCTTCTTCTTCCTCCTCCTCCTCCTCCTCCTCCTCCTCCTCCTCCTCCTCCTCCTCCTCTTCCTCCTCCTCCTCCTCCTGTTCCTCCTTCTTTTTGGTTTTCCAAGAGACAGGGTTTCTCTGTGTAGCCATGACTGTCTTGAAACTCATTCTGTAAACCAGGCTGGTCTCAGACTCACAAAGATCTGCCTGCCTCTGCCTCTGCCACCCAAAAACTTGGACTAAAGGCATGCTCCATCACTTCTGGCTGATCATTGATCCACATCTTATCTCAAAGCCGTTCCCACATGTGTTTACCCCAGTGTAAGATTCAAGATGAGGCCCCGCCCTTGACTTTAACAATTGTCTGGTGAGGCTGAAGAGATGGATCAGTGGTTAGAGCACTTACAGAGGACCTGGGTTGGGTTCCCAGCACCCACAACCATCTGCAAACCCCATCCCAAGGGATCCAATGCTCTTTCCTGCTCTCCTCTAAGAACATTAAATGCACAGATCAGCAGGCAAAACACCAATCTACAAAAAGGGAAAGGAAATAAGATCTTTTAAAATTTGTCTTGTCTAGACTCCTTTATTCTTATTCTTTTTTTTTTTAACAGAGATTCTGGAATCTGCTTGTCAAGCTTTATGAAAAATGGCCAGGTCTTCGTGAAAAACCAATTAATATTGAGAATATGTAGCTGATAAAAGATTATCCTCTGCCATATACAAAAAGAACAGGGGTTAAACTCTCCAGTAGCGAGGTGGGAGAAGGCTATGGATGGCTCTCTTAGGGGCGAAAAGAAAAACTCATCTCAACTCTACAGCTTGTTAGAGACTTAAAATCAGTCAGTAACGTTTCCAGCTGTTAGCAAAATGGAGGACTGGTGACGTTGTCTGATTGCTTGTCTCTTTGACGTGAAACCTAACAAGCCATGTGGAAAGCGCATGTGGATGTTTCAGGCAGACTCCCTTCTGCCCAGCCAATTTCACAGTACTGAGACTGGCACGGTCTTGTCTTCCTGTGGATAGGTGAAGCAGCTGTCTTGTCCCTACCTTTTGCCGTGTGAAATGGTTCATTGTGTTTTGTTAAAGCAGCTACATTCCATCTTCTCTTCAGGCGCTCATTCTTGAAGGAATGATTGGATTTCTCTCAATGACACCCCCCCCCACACACACACACCTTTTCCCCCATCTTTTAGGCATCTGATGTCAGTCTTCAAAGATTTCCCAAGTTCCTCTGATAAATGGATTCATTAAAATGACTAGCTGTAGGAATTAAAGTCAGCCTGCGACTTAATAACACATCAGGGCATGCAGTGCACCCGACAGTAATGTGTTTTCTTGAGCTAACTTCTGCAAGAACTTTTAAAATCTTTGTTTATTTTCTGAGTGAGGTTTCGTAGACATGTATCTACATGCGCCACATGTGTGCCTAGTACCCAAGAAGGCCAGAAGAGGGTGCCTGCTCTCCTGGAACCAGAGTGGCAGGCAGTTGAGACTGACCATGGGGATCCTGGAATTGAACCCTGGTCCTCTGCAAGAACACTAAATGGTCTTAGATGCTGAGGCATCTCTCCAGACCCCTGTGCCAGCTTAGAAATCATCTGGCGTTAACTCTTTCAATCCTCACAGTAGTCTTTAAAATTAATTTTATTTCTTTTGTTGTTGTTGTTGTTTGTTTTGGTATTTTTTGTTTTTGTTGTTTTTCAAGACAGGGTTTCTCTGTGTAGCTCTGGCTGTCCTGGAACTCACTCTGTAGACCAGGCTGGCCTCGAACTCAGAGATCTGCCTGCCCCTGCCTCCCGAGTGCAGGGATTAAAAGCATGAGACGCCATTACCACCCAACTAAAGTTGCGTTTCTTATCCTCCGTTATGAATGAAGAAGCTGGTGCAAGGAAGTAGCAGGTGTGAGCAGCGGCATCCTTGCCTTGAATGTCCCCTCCAAGTCTGCACCTTGCTGCTGTCCTGCTGTCCTGTGGTGAGGTAAAAAGGCAGATAGACTGCCTGCAAAGCTCAGGACAGAGTGGGCGGGGCCTGGCAGGAACCAGGTGGCTGTATACGACCTGTCCCAGCTAGCTGTCTGAATTCTCCAGCAGGTCCCCTGGCTTGTGCTTGCAACTTGTTTATTTCTAATTGTTTTTCACTCTTCCCAAGCAAGAGCTTGATGCTACCTGCAGGTTGTCAAGTCTTCAGGCATCCATAGACTCCAAAGGCTGCTCCCAAGTTCAGAGTATTCTTCCCTTCTGAATAATACATCTTCAATTACTGGTCAACTGAAGCCAGTTCTCAAAGAGTGGATCCATTTGTTGCCAGCTTTCTTACCAATAATGGACAGAATTAAGTTTTTATACTTGTATTCTGTTAGCAGTGCTACAGGTCTGGTCTCAGAGGGAAATCAATAGCTTCCTGACACACAGGGCAATTTCTTCCCATCCCGGAAGATGGCCAGGTCTCCAAATTGACATGGTCACTGAATAAATTGTGTAGAACAAGGGTGTGATAACAGGACATTTGAACTCTGCAAGTGCCACAAAAAAAATAATTCTGGTCTTAAGAAATTTTTATTTATTTATTTATTTATTTACTTATTTATTTTGGTTTTTCAAGACAGGGTTTCTCTGTGTATCCCTGGCTGTCCTGAAACTCACTCTGTAGACCAGGCTGGCCTCGAACTGAGAAATCCACCTGCCTCTGCCTCCCGAGTGCTGGGATTAAAGGCGTGCGCCACCACTGCCCCGCTCCAGTGAATTCTCTTTGCTGTGCATAGAACTATTTCGAGCCGTGCACAGCGACCACAGAGAACTGTGCAACACCAGCTGCTTCAAGTAGGATGGAGTTCTTTATTTGTTATTCTTAAAGTGCCTTTCCTCCCAGAACTGCGCAAATCTCACCGATTCTAAGGAGACTTTCCTGGGGCAGAGAAGCAACAATCTCACACTCCAAATGGTTGAATGAAATCTCCAAGCATCATGAGCCTCAACGCCATTTTGATAATGCTATCAGGTTCTTATGCAGGCCCGATATGCATAAAATATGGGACTCTCCTTTCAAAATGATGAAAGCACATTTAATCTCTCACTGCAAGGCCTTGTGATTCTTCTGGCCGGCATTGCTGCTTTCTCACGGTACTCGGTTCTGATCCTGCAGATGGATGGGTTTGTTCTAAACAAGTGCTGATCTGGGTATGTTCAGCATCTCCTGATTAGCAGAGGAGAGGCTCTAGCTCCCTCCAGAGGGCCACTTGGAAGACTTACCTCTTAACGGGAAACATTATCGATGCCTTTAACAGGTCACATACATAAACCTCCCAAACGCTGGAGAAGATGCAGAAGAAAGTTTGGGCCACACTTTTTTTATGTTGAACTCTGACATAAACAAACTGGTATTCCAGTTTCCCACATCCTCAGAATGTCAGAGCAGTTGTTTGTAATATATTGTCCTAAGGGCAGAGAGACTGTGTCTAAATGGAGTAGCAAACTATATTTACCCGTCCATTTTTTTCTGCCTTTTAAATAAAGGAAGCTGGGGCTGGACAGATGGCTCAGTGGTTAAGAGTGCCGGCTGCTTTTCTAGAAGACCCAGGTTTAACAGCCACGTGGCAGCTCACACGACCATCTATAACCCCAGTCTCAGGGGCATCCTATGTCCTCTCCTGGTGTCTGTGGCTACTGCATACATGTGGTATGTATACATACAAGCAGATAAACCACTCATAAAAATAAAAGGCTTCCAAAAATCAAAAAAACAAACAAACAAGCAATGCAAGATCTGAGCTCTTTAGACCAAATGCTTCCGTAAGTCTCAAAGACATGAGGGTCTTAGCTCCCCACCCTCACCTCAAGCCGAGGCCTCTGCTTCTGGAGATGAAACGAGCTGGATTTCCCACATCTTGGGAGCAGGTTTCCTAGGTCAGTGAGCTCTGTCTGTAGCAGCCATCACTGGATATCTATAGATCTACATCTGTGGATTAAATAACCGCAGAGCAAAACTGCTCAGATTAAAAACCAAAACATTACCATATCTGTATTAAGGGTCATCCTCCCTCTCTCTCTCTCTCTTTCTCTCTCTCTCTCTCTCTCTCTCTCTCTCTCTCTCAGATTTATTTTATGTGAGTACACTGTAGCTGTCATCAGACACACCAAAAGAAGGCATCGGATCCCATTACAGATGGTTGTGAGCCACCATGTGGTTGCTGGGATTTGAACTCAGGACCTCTGGAAGAGCAGTCAGTGCTCTTAACCGCTGAGCCATCTCTCCAGCCCCTAAGGGGGTTGCTACAACTCTTTGCATAGCATTTACGTTGTAGTATTACTACGTAGGTGGTATCAAAAGTTGGGACATGACTTGCAGTACTTGGAGCTTCTACGGGATCTATGTACACACCAAGCCATTTTGCCCACAGAACTTGATCTCATCTGTCTTCCTATTTGGGGTCTGGGAACCATAGATTGTGGTTCCAGGTTCTCCCTCTCCTCTCGAGGCATCTGGACACTGCCCTTACACTGGCTTAGAGAGAGGACTGGACAAAGTCAGGAATGGACGGGGTCCAAGTTCTGCTTCTTAGGAAGTCATATGCTGCTGGCAGCTGGGAGGAAAGGGGTCCACAGAACTCCATCCATCTAGGAATGCCAGAATAGGGTGACAGCTCTTAGAAAAGGAGTAAATGGTCCGGATCATCAGCGCCAATGTTGGGAGCCCTGTTCTGATGTGAACCTCAGCAAGCAGCAGGAGCCCGGTCAGGCAGACAGGTCCAGCGATGAGTGTTTCAGAGAGAGAGTCTCCTCCCAAGTGTTACAGCTCAGTAAAAACAGCCAGGCTCAAATGATCCTTGTGTGTTCTTTATTCCATGTGCATGGGGACTATATGAACATTGGGAGTAATAGGATTTGGGGGGTGAATACATTCTATTGGCTGGGGCTAAGAGGCTGATGATTCTCTCTTTGCATGGGGAAGAATTCCAGGTGTTGGGGGGTGGGGTACGGGCTGAGTGACTGGCTATCTGTGACCACCTAGTTGGGGGTCTCTGGATTTTGCGCTCCGTGGCAGGCATGGAAACAGGGAGGGAGTACCACTCCTGGCAGTCTCGGGGTGAGGTTTAAATCTCAAGTTTTAAGATGTCCAGGATTTAAAAAACGCTCTACCTCGCCAGTTCTGTGCTGGTTCTTCTGGTGACACTGTCCATGTGCCCCGGAATGGCTGACTGTGTTCTTATTCTCAGTTCTCCTCAGTCACTCACAAAAAGAACATCGCCCTCCCCCAAACTCATGAGCTACCCAACTGGTCCTTAAAACAGCATACAATTATACATACATGTAAGCAAAGTGTGTGCACACACATGTGAGTACAGTTTGTGTAGCTTCCCCCCTTGCTGAAGGTCTGAGTGACAGACATTAACTAGGGAAAGTTTCCATAGGTACTTCCAGGCCATTGCTTTTCAGGGTCTCACACTGAAAGGCGCATTCTAACACAGAAGGCAGCCTTAGGATGGGCCGGCAAGCCTGAACGGCAAGCGGGTTCATCCATTTTTTCATGACGTTGTAATTGACACACTGTCTGCCTCCCACAGGCTCAACCTTTGGGAACGAAGAGCAGGCACCTCTGAAGCAGGCTCCGCCTTCTAAAGACACACCCAAGGGAGCTGGCCGGGCGGCCCCTGCCTCCAATGCAACAACACCTCGAAGGAGTTTACTTCCAGCACCAAAATCCACTTCCACACCTGCTTACGGTAAGACCTTCTGCCTTCCGGGAGCCCCACAGTGGAGTAGTAGCCTTTGAGCGTAAATATGAAGTCTTTGAAAGTCCCCAAGTACATCAGTGACTTCAAGAGGACCAGAGAAGAGGGTTTTTTGTTAGTTTGGTTGGTTTGGTTTGGTTTTTCGAGACAGGGTTTCTCTGTGTAGCCCTGGCTGTCCTGGAACTCACTCTGTAGACCAGGCTGGCCTCGAACTCAGAAATCCACCTGGGATTAAAGGCGTGCGCCACCACTGCCCAGCAAGAGAGGAGTTTTAAATGGCATTCAGAGTTAATACTAATACATCTGTTTCCACGGTGCCTCAACATATTTGTGTGTTTAAAACGGCCACAAAAACCCTTCCTCCACCCGTCTGGAAACCCTTTGAATGACAACCTTTTGTTTCCGAATGTAAGAACCAAGCTGTCTTTTTTTTTTTTTTTAAAGAAGATTGGCATTTGGCCTTTGTTCTTAGAATCGTTTGAAGGGCTTTGAGGCAAGCTCAGCGTGGGCCTCAGAACTCAGAACTCAATGCCCCAGCAATGGCTCCAGAGACACGGTTGTACCAACGATTAGATCCATTTAAGCAGCACTGACAACCCGTGCGCACGCGCACAACTCTCCATGCCCACACACGTGCAGATTCAAAAGAAGGCACTCGTGCCCAGACACTGCCCAAGTGGTCCAAGTTTGGCTCCATCTTGCTTTCTCTTGCACATCCCACACAAGGAATTTGTTTGCCCCTAGCAGGGTCGGTGGATACGATTCTTAGTTTTCTGTTGTCTGCACTGTGAAAGATGGAACGGATGCTGAGCCCAGATCCACTGTAGATGTATCTAGCACTGTACATACATACAAACATATGGGTTTGTGAGTTTTTTAAGCGGGTGGTGTTACAAGCTGAGTGACCTGTTTGGGGTTTGTTGTTGTTTTGCCAACTTGTCACAGGCTAGAGTCGCCCATGAAGAAGAGTGACGATTGAGAAAATGCCCTCACTAGATCCCCTATAGGGAAGCCTTCGGACAATTTGCTGATCAATGATTGATTTGAGAGGGTCTAGCCCACTTTGGGAAATGAAGTCCTGGGCCTGTGGTCCTGAGTTGTATAAGAAAGCAGCCAGAACAAGTCTCGGGGTGCAGGGTTGGGGGCTTCCCCAGTGGAGGGCTGTGTTTGACAGAGTGCCCACAGGGGACATAAGGAGTCAGCAAGGGGAGGGAGGAGTCACTTAGGCCATGGCATTCGGGGGAATCTCGAGGCTCTGACTGAGTAGTCATTACACAAGAAGCATGTGTTCGATTTTTCATTACGTGTCCAGGGTTGCAAGTTCAGTCACAATTAGAAAATACAAGCAGAACAGATTATGTGTTTTGTTTTGTTTGTTTGTTTGTTTGTTTTTTGGTTTTTCGAGACAGGGTTTCTCTGTGTAGCCCTGGCTGTTCTGGAACTCACTCTGTAGACCAGGCTGGCCTCGAACTCAGAAATCTGCCTGCCTCTGCCTCCCAAGTGCTGGGATTAAAGGCGTGCACCACCACTGCTTGGCACAGATTGTGTTTTTACTATCAGACCTATAACTCCAATTTAAAGACTCTAGAGAATGTCTCCTCTAAAGCAAACATGTTTATTATTATCTGACAGCCTGTTTGTAGGCTGCCAGGGTCTGCAGTTTGAAAGCACCCCAGACAAACAGAGAAAAATTCTGAACCTTTTTATGAATAGCAAATACTTATACCTAACTAACTTCTTTGACTATGTTTCATCATTTACACAATAAGGAGGAAGAGTTTTAGTTAATCTATCTCAGTTACTGAGTTATATTCTTCCAGAAGTGTACCCTGCAGGACCTCCTATCTTTAAATTATATTTTCAGAGAGCTCTAAGCATATTGTGTAGGGAGGCCTTGAATCTGTAACCTTTTTTCCTGGCTAGTCAGGGCTTGGCAATTGTCTCTGTTTACCCTTCATCAATTACACTGCTTGAGTTTGCTCAGGGGCAGATACCCCAAGAAGATTCCTGGAGTAATGGCCCCATCTAGCTATGTGCTTATCTGTGCTTAATAATCTCCAGGGCATAAGGGAGACTTCCAAATGGTGGCCAAATAAAGTTAATTTTAAGACTTTCTTTAAAAGACTCAGACATAGCCGGGCAGTGGTGGCACACGCCTTTAATCCCAGCATTTGGGAGACAGAGGCAGGCGGATTTCTGAGTTTGAGGCCAGCCTGGTCTACAGAGTGAGTTCCAGGACAGCCAGGGCTACACAAAGAAACCCTGTCTCAAAAAACCAAAAAGAAAGAAAGAAAGAAAGAAAAAAAAGACTCAGACATAATTTTCTCAGGAAAAGACATAAAATGAATCATAATACAGAAAGTCCCCAGGAACATAGCACATAGAGACCAAAACCCAAAAGTGAGAGACAGAAAGACAGCGGTCACAGCATTTGGCTCAGCTTTGCTGGGACTGTGCCCAGCAGCTGTTCTGCCTTTCTAGCTCTTCGCCATTTCCAGTGGATGTGGCTGTGCCAACGGGGAGTAAGCTGGAACGCAGCATCCTCTGTGACCTCTGCTTCAGTTCCCACCTCCATGTTGCTGCCTTGAGTCCCTGGCCTCACTTCTCTTCATGATGGACTATAAGCTGTAAGATGAAAGAAACCCCTCCCTCCCAAGTTGCTCTTGGTCATGAGGTTTTATCACAGCCATAGAAAGCAAACTAGAATGCTGCACATCTCTTCATCTGAATGTTGAAAGTTCAAAGTACTGCAAAGAGCTGGAGTTATATGAACATGGCACACACCTGCCCTCACCTGATAGGTCCACATATGGACACACTAAAAATCCATTGTGAAAAATTACCTCAAGACTACGTGCATTCGGTATATGTCATACATATGTGAACTTTGTGCTTAGACTTGGGTGTCAGCTCCAATATACCTCACTAAGTTTGTTAGGCTCTCCCAAAGTCCAAACCTTTTTAAACCTTGGGTCCACTTGGATGGGAGTCAAGTTAATATCAAGTGTATCTCTCCGGCTGCTCCTAGATGAAGCCACGTGCTCTATGCTACAGCAGTGCCTCATGATGAGATTTAAGTGTTGTAGAAATTACCTAATCTCAATTGGGGGCTTCTACACTGCCTTTGATCATTCAGTTCATGGATAAAGGCACACAACTGTTATTATAATAAGCCTTAATCGGCACTAGAACTGGACAGGTATCTACCCTCTAAGCTATTAGAATCGATTTCCCCATCAACAACTCCAAATTCTAAATTGCCACGTTCCATCTGGGCAGCTCTCAACTCCAATTGGCCAGCCCTCATGGCTGTGCTTTTATGACTCACCTACCCATGGTGTCTTCCTTCTCTGCTTCTCCCTCTCTTCACGGTTCTCCTCCAACTCCAAGCCCCGCCTATCTCAATTCTGCCCAACTATAGGCTGTCGGCATCTTTATTCACCAATCAGGGATGGCTTGGGGGCCAAGATCACACAGTTGCCATAGTTGCTGGGTCTACGTGTAGATACTCTCATCCTTGGGGACAACCATGCTTTGGGGACCAGCGTTTAGCATTACAATACATAGCAGAAGACCAAGCCTCAACATTTAAGTTGCATTGTTTGGGTGAGCATAAGATATGTGTGAAATAGAATGTCTCTATAGTTTGGCTGTGTGACTGGTTCATTGTAGGTACTTAACATCTGTTAGTAACCGGTAAATCTGTGATAGGATGCACACTGTATGGAACTCCAATCATTCCTCCCACTGTATTGGAAGATTGGCCTTATTCAAACTAGAAAGCAATTAGACAAGCCTATGGTTGGTTGATGGAGCTGGGAGCTACCACGGGGTGTTAGGAATTGAACCTGGGACTTTGGGAAGAGCAGCTGGCACTCTTTAACATCCAAGACAACTGTCCTGCTCCAAGCCTATGGCTATTGCATCAACCCTACAGATCAAGACTTCTCAAACCTTTGTCCACCATAGCTATCACTATGCTTAGAAAAACACAATCACTGGGCCCTGGTCCCAAAATCCATGCTTTAGAAGCCTTGACACGGGGTCCGAGAATTTGCCTTCTTCTGGTGCTTGGTAAACTACTCATAATAGAAAGATGGGCAGGGATGTGCACAGGGAGGTCCTTAGAAAAACAAACAGAAATGGGTTTTGATCATAAGAAAGGGAGATCTGCTCCAGTTATAAGAGGAAAAAAATACAGTAAACCTAGAGGGGACTGAAATATCACAGCCATTTGACACAATTCATACATGTGACTCATGCTATAGACCATCTCTCTGACTTTGCTTTCACTAACTAACCTGGAACTTGCTACGTGGACTAGGCTGGACTTGAACTCACGAAGATCTGACCTTTCAAGCGCTGGGGTTAAAAGTAGGCACTGTCATGCCTAGACATGTCTGTTTTTCTTTATGCCAAATCCTTTGGCACCAACAGGGAAGCCAGACTACCCCAGGCTACTAAGGAATAGCCATTGAAAGAGGGAGCATCCTCCTTCTCTGCTGAGTCTCTCCCCTAGGGACTCTGGGACCAGGAGATGGTGAACTTTGAAGTTACTTGAGACAGCTTGTGAGGGCTTAGCTCCTCAGACTGCACAGGAGACATCCCCTGCCCTTCCCCATAGTTCAGGGTCAACAGGAGCTGAGCCTTTCCAGCCCTCTAGCACCATGAGGAAGTGTGCTTTTTATAAACCAATAAACAACAAACAAGAGACCCACAGAGCATGTGGCACAGCCTCCACCTTTCTCTCTATAGTCCCTGCTCCACAGCTGGTGACTACCAGTCTTGCTCTGTGAGTCCCCTGTCCTCCTCTGGGGTCAGCTGCAAATGGCAGCCACAAAACACCGCAGGGATAATTTGCAAATATTGACCACATCTCAGAAACATCCTTAAAGGGGCCGCTGAGCTCTGTGGTTCATTTTCAAGAGACATAACTGTTTTTAAAGATTTACTTTTTTTAATGTAGGGTGCATTGCCAGCATGTATGTCTGTGTACCACAGACATGTGTATGCACATGTATCCATGTGTACCCTATGTATGCATGCGTATCACATGCAAGACCCACAGAGGCCAAAAGAGGACATTGGGTCCTCTAGAACTAGGGTTAGAGATCACTATGAGCTGCAGTGGATGCTGGGAACTGAACCCATGCCCTCTGTGAGAGTAACAAAGACTTGTAACTGCTGACCCCCTTAGCCTCTCTCCAGCTGTGAGACAGAACTTTTGTTTTAGACTCAGATACAGCTATCAGTTCGTGCCTGCATTCAAGGGGCCAAGGCAGAAAGATCTTAAGTTTGAGTCCAGTCTGGGGTACATAGGATGATCCTGTCTCAAAGGACAAAACAACCAGACAAAAATAAGACACGTAATGGACATTACATTGTAAGCATTCTCCCACCGGTGACTCAAAAGATGGGCTGGATGCTTTAAACATCACCTAGACCTCACAACGCCGACTGTGGCTCTTGGGGACCATCACATTGCCTGCTGCCTGTCATTTCTAGCCACAAAACTGAGAGCGCAGTAATTCTAGCCATCGGCCTCTCTACCTGTCCATTTTCACTGGCTGGGTGAGACAGCAGCTTTCGCCAGGTTGGGGCAAGCTGCATGCTGCTTTTTGAGGCTAAGGGGGCGGGGCCACGCATGAGCAGTGACCTTGCTTACGTAGACGCTCAGCTGGGACTAGGAGGAGCTCATGTACATTATAGAAAAAGAGGTTGAGAAATGCAAACGAACAGTCAAAATAAGGTATGGGTTAGCAAGGGAAAAAAACCTTAAGTGTGGTTCAAATATATTCGTAGCTTGCCTTTCCGAGTCTGGTAGACCTTTGCAAATTTCACAGTGACTATAGATAAGAGCGGAGTTGCAGTGTGGAATTTTTCACTTGGTACTCAGTGGCGTGGCTCTGCGTGTCTAAGTGAATTAAAGCCAACTTTTCCGCTTGTTCTGTTGTCACACTGATTGAGCCGCAAAGGGCAGTCCTGCCGATTGGTCTCATCCCAGACAATCACGTGGTATGGGCTCTGAATCTGGTGTAAGTTCTTAGTATGAATCCTTAAGTGTTCTAACCCCTCTCTAGGGAACGCCCCCTCTGCTCCTCCTCTGCCTCCTATTCCCCGACTTCTCCTTCTCCTCCTTCTCCTCCTCGTCTCCCCCTTCTTGTCTTTCCTTTTTCTTTGTTTTACAGAACACAGGTCATCAAACTGAGCCTTTTCATAGTCTTCCCACGGAGCCAAGCTGAAGGTGGCTGACCTTTCACACCTCAGTACCGCCTGCTTAATACCAACCACAGGACAGACCTTTGGAGTGCTGGGTTGTATACTCTGACGGGATTTCTAATGGGAGGGTTTAGTGAGTGATACTTTATTCCTGGCTTATTCTTTTGACAAGCACCTGCTGTACCCATGATTTAGATGCAAGGAGAGTTAGAGCAGCCCTTCGGTCAGGAAGGTACATGGATTTATGACTTACTAAGTAGGGTGAAAGCAAGAGGCCCCCAATCTTACATCTGGATTCTAGTTAATTCTAGCAAGCGAAAAAGGCTTGCCCTTTATTGATGATTTATTTAGTCATTTGGGGGGGGGGGGTATGTGTTGCTTGTTTAATCACTATCAGTTGGCGCTTTCTAAGTCGTGAAAGGATCCAACGTAATCTGCAGGCAAGGACAGTGTGACTCAGGCATTGGCAAAGTGACCTAGGCAGGCAAGGACACTATGGCATGAGCATTGGGCTATACATCCAAGGAGCAAACCAAGAAAAATGAAGATGCCAGGCTCAGTGCTTCCCGAGTCCAAAGCAAATCGAAGAGCAAACTGAGGAATAGCCGTCACTTCTTCAAAAGAGAAGTCTGACTCCCTGGCACAAATGTTGAAGATCAAAACTTCGAGAGTTAACAACATAGCAAAGACTGGCAAGGTTTTACACGTGGAACCAAGCTCTGAAGCTCCCTCTAGTAATATTCCATGGGGCCAGTGAGATAGCTCAGTGGATAAATATGTTTACTGTCACGCCTGGCAACCTAGGTTTGATCCCCAGAACCTATGTGGTAAAAGAAGAAAACCAAGGTCTGCAAGTCATCCCGTGACCCCTCACACATGTTCTGTTGCCCAGGCTGTAATGAAGGGTCCCCCCAGTGTCTCAGGAGTTTAGCCTCGGTTTTCAGCTAAGTCTTTATCTCAAAATCCTCAGGAAAGGCTTTTGCATTGTTCACAGGTCAAATAGAAAATCTCTCTCTGGTGCATTGAACCATATAATTTTATAGAAATAGCCAGAATTACCCATTGACTTGATAACAGGATCATAACAGTCTTGTAAATAGGAAAGTGTTTTCAGTTGGAAATATTGATTTGGATATAGATTACTTCGTGGCCAGCATACCTCTGATTCTGTCGGGCACATATGACAGAACATATAAAGTCTAACTCTTTCCACGATAAGCTGTAGAAAGATTCCCTATGGTTATGTAGAAAATGCCTTATATCATTTAAGTTTCTTTCTGCTTAAGAAAAATATTCCCTAGGAATTATAAGGGCTGTCAGTCTGTAGACTGTAGAACTCCATGTGTCATAAAAATGACTTTTGCCTCTTTAGAAGCATGCTGAATAAAACTTCACATAGAAGGATTTCTGGGCACTCTGTAATTTTCAAAATGCAAGTAGCTGACCAGAATCATCCATGTGTGTGTGGGTCCTCCTTCTCCCCAGATAGTTGGCCACCAGCCCATGAGGATGAAGGGAACAAAGAGGGTTTCAGATGGCCCATGAGTATGAACAGTAATAATGATACATGGGGACCAGCTGTGAGGAGACAGACTGACTTTATCTGGAGTGATCCAAGGATTATATACTTTTGGCTTAAGAAGGTAGGGATATCCATGGTTGGCAAAGGTCATTGGCTGAAGGGCTAAGGTACCGAGGTCCCTTATTAGCATAGGAAGGCATTCCAGGAAACTCAGGTGCTAGCTGAATGGGTTCTTATCAGGAGAAAGGAAGCTGAACCTGTGATCTAACTAAAGCTACCTGACATTCCACAGGTAGAGGTGTTTGGACCTTTTGAACTCCTCAGACAAGGTCAGAGAAGGAGAAGCCCTGCTCGGAAAGGGAGTCTCTCATTTTTCTTCCAAGCTCAGAAGCCTATCTGGACAATGGCAGACTTTGACCTTAATTAGCAGGGCAACATGTGTGTATGCAAGGAAGGTTGATGCTTGTGTGTACCAGGAAGATGCTGCCGCTGGCTGTCCCTGCTTCCCCCTTGTTGCTCACACACTGCCTGCCCTTCCTGACCACGTATTGAAGAATTTGAGAAAGGGCTGGAAAGAAAGGCTGAACTTTAAATAGGAAAAAAAAAAAAAAAAGAGAAGGCAAACAATGGACCAGTGCCTGCTGCTGGAATGTTCGTTGGGGGTGATACAGGACTGTTCTTAACAGCCAGGCAGGATTCCCGGATGTCCCATGCTTAACTCCAAGAGCAAGTTTGCCTCTGATGAGGAAAGAATCGGTGTTCACAATGTGGTCATTTTTACTGGCTCGGGAACGTTCATGAACATCCCAGCAGAACTGGGAGGTGTGGAAGGTTCAGGATAGAGGTGGCATCGGAGGTTCAGTGCAGATGCTGCTATTATTACTTGGGTTAAGTAACCCCCCAGAGGCCAAGTTTGAATTGCTATCACTGGCAACTGATCTGTCACTGTGAAGGGAAGGGGAGGGCCAGGAATCGTGTGGGGAGCAGAGCAGGTTGTGGGAGAGCAGATGTGTTCAGAAAGAATGTTTATAGGAATGAAGGCAATAAACACGAGAGGCCTTTGTGTGGCGTGAGGTCAATGAGCTAGGAAGATGAGATTCAGATGATGCATGCTGTGTCTGGTAAGGGGAGCTGCCGGGTCCTTAAGGGAGCCATGTGAGGGCTGTTCCAGAGCCAGAAGAACATTTAAGGACCCCTGTAGATTAGAAGCGTGCGTTTTCTAAGACATCCCAGAAGCAGGGACTGTTGGGTGGGTGCATAGGCATTCACTCCATCCACAGTCAGGCACAGAGAGCCTTCATAGAGTTAAACACTGTCTTGGCTACCCGTGGAGATCTTGATGAACGAGATAAGACAACCCCTGTCCCTGTGTGGCACAAGGTGTCTCTTAATTACACACTTAATTGTTTTGTTACATTTATGTTAAGTGCTATGAAGGAGAAATGGATGCGCAGGAAGGCCTTGGTGCATCGCTATGGCCCTGTGAGAAAGAAGTCAAGTACAAGAAACCTGACGTTTGAGAGAAGTTGCCAGACATTGGTGATATGGGGAACAAACCTGTCTCCACTTAAAAATTCAGTCTAGGATTACTAGCTATCAGATACCTTGTTAATTTGAATATAGACAACACACACACACACACACACACACACATACACACACACACACTTCCAACCCTTTACGTAAGGAACTTGGAAGCTATAAAATGGTTAAAACACAAAGGCATACCCTCTCTTGTCAGTGTGCTGTGTTAAGATGCTATCTGGCAATAAGAATTCAAATGTGACGGGGTGACGGGAGAAAGGGGAAGAGACCGTCTCTTTCCTCTGCTGTCCCTGTCCAACACTTTCACTGAAACCTCTGCCAAAATAGTATTTGATAATTGAGAAACTTTATAGGACACACCCACAATGCCAAGCTTTAGGCAACACTGACCGGACTTGACTGGAAGCCAGGAAAAGGCTGGTATAGAACCAGCCTTGTATGTGTAGCATTCTTGGAAAGTGGCACTAACATCCCGACTCTTACTTGAAAGCTTGTAGGCAGGATGTATCTAAAAGTTACAAACCTTTGCCCTGCCTGTCAGCACCAAAGAAGCATGGGAGGAGTCCAGCAGGAATGCAAATGATCTTGGGGCTTCTGTTGTGAATTTCAATGGTCATACCAGTTGTGTGGTGCTGACCTCTGTCTGTGGTGCTATATGTACCTTGCTATGTAAATTGATGCTGTGATGTTGCCCCACCCCTTTATTTGGGGGAGTGGGAACTTTTCTTTTCTTTTCTTTTTTTTTTTTGAGACAAGGTTTCTCTGTGTAGCCCTGGCTGTCCTGGAACTCACTCTGTAGACCAGGCTGGCCTCGAACTCAGAAATCCACCTGCCTCTGCCTCCTGAAACTTTTAATTGAGCATCAATTAAAATTTAATTTTAATTGTTTTAAAATTTTCAGTTCCTTTCCAGGCTTATATGATCTGATGTATTACATTGATGCAATCTCGAATACTAACGGTGGAGTTGGGAATAGAGACAATAGTCTTCATGGGGAACAGAGAAAAACCTACCTGGCCTAAGTAGGAGATGATTCTAATTCTATAGAGACTTGATGCTCCAGAGACAAGGGCATATGGGGAGGGCACCCTCTCAGTGGTGAAGGGGAGAGGGGAGGGGGAGGGGGAAGAACTCTGCAAGGGAGGACTGGGAGGGGACAACATTTGGGATGTAAATAAATAAAAAATTAATTAGCTAATTAAAGGAGAGAGAGAGAGAGAGAGAGAAGGAATAGACGGAAAAGAATAATATATTTCCCTGGCCCGGCATAGTCTTTGTATGCTGTATAAAGATTCATCAGTCACTCAGCTAGCAGAGTTGCTGGGAGCTGTTCTTGGCCCCACACTTAGCTAATCAGTAATGAGTTCTCCAGCCAGCCAGGCTAATGCAGAGAACACCACGGTCGAAAACCCTGCCCCTCTGCAGGAAGCCTTTGTTTTTCTCCATCCATACCTGGTCCTGTTATTCCCTTCAGCAGCCCCTGTTGCCGATGATACAGATCCACACCCCACAGTCAGAATGCCTATCCCCTGCCACTGTCTTCTGCCCTTCCATCTCCTTCCTTCTCCTCTGATACCCACTGTCTTAGTTAGGGTTTCCATTGTTATGAAGAGACACCATGACCAAAGCAACTCTTATAAGGGACAACAGTTAATTGGGTCTGGCTTACAGTTTCAGAGGTTCAGTCCATTATCATCCTGGCGGAAGCATGGCAGTGTCCAGGCAAACATGGTACTGGAGAAGGAGCTGAGAGTCCTATATCTGAAAACATCCAGCATAAGTGTCTTCCACAGGCGTCGGAGCTTGAGCACTAGGAGCCCTCAAAGCCCACCCCACAGTGATGCACTTCCTCCAATAAAGCCATACCTATTCCAACAAGGCTGCACCTCCTAAGAGTAGCACTTCCCTTGGGCCAAGCATATTCAAACCACCACACCTGCCTTTCCTCCTACCTCCCAGCGTCCTGTATCCTCAGCTAACCTAAGCTAAGCCATGCTGCATCTCTGTGACTTCTTTCCTGCCATTCACTCCATCTATTTTGCCTTTCTCTTAGGTATTGATTCCTACCTATTAGCTACCCAACTGATGCTCATTCCACACACCCGCTTACTGACCATATAAATGGTGGCCTAGGCACTTGGCCATCTTGATGACTACCAATAACAACATGAGCATGATGTCATACCAGACTTCACCTAAGGGCTCTTGCCAAGTAGTGTGATTGAACTCTGCTTTCCCCGTGCTTATAGATGGGGGAGCTGGTTTTCCCCACAGAAGAGCATCGGGGCAGCCAACCACTACTTGGGGTGAGGTCTGTTCTTACCCTAAGCCTCTTCTCTTTCTAATACACCACATTTACTTATCTATTTAAAAAGCTGGCTGGCTACACAGGGTGATTTTAACTTAAGGTTCCCAAGTAGGACATTAATAGGTATTTTCAAGAGATCGATTACAATTTACTGGGTCTTCTGAAGTGGTTAATGCAGATGTCACTCAAGGTGAGTATGAATTAGAATTGTTCTTGCATCCCACAAAGACCCGTTCTCCAGCTCCATCACGATCGCTGAGGAATCATACTGAGAGCCAAAGTCAGCAAAGGGTACGGAGCACCAGATCTTGAAATACATATACAATATGATACATATACAAATACAATGCTCCAGCCTAGAAGTGACTCTGACTATTGATCTGTCGACATATGAGGGTAGAGATGGGAAGTGAATGAGGGTGAACTGTCTCCTTAGCTCGTACATGCACCTTCAAGTAACCAACAACATCAGCGTTAGTAGGCTAGACTGACATTGTCGTCCCTTGATAAGTGGGTTGGAGAGAGCTGGTAAGTTGCCCAAAGTAACCAAGCCAGAAGATTACAAGCTTGGATTAAACTCAAGCATTTGAGTGCTAAGCGTATACAGAGAGCCCTGTACTTGGAACTGACACAGGGTGGAGCTGACATCAGTGGCCTGTGTCACACATGCAGCTTCTCTGCACACATTCCAAGACCATCTTTCTTTTGAATTGCACGCACCTTTTGGCTTTTGGAAAAGCCGCTCTGAATATATATCTGTCTCCATATGACTATTGACAAGGGTGAACCAAAATTACTAGTGAGCCCTGGTAAATGGCTGCTTCCTTCCATGTAGAATTTGCATGGCAGGAGAATCAAAAACAAACCTTGAAGTTAGAACCAGATTCCCATTGTGGTCACCAATAATAGCTCTGTCCTTAACTCGATGGCTTAGCATCCCTGCCTTGCCTTAGAAAGAAGAGACTGACACCTGCCGCATTTGGTTGCGATTGAGTATGCCAGGCTAGCTCTTACAAGCCACTGTTCTGTGTTAGTCCCATTTGGCCTGCTATTTAAAAAAAAGAAAATGCCAGAATGGGCAGTATATAAACAGCAGGCAACATAATTCCTCAAGCCCTGCCCTTAATAATCATATTGGAGAGAATTGACAAGGAGCAGGCAGAAGGTGGGTTCTAAAAACACCGGTGATAGGGCTGAAGAGATGGCCGGCCGAGGTAAGTGCTTGCCTCATGAGGCCTTCGGTTTGCTCTTCAGAACATAAGAAATTCAGTCATCGAGTTAAGGACAGAGCTATTATATGCATTACATACATAGAATCCCAGCACTGAGGAGGCAGACACAGGCAGATCTCTGCACATCACTACTCACCCCCTAGTCTAATTGGCCATCCCTAAGTCCCAGTGAGAGACTCTGCCTCAAAAGACAAAGGAAATGAATGGCTCATGTGAAATAATGCCATCTGAGATAAATAATCCCCTGGCCTCTGTGTGCATGCATGTATGCTCCCTGGCCTCTGCATGCATGTATGTATACCCCCTGGCCTTTGTGTGCATGCATGTATGCTCCCACACATACACCTGCATACACATGGATGGGTAAACATATGCACAAATGAAAGTATTGGCAATAACTAATCTTAGTAAAAATTACCATTTTGGCGTATGGTAATTGCTGACAATATGCTCAGTACCTATAGTGCACAATCTCATCCCTACAGGGTCACTGTATAAATTATCAGCATTTGTCAACTTGACACACCTGGGTAAAAGGACCCTCAAATGAGGAATTACCTCCATCAGACTGGCTCTTGGACATGTCTTGGAGGCATTTTCATGATTGTTAATTAATGGATGAAGACCCACCCTACATTGGGTGGCACAGTCCCTAGGCAGGTGGGCTTGGCATGCATAAGAAAAGTATCCACTGCAAGCCAGACAAAACCAGGCGGCATTCCTCAGTGCTCTCTGATTCCTTTCCTGTCTCCAGGTTTCTGCCTTGAGCTCCTGGCTTGGCTTCCCTTGATGATACACTGTGACCTGTGAGCCAAATAAACTCTTTGTCTCCAAGTTAGTTTTGATTGTGGTGCTTATCACATCAAACTAGATGTCTTACTTAGGGTTTTACAGCTGTGAACAGACACCATGACCAACACAACTCTTATAAGGACATCATTTAATTGGGGCTGGCTTACAGGTTCAAAGGTTCAGTCCATTATCTTCAAGGTGGGAACATGGCAGCCTCCAGGCAGACATGGTCAGGCAGAGCTGAGAGTTCTACATCTGAAGGCTGCTAGCAGAATACTAACTTCCAGGCAGCTAGGATGAGGGTCTTAAAGCCCACACCCACAGTGACACACCTCCTCCAACAAGGCCACACCTCCTAATAGTGCCACTCCCTGGGCCGAGCATATATACACCATCACACTAGAACAACGTGAGAAATTCATACATGTGTACCCGAGATATGTACACATCTTTCTACAGCAACAGTGCTCAGAATTGCTAAGAACCATTAGTGGAAACAACTTAAACTTCAGTCAACAATAGAACAATGCAAACACTGGGATCCATGTCTGCAGTGGGCAGCTCTGTGGCAATGGAGGTGAGCCATGGCCACAGGATACAACGTGGATGAAAGTCACTCACAGGATGCTTTGTGAAAATTGCCAGGCTGTACCGTGTGGCTTCACTGCTACAGCCTTCCTAAGCTCTCTGTATAAGAGCAGTAAGATTGGGGGTGGGTGGGGGTAAGCAACCCGTGATAACTAAAACCATCTTTCCCTAATGGGGAGGAACGAACAAGAGGGCAATGCCAAGCCCAACTGCCCTGGCATTCGGGTGGCCACTCCCCCACCTGACTAGGAGCTCTGTGGGTTTTGGCTTTTAATTCACAGTATTATAGTGTTTTAAATCATTGTATTTTATTAAGAAAATCTATAGAGATCCATATGAGAGAACTTCCATAGGGCTGTCCAGTGGGCTCCTTGTGACTCTGCCTGGAGAGATTATAATGAACGGGAAGAAAATGTCTATTTTTTCCCTAGTCTTCTATGGCCTAAGATGTTTTAGAACAAAGGCAGGGGTTTGCTTAAATATGTGCTTACTTTTTGAGTGGCTGAGGTTTGATCTGTAATCTTAGCCGGTTAATTCCATTTAAATCAAAAGCGTCAGGGGACAAAAAAAAAACAAAACAAAAAACCAAACAAACAACAAAAAAAACAATTTAGCTTCCTGTTGACTCCCTCTCGTTTTTATTTGCCACTATCACATTCGTTAGTGGCATCGATCATGGCTTGCTGATTATTAAAAAGTACAGTATAGCCGGGCAGTGATGGCGCACGCCTTTAATCCCAGCACTCGGGAGGCAGAGGCAGGCAGATTTCTGAGTTCGAGGCCGGCCTGGTCTACAGAGTGAGTTCCAGGACAGCCAGGGCTACACAGAGAAACCCTGTCTCGAAAAACCAAAAAAAACAAAAAACAAAAAAACCCCAAAAAAGTACAGTATAGAACGAGTACTATTTTTAAAAACAGCCTTAGACTGGATTTTCATGGAGGAGATTGATATGTTGAAAGGAAACACAGGAAGAGATATTTGCTTTGGTCCAGTGACCTTGGACATCATCAGCGGCCAGAGGACATGTAGGCTCAATGCAAAAACTAGCCATCCTGTCCTCCCCAGCGCCTTCCCCTTTGACTGTGGACTTCTGCACACACACATACATACACTCACAAGTTCACTCTCTGGGTCAGGCTTTCTTCCTGGATAGTCTCCTGCCCTCCTCACAGACCAGCTCCTCCGATGAAGTTTCCTCTGGCTCTGCTCTTTCCCGGAGAGAAGTCTTCACCACTCTCTGGCCTGACACTCTCTGTGTTATGTTGCCATTGCTGATATATCTGTTTCACAGATGTCTCCCTTTGTCTCTTTACTTGAGAAGCTGATGTCACCTCAAGTGTACTGGAGCCATCTGATAAAGCATCTGACGGAGGATGCTGGGCATCCTTTGGAGTGCAAAACATAGACAGCCATTGTAGTCAAGCCTCAGTAAATTACCGTGGGCATCTGTAACTCACTCTTAAGTGGACCATGAGGGACTCTTCTCCTGGGGGGCAAAACATGTGCCCCCAAAAGCATTTCTTTCATTATGCTATGGAATTCATTTGAAAGTTAAATTATCAAGTAAAACAAGGCAAAAAAACAAGGGATAATTCAGGCTTGCCTCACTAAAATCTACCCCAGTGAATAAAGCTGTTTGTATTGGTGTCAAAATGTAAATAATTTTCCCACTACTTTCTCAGCCTTAATAGATCAGGCAGTGTGTGAAATCCCCAGGAGAACTGGTGTGTTTTCTTCCCATAAACCTATGCACTTCAGAGATTTGCTCATTTGGTTTGAGAGAATACAGACTTCTATTGATGTGATAAATAAAACTCCATGACTGTTAGGGTTTCTACTGCTGCAAAGAAACACCATGACCAAAAGGGAAGCTGGGGAAGAAAGGGTTTATTTGGCTTACACTGCCATATTGCTGTTCATCATGGAAGGGACTCAAGCAGGGCTGGAATCCGGAGGGAGGAGCTGATGCAGAAGCCACGGAGGGGTCCTGTTAACCAGATTGCTCATCGTGGCTTGCTTAGCCTGTTTTTTTGTTTGTTTGTTTTTTAAATAGACTCTAGTACCAACAGCTCAGGGATGGTCCCACCCACAATATGTTAGGTCCTCCCCCATTGATCACAAATTAAGAAAATGCCTTATAGCAGGATCTTATAGAGACATTTTCAGAATTGAGGCTCCTTCCTTCCTAATGATTCAAGCTTGGGACGAGTTGACTTAAAACTAACCAGAACAATGGTCAAAGCAACTCAAAGAGGAAAGGTCACACTTCATCACTAATGGAAGTCAGGGCAGGAACTCCAGGCAGGAACCTAAAGGAAGGAACTGAAGCAGAGGCCATAGATGAATGCTTTTTACTGGCTTGCTCCCTGTGGCTTCTTTGGCTTCCTTCCTTTCTCCTCCTCCTCCTCCTCCTCCTCCTCCTCCTCCTCCTCCTCCTCCTCCTCCTCTTCTTCTTCTTCTTTTTGGTTTTTCGAGACAGGGTTTCTCTGTATAGCCCTGGCTGTCCTGGAACTCACTCTGTAGACCAGGCTGGCCTCGAACTCAGAAATCTGCCTGTCTCTGCCTCCCAAGTGCTGGGATTAAAGGTGTGCGCCACCACTGCCCGGCTCCAAGTCATTTTATTTACAGATATTTAGTGAGTAGGTGACTCATATGGAATGCACTGTCTAATGGGACCTCTGGGTGGGTAAACAACAATCTTCAACTGTCATACAATGTGGGAGAGAACCAGAGATTGAGGGCAGCACCTGGAGCATCCCCAACCCTGTGCTGGGGTCTGAGGCAGGTTCAGTGAGAGGCAAATCGGACAGGGGGGTTGCTGCAAAGAGAGGCTACTCTGGTCTGAGTTTGGAAAGTACAGTGAATGGGAGGGTGAGGTGTGGACTGACTGTACAGAATAGAAAATGCTACTTTACCTGAGATGGAGCTTCACTGAGTGTGAAGAAGCGAGAGAAGAGAAAGGAAAGACAGGATCGGATCGCTGTCTCCAGTGTGAGCAAAGGAGCCTGAGCTGGGGAGGTAGGAGGGAGAAGGCTGAAGCGACATTGAGTTTAACTGAGACTGTATTGGCTGTGACTGAACACCTGGAGGCTGTCCAACATGAGACATCACATGTAAATAGAGCTCAAATAGTAGGGCAGCCATAAACTGAGAAACCAGAGAGAAAGAAACCAACATTATCAAAGAACATATCAAGAAAAAGCTTCAGAACCATTGGATGCAGGTTAAAAGGATCTACCAGGTCTCTTTGCATAATAGGTGAAAAAGGCAAGCAGGTACACTAGAGAATCAGAGGTAATAAGTGTTCTTCAAGAAAGTAAAAGCCGAGATTTATCAGTGTTAGGCTTCTTGTTAGCAACCCGGGAACCCAAAGAGAAATCCCTTTGCATCTCGGAATGAAGTGATCACCACATCAAATTTTGAATTAAAGCGAACATTTGATTGGAAGGAGTTTTGAGCAGTGGAAAATTTAAAGAGAAAAAAATTAGCAGTGTTCTGCCAAAGTAAAGAGGCTGGTCACGAAGCCACTAAGCTGGCCACGAAGTCACTAAAGAAGCTGGCCACGAAATAGAGCCACCGGAATTTAGAAAACATGAGGCTCATATAGGAAGAGGCAAAAGCTTGGGCAAGTTCAACAGCCAGGCTGTACCAGTAAGGTCTACCCTTAGCTGCCAGCCTCCACTAGCCAGGCTCTTGTCTCCTAACGGTGACGCAGCTTCCGCAAACAGCATTACCTGCTGTAGATCTAGTGTCTGGACCTGGGAGCCTCCAGGGGCCACTTTACACTCAATCCACAGCACAGGGGGAATGTGAGCCCTTCCGCCCAAGTCGTGGTGCTGAGAGAGGCTGGGGGCGTGGCAGTTGGAGGGGTTGTTACAGAGTAACAGGAAACAGAGGCTTGGAGGACGAGAAATGAGCAGACAGTGAGGACAATTAGGCACACCAGGACAGGTTGAGCCTCAGCCTAGAGAATTCTGGGATCAGACCGCCAGGCTTTCTTGTTGCTCTACGTAACACAGACTATTGCTTACCGTGGGTTGACCTCTCTCTCTCTACTATTGGCGCACGCCTTTAATCCCAGCACTCGGGAGGCAGAGGCAGGCAGATTTCTGAGTTCGAGGCCAGCCTGGTCTACAGAGGGAGTTCCAGGACAGCCAGGGCTACACAGAGAAACCCTGTCTCGAAAAAAAAAAAAAAAAGAAAAAGAAAAAGAAAAAGAAATTGAAATAATGCGAAGTCATCAAAAATAAATAGTTCAAGCTATTTAATCCTACTTCTTAGAACTTAGTACGACTAAACCTCTAGAAACCTTAATACAGGTTCTATTTTGTGCGATGACATGAGACAATACCTTGAGTTCTATTCAACAGCTAACATCTTTATTTATTGTGGATGTCTTTCCATGCCAGTGTAATATTTTTAATGACAGCATAGTACTCCGAGGCTTGAGTGTGTGTGTGTGTGTGTGTGTGTGTGTGTGTGAGATAATTTAGGTCTTCTTCAATGTGAATTTTGTTGATATTCACGTATTCATTGTTGTAAATGACGACCTGTCTTCGAGCACATATTTTGCATGCCCGGAGAGGTGCTCCATAGTGATATTTGCAGAAGTGGAATTTCAAAGTCACAGTTATTCATTCTTAAGTGTTTGGTTGGGACTATAGCTGTGTTCCGCGAGAGAGGGGGATGGGAAACTCAATTCAGACCAAATAAATATTCATGAGTAACTTGCCTGTAAAGCAGGAAACATGTTTGGTGACTTTGGAGGCAACTAATGTTTCCCTTCTTAGTTCCCCAGAGTCTTGGTTTCTTTTCCTATTTGTTGATCTAACACAAAAGCAGAGGGCAGGCAGAAAAGGATGACATTAGTGCTGTGGTGGTTGCCTGTGATACCTGGAGAATGGAGCGGGGGCAGCAAAAGATAGTATTACAATGTTTGAAAGGGGGGAAGCCGGCAAAATTTAAATATAGGAAAGGTCTGCTCTGCAAAATGAGCAAAGAGCTCTGACATATCGGGGAGAGAAATGGGCTTGCAGTTAGGTCACTGCTGACACATTCGATTCCTGTGCAGTCCTTCGGTGTCTGTCAGTAATTGCATGCCTGGCTTGTCGGCGCCGGCGGGGCGTGGGCCTGGAGAACATTCTCGCACGCACTGTCCGGTGGGAGCAGGAATGAGTGGGCATGTAGCGGGCAGTTGCAGCCTACTGAGCAATACTGAGGATGCGCAGACTTCAGCTTTCAGAGAGAAGGCACTCTGTCTGCCCCCAGTCATCTTCTCAGGCCATCTACCCATGCGTGCCTCTAGATCACACCCTTGCCCGGGTTATCCCTCCTGCAGAGCATGCTGGGATAGTTCCAGGATGGCTAAGCAGAAGCCCAGGGGGCTCTGAATGGAAACCAATCAGAGGTCTTCCCTGCTCAGCCAGCTTGCAGGTGTTCTTTTGTCAATCACTCCTCTCCCTGTCTTCAGTAGACTAAATTGGTGCCTACATACAGAGAAATTTTAACTCCTGGATGTCTTGTGAGGTCACAGTTTACTGAGACCGCCGGAGTAAGTGGTGTTTTCATCCAACCAGAGACATGTGGGCCCATTTCAGGGGACACTTAGACCTAAATCCCTGTGTTATAAACAAGAGTGTCACTCTCCCAGCTACAGGGGCGGGGACATTGACTATAACAAATCACCCATTTCTTTTTATAGATGTATTCATTTTATTTATATGGATACACTGTAGTGGTCTTCAGACACACCAGAAGAGGGCATCAGATCCCATTACAGATGGTTGTGAGCCACCATGTGGTTGCTGGGAATTGAGCTCAGGACCTCCGGAAGAGCCTGAGTCGGTGCCCTTAACCGCTGAGCCATCTCTCCAGCCCTTCCAACTACTTTCTTGTTGTTCTATTTTCCTGATATTAGGTAGTCTTTCCCACAGCATCTTGTATTACAGCTTTGTACATAACTGGCTTTTTCTCTCTTCTGTTCCTCTTTACCATCTGTAGGAGCAAAGAAAGAGTTGCAGAAAGATCCAGAAACTAAGAAGCCTGCTGTTTCGTCTCCCAAGAGGACAGCATCTGCTGCTACCAAGCTTCATTCACCAGGTACTTGCCCATGCAGTCTGTGCTAGAGGGTGAGGCCTGCTTTTGGAACTGAGTTCATTCAGATGCTGTTGATGGATGTACACCAGCCTCTCTCTCTCTCTCTCTCTCTCTCTCTCTCTCTCACATGCACACACATGCGCACGCGTTCTGTTTTTCCTCATCCCATACGAAAGGAACCTATAAAAACCAAGATGTTATGCCATGTGCACATTCGTGAAAGAATTTTTTTGTAAAGCAATATATGCTAGAATGAGAACATATAATTCAATAGGAGGGTCTAAGCTCAAGAAGAATTATTTCATAAAAGGAAGAAAGACAAGCTGTATAGAATAAAACCTAGCTTTGAGCTGGGAGGTGGTGGCTGATGTCTTTGATCCCACCACTTGGAAGGCAGAAGCAGGCAGATCTCTGTGAGTTCGAGGCCAGCCTGGTCTACAGAGTGAATTCCAGGACAGCCAGGGCTACACGGAGAAACCCTGTCTTGTAAAAACCAAAACAAAAACAAAAAAAACCTAACTCCCCCTCCAAGACAAACCACAAACAAACAAACAAACAACCCACCTAGCTTTGGACTGCTTCCAGTGCATGCCTAAAATATAAGAATGTTTCAAAAGTTGAAATATGGAAATATTTATATTCATGAAATGCCAATCAATTGATAGTTAAATATCAATGATTAATGCATGTTAAATCACCTCTACGTATAAAATGTGCCTCTTGGTCAGTTTTGACATGGGCACTCACCTGTGGACTTTTCAATCAAGAGAATGCACGTATCCATCTGCTCCCAAAATGTCATGGTATATCTTGATAGGCCCAAGTGCCCTGTCTGCCATACCCCCAACCCAACCCCACCCATTTCTGGTCTGTTCTATCATTAGTAGTTTTCTAAAATCTCATTTAAATGGAATCGTGTGATACATTGCTATTTTCCTGTCTTCTTTAATAGCCCCTTCCTTTACATTGGTGCATTCGCCGATGTGTTCATTACGTTTCTGTTGCTGTGGTAAAACACTGTCCCCTGTAGTTGAGCAGGAAGCCCCGAGCGAGTGAATTCCTGAGTGTGTGTGTACCCTGGGCATGGGCTCAATGTGTCAAGGACCCATCCTCCATGGCCTCAGCCTCAGAGGGAGTCAGTGTGTGCAAAACGTCCACCATAGCTTTCTCCCCCCAGGTGTTTAAGGACTGAAGACCGTTCCCCAACAGAGACTGAGATAGCTAAACCTGGCTCCTTGTTCAGCTGTATGGAATGACCCCACCTTGCTGTAAAATAAACACCCTGAGCTTCTGGTACATGGCTGGGATACAGCCAAGATCCCAGACCACCCAGTCCCAGCTTTTTGTCTGTGTGCTCGTCTGTCTGTCTGTCTGTCTCTCATTTTTCTGCCACCCCAGTCAGGTATAAGTTCCTGGAGGCTGTGCAAGGATTCATTAGTGACAAAGGCAACTACTATGGGAGAAAGAGTTTATTTGGGCTTAAAATTCCAGAGGGATAAGAGTCTGTCATTTTGTGGTAGCGAGCAGCTAGTATGGTGGCTTCAGCCGAAAGCTAGGAGCTCACAACCCCTCCTTTAAGCAAAAAGCTTAGAGAATGGACATTGGAGATAACAGGAGGCTTTGAAACCTCAAAGCCAGCTCCTAGTAAAGACTTCCTCCGGTAAGGCCACACCCCATAAGCCTCCCCAAACATCGGCAGCAGCTGAGGACCAAGTGTTCAAATACATCAGCCTATGGCGGACTCTCATTCAAACCACTATACCCAGCTTACTTATTTCCCTAACAATGGTCCTTTGAGGCCATTTGCCTATAGGAACCAAAGTCAAGCAGCTATGGTGTTTGTGGGTGATGCGGCATTGATAGCTGCACTCATTTCTCTTTGCTAAATACCTTAGTAGCTGGGTGTGTGGGTTGTGTGGTGATTCTGTGCTTCACTTCTTTAAACTGGGCCAAATTTGTTTCCTAAAGTAATTTACTGTTTGCCTTCTGGATGGTAGCGCATGTGGGTTTTGCTAATGCCTGCTGTGCTTGCTCATGGATTACATAAGAGGAGGCTTCTCCTTCACTTACCTGTCGTTTATAAAGGATCAGACACAGGACACAGATGAGCATCCGGGAGAAAGTTCCTTAGCATGGGAACCAGAAATCCCCCCCCCCCTCCAGTGACAGCATCTCTCTTTTGCTTTGGAACAAGCTCCATAGATTTGTCTAATCAGGCAAGAAGCTCTCTAGACCCTGCGGTTTAGGGGTGCTTAGAAACGTCAACATATAGGTGGAATTGATTAGTCTCTCAACTCCCAGACCCCCTTCCTCCTCAGAGGTCAAGGGTGATCAATTAAATTCAGGCAGAATGACAGTGAAATATCCCACAGGCCAATCAGATGGAGGTAATTCCTCAAACAAGGTTTCCTCTTCCCGGGTAACAAAACCAATCAGCATGGCAGAAACTTCTGGCAAACAGCTGCCAGTACTAAGTAGGAAAATCAAATAGCATTCCATCCCACAAAACCTTCTGAACTACGTTTATTCATAAAAAGAAAGCTTTCTTCAAGTCCACCAAGAATTCTACTCCAGCCCGGCAGTGGTGGCGCACGCCTTTAATCCCAGCATTCGGGAGGCAGAGGCAGGTGGATTTCTGAGTTCGAGGCCAGCCTGGTCTACAGAGTGAGTTCCAGGACAGCCAGGGCTACATAGAGAAACCCTGTCTCCAAAAAAAAAAAAAAAAGAACTCTACTCCTGTGCCCGTGCCCGTGGGATACAGCTCTGTAAGGACAATGACCAAGTCCATAAAGGACTTCTCCTTCCACTGAGAAGCTATCAAAGCTGTGTCCAGTCCTTGCTTCCACCTTGTTTACAAGTGTGAAGGTCATGGCCCCCTGTCACATTATCGACGTGCAGGTGCCAGCACAGCTCCGTGTCTGTGACCGAGGATAAGCTTTCCAGATCTAATTAAATCACCTCCGTTTCATCCACAGTCATCCCCTGGGTGGTGCCTGGATGGTGCGAATGAATTTTTAATACCCGCTTTCCATTCTCAAACAGCACATCCTCCCCAGTGCTCAGCCGTTGCACGCAAACAACTGTTGACATTCACCTTTGTGCTGAAGTCCAGTTACCAGCTTCTCCCTAGGGGCAAGCTGTCACATGTCATTGTGGTCAGTTTCTGCTCTAACCTGATTTAAGCAGCCAGTAGGATGGCTTGAAAGAAACTGTGACTGGGGCAAGATTCAGACAGCGGGAGTGTAGTCGGGATTTAGAGCAAACCCCTGGCCCTGAGAGGTTCAGATTAGCCCCACACATGAGGGAATCGGAGCAGCCTGGGTAGAGAGGAACCAGAGGACCCGGATGCTTCCCTCTTAGACAGTGGTTGGCTAAAAACCAGGGATCAGCCTGATTCCTTGCTCACCCACTGAACCCTGCATGGCACCAGACACAGAGAAAACGTTCAATAACAGAATCAAGTATTTGGGGCCCTAAAAATCCTAGAATGAATTATTCATCGAAAATCAGCTATCCAGCCAGGCAGTGGTGGTGCATGCCTTTAATCCCAGCACTAGGGAGGCAGAGGCAGGCAGATTTCTGAGTTCGAGGCCAGCCTGGTCTACAGAATGAGCTCCAGGACAGCCAGGGCTCTCATAGGAAAGCAGGATCCTTGCATGATACTGATGAAATTGTCAGTTTGTGCAGCCACAGTGACCACTGAGATTCGCCATCACAAACCCTTTCTAGCTAATAATAACTAATAATAGAGAACTCGGTAGCCAGCCTCATTGCTCAGTTCTTCCTTCCTAATGCCTCAGTTCTGGGGACTGGGATTTGGATAAACCATGACAGTGACTGAGTATTAAGGTGCAGTCAACAAGGAGTCCTAAACAAGGACTTTTTCTCTGGGTCACTTAGTGTCACAAAGTAGCTAAGCTTATGGAGTTGATCTTAAAAGTTGATGTTCTTCATCCGCCTCTGGCATGGATAAGGTTGTCAGTGGCTAGGTGCTCCCTGGAGGTGAAACATGAGCTGACTTCATGCATTCAACTGAACACTGGAACTTTGAACACATGAATATAAGCAACGTAATAATATCAATTTCAAAATGACTTTCAATGGTAGCATTTCTTTTTTTTTTTTTTTTTTTTTTTTTTTGGTTTTTCGAGACAAGGTTTCTCTGTGTAGCCCTGGCTGTCCTGGAACTCACTCTGTAGACCAGGCTGGCCTCGAACTCAGAAATCCACCTGCCTCTGCCTCCCAAGTGCTGGGATTTAAGGCGTGCACCACCACTGCCCGGCCAATGGTAGCATTTCACTGGCTTCTTTTATGGTATACATTTATGGTGTACATTATACTGAGTATAATTTTTTAACCTAACTTTATATGATAGTTATATCATATAACTATATTTGATAACTATACTGGATAGTTTTATGTCAACTTGACACAAGCTAGAATCAGTAGAAAGGGAGGAACCTCCATAAGATCCAGCTGTAGGACATTTCCTTAGGCAGTGATTGATGGGGGAGGGCTCCACCCATTGTGGGTGGTCCTGGGTTCTGTAAGAAAGCAGGCTGAGCAAGCCATGAGGGGGTAGACCAGTAAGCAGCACCCCTCCATGGCCTCTGCATCAGCTCCTGCCTCCAGGTTCCTGCTCTGGTTGAGTTCCTGTCCTGATTTCCTCCAATGATAAACAGTATGGAAGATTTGGAAGTATAAACCAAATAAATCTTCCCTCCCCCCACCCAACTTGCTTTTCGGTCATGGTGTGTCATTGTACCGTAGTAATCACAGCTAAGACAATAACAACAACTAAGACAATAACAACAATGACAACAACAATAACAACAACACTTTTAAATATGGTAAGTGCTAGGGTTGGAGAGATGGCTCAGCAGTTAAGAGCACTTATTTCTCTTGCAGAGGACCTAGGTTTGACTTCCCGTCCCCACATGATCGCTCACAACCATCTGTAACTTCATTTCTAGAGGATCCGACGCCTTCTTCTGGCCTCTATGAGCACTGCACACATGTGGTGCACAGACATATATGCAGGCAAAACACCTACACACATAAAATGAAATTTTCAAAAATATATGTGATAGGTTATGGGATCCTTTCCAGACAAGAGTAAAGCTGACGGTTAAAAATATAAGACAGGAGGCTGGCGAGAAGGCTCAATGGCAGAGGACCTGAGTTCAGTGCCCATGCCAGGTGGCTCACAACTGCATATCAATCCAGCTTCTAGGCCCTCTGCTGACCTGTTTGTGTGCTCACACACCTGCTCACATGTACACATGCATATACACAGAAATAAAATAAAATAAATATATATTTTGATATGTTAAGTATGCAGAAATTTAATTGTATTAAATATATAATTATAGTAATATACATTTTATATATAAAATAAATAAAATATATTAAACATATATTAAACACGCCCACGTGTGCATGTACGCAAGTGCACGTGCGCACGCGTGCGCACACACACACACACACACACACACACAGCAGTGTGAATGGGCTAAGGCACACATCTCAGAGCTACCCTGTAAACTGTGATGACAGCCTTAGTTTGCTGTTGCTTCCTTTCACGTCTGAGAGAAGTACCTTCTATCATAAAGGCGCCAGGTGCCACGTGCCGAAGCTTGTTGACTAAAGTCTGAGCATGTTTGAAAAAGTCGCCAGCCATCTCACAACCGTAAAAGGACAAACAGCACTCTTGGGAGAAAGGGAACTTAGACCCAGAGGTCTCCAGAGGGTCGCAGCAGTAATCTCTCTCCCCTCCTTCTCTGAGATTTTGAGGGAAACTGGGTTTTGTTGTTCAATACTGAGAATGCCATGGTGATACACGCACAATTCAAGATTGAGCTGTCTAAAACGTGCGTGTACTTTTTCTGGAATAGAATATATTTTGATCACATAAAGACAATTTTTGAGGTGCAATTCTGCCTGAGTCCCAGAAATTAAGGTATGTTGCCTGTGATGTCCCACCACAGCCTCTGATGACTTAAGAGAAGGATGATTCCATTAACATTATCATGCCTGTGCCTGAGTCACTGGTCAGATGAGGCCATTTGTGTGTCACTTTACTTTAAGTACCTCTGTATCACACACTGCATTTGGGCTTTGCATCTTGCTCCCTGGGGCTTTAGAAAAGGGAAAAAAAATCAGAAGAGAAGGAAAGAGCACCTAGAAGACTTTAGGTGACACAGGGACATCCATCTGTACACAGGGAGACCATGTCTGGGATATCAGATCCTGGCTAGCTGCAGGCTCTCTGGCTGCCTGTGTGGACAGCATGTCTCTGTGCCTCAGTGGAGGGATGGTGGTCCATGGATCCTTAGTCATGATGACCTTGTTTGCCATGAGCACTTTCCTGGGGCCTTTCCTTCCTCAAACTTCAGTCAAAAAGACCCCTCTTCTGTACCTCCCTAACCCTGCCCTCGGCCCCAGGCAAGCTTCCGGTTCATCCTGTGAGCTAACTTCTGGTTCATCCTGCAAGCTCTGTCAGTTCCCATTTGCCTCATAGGAGCCTTGTGAGTAATCTGAAGAAGGACAGCTTCCTTCACACTGCAGTGGGAACAGAGGGTGGCTTCCCACAAGTGATGAACTGCCTCATATCTCTGGAAAGATCATTCTACTAGTTTCTTGGACCAGATTTGTAGCTGTGGGCATGATATGAAGTCACACTGGGGGCCCCCAAGACATGGGTGCAGTGGGAACTAAGCCCCAGGAATAGATGCTATCACTTGACTTTGACAGTGAAGAACAAGGTCATGAGAGGAGCGGAGTAAAGGGCAGGAAGGGGCTTGCAGCATTACTCGCTGATGCTAAGGGAAGAGCCGCCATGTTCTCAGAAGCCTGACTTGTAGCAGAGTTGATGCTGGATTGATTTCCCAGTAGACACTTGTCTAAGAGCGATAAGTACATAAAATAGATTCAATACAGAAAGTGTAAAAGGTAATGTGAAACCCCCCAGCGTCTGCCTCGGATGCCGATTCTAACTGTATGTAAGTTCATTATGAAGAAACAGGCAGTCGGTAGGGCTGCCTTTACTGCTGGGTGCTTTTATTTACAAGTTCTTTATAATAATGTCTATAAATCGTTTGAATCCCCCTTTAAGAAATAAGAAAGAAAGAAAATTTTCTTTCCAAGCAGGCCTAAAGAAATGATGGAAGCTGAAATTTGGTGGTGTGTTTGTTATTGTTTTCTAGGCAAAATCTTTGCACTTGAAGCCATATAAACAAAATAAATAATTTAAGTCCCTGCCTATCTTGTCTGTTTAATACTTAAAATGACTAACCACGGGTAGTTCCTTCCCTGTCCCACAGGCCTGGGGAGCTCCTGAGACAGGATGTAGTTGAACAGAATACCACCAGTGACTCTTTTCCTTTCTTCATAGGGCACCCAAAGCAGAGGACCTCGGCTCCTCGAAATGAATTCCCACTCAAGCCTGACCTGCAGGCCCGAGAGGCCGAGCGGCAGCTGGCCCAGCGACTAAGGGACAGGTGTGAGTGGCAGGCCAGGCAGCTGGGTCTGACTCGGAGGGAGCTGAAGAAAGCCATCCTCGGCTTCGACGCCCTGGCTGTGTCCACTAAGCATTTCTTTGGAAAGGTGAGGCTGTGTCTGTGAATGTTTAAGGTCTTCTTAGCTCTTTGGGTGCTTGAACTCATGATGGTCATTGGGAAGTGTGTGGGGTAGTTAGGGTTTGGGGCTAGAGTCGAGTCTTGTTGGTCATATGGAATCTCCTGCAGCATTCTAGAATATTCCAAGAGCCCAAAACCAGCCGAAGAAACAGTCTAAAATGAAGAATAAATCACCTTGATAACGAAAGGGGGGGGGGGACAAAAAAGAAAGAGAGAGAGAGAGAGAGAGAGAGAGAGAGCGAAATATACAGAGAACTCGAAGAGCAGCCGTTTGCTACAGATGAGAAATGCGCCTGAGCAGGCCTGAGGGGCCTGCTCCTCCGAGCCTGGGAGTGGGGATGGGGTGGGGCTGGGGGTGGGTGTCATGTGGACGGTGGAGTGGGCGGGCAAGGGAAATGTCTGATGCTGACTGGCTCTCTCAGGAACTAATCGGTGGGAATCCAGACAGACATGCCTTCTTTGTCAAGGCCCCACTTCGCAGTCCATCGGCCGCCGTATTTCAGTAGGAGGTTTTGGAGGATCAGCCACACTCAAACCCTAGCCACTGGTGAGCGTTCTGAGCTCTGCGTGTGGGCCGTCTGGTGTCTCGAAATAGGAAGCGGTAAAAGTTCAGTATCCAAGCCTCCTCATAAGAAAGGGAAGTGCCTGCAGCTCTAGCTAAGTTGAAGGCAGTGAAACAGGACATTAAGTTGGTCCGTGTACACGTCTTCCTTGGTCACCTGAGCTGCACCGTAGGGGGGTTCTGTGACCTTCTGCCTCCTCCCTCCCCTCTTGCGAAGATACCCATCCAGCCCGTTTTTCTCTCCGTCTTTTTTTTTTTTTTTTTTTTTTTCCTGTTTGCTGAAAGCTGTTAGCACAGAGTCACTTGCCGAACTGTTGTTTTGAGGGATGACAAGCTGCATGGACAGCTGCAAAAAATTCATTTGTACCGAGATTCCAGCATCCTCCCCCAGCTAAAAACTGTCACACCAGCAATGAATGATCGGTTTAGATTCCCCATTTTTTAGACTGGTGGCATTGGTGTCATCGATGAGTAACAGGATCTATAGTCCATTCCTGCACGAATTATAAAATTCGTTACAAATGCATCTTTGAGGTGCCGTGTCTCGCCATGGCAGGTATGGGATATTTGTCCTGCAGGAGTGGATAGTTTTCCTTTGGTTGGATACAGACTTTTCATGGACTGTCAAGTCTCCAATAAAGAAGGATAGGAGGGTGTATGCTGAGCTGGGTACTACAGTTACACTGTGACACGACCTGCCTGTGACCCATGTGCTGTCCTCAGCTGGCACCAAAGCCTTGATGATCGTTTCTTATGATCGCATCCCAGAGCCCTAATAAATTCTTTGAAAAGTTGAACCTTAGGGTGCCATAGCAAGTAAGAAGCCAGTGGGCCTGAATTAAGGTTCCACTCACATAGCTTTGCAGTTCTCTGCCCCAGAAAACCTCCTTGGCGACCACAAGTTGTTTTCCTCCGTGGCACGCATGAGGCTGTTCAGTTCGAAGCTCAGGAGCGCTAGTCTCATATAGCCCATAGCGTGCTGAACGGCAAAGGGTAGTGGAATGGAGAGGCACCGTGCCGACTGGCAGAAATGCTGCCTGTGCTTCTGGGAATCTAGGCAGGGCCCTGTTCTCCAGGCATGTGCCTTTATCCCTGATGGGAACAGCAGCCTCATCCTTGTGTGGTCTTCAGGCTGCATGCTTCTAGGCACCTCTCCTGAGTCTTGGCTCTCTCCACTTCTGATAGGATGGATGTTGCTTCTCGGTAAGGTCCTCGTGAGGATGTGGTGAACAGATGGGTTCCACTCTCTGGAGGAATTAGACATGTATGCCACACGGGGAGTGGACGCAACCTGGCCACTTAGATGTCATTACACAGGTCATGTGTCCCTGGTTTGACGTTTGAAACATGAAATGGTCCAACATCTGAAACCTTTTGAGGACTGACAGGGCACAAGTGTGAAATTCCACACTGGAGCTTCTAATACTGGCTGAACTTTTAAAATATTGTCTAAACTTACCCCTATCTTATGCTTAGAGAGTGAATAAGAACCTTTACGTATGTGAGGACACTGTCGCTGTCCTCAGACACACCAGAAGAGGGCATCAGATCCAATGACAGATGGTTGTGAGTCACCATGTGGTTGCTGGGAATTGAACCCAAGACCTCTGGAAGAGTAGTCAGTGCTCTTAACCGCTGAGCCATCTCTCCAGCCCACTGTGAATAAGAATCTTAAATGAATTTCCTGTTCAGACCCGATAACTTATGTGCACTATAAAAATATTCCTAATTCTAAAGAGTAAAATGGAAATATCTCTGTCCCCAAGCATTTCGGAAAAACGATACTGCCTCTTTATAGACAAGGACGGTTTGATTGGTCTAGTGAGTCCAGTTGCTATAGTAAATTTTTCCTAAGGGTTGAACAGATCTTGAAGGGCATATTGGAAATTCATCTCACCACTGGGAACAGGAAAACTCAGATAGACTCCCTATCCTGGCAGAATAGTGATGGAAATTGTCACCTTTGATAGCCTCAGCCCAGAGACCAGGGATTCTGAGACGCCACACTTAGGTGCCAACCTAGCCACTCACAGGCAAGCCGGTCATGTCCCTCAACAGGCCAAGCAGACATGCCAAAAGAGAAACATGCCTGCAAACCTCAGGGGATGTGGTAATGGGTGCGACCCTACTGGGCTCACTTCCCCGGGTCCCACTGACAAGCAGGAATCTTTTTCTTGGTTCGTTGTTCATCCAAATGCTAACCCCATAGCACCCCCTGGTGGTGAGTCCATGGAACAGCACAACACAAAAGGCTTCACCTTCTTGGGTATGCGTCCGTGTTTATTTCCATTTTATCTTTAATACGATTTATTATATTGATTCAATGTATTAATATTTGGTTTTGTTTTATAATTAACTCTGGATGTGATGGTAGATGATGATTTTTGCTTGTTAGTTATTATAGATTCGGCAGAAAAGGCATAGGAGTCGATGTCAGTAAAATGCCTCTGGATGTCTTAGGTTTTTGTTACTATTGCTGAATGCCTGAGTCAATCCTGAGATATACACTGAAGAATAACCGCTCATGTCCCAAACCAGGAAGTGAAAGGAGAGAGAAGAAAGGTTTTGAAGTCCCAGTGTCCAGCGTGGGGAACCTCAATACCTCTCGACCTTTGCCATCACAAAGGATCCTCTCCCTTCCCATCGTTCCCCAGTCTGCCTTAAACCTTAAAGCCTTGAACACTTGGCCCAACCCTAACATGTTTTTCTATAAGCTAGTTCCAAAGAATATAATAATCTCATTGCATTTACTGTCTTTTACTATGGAAACAAATTCTTGGGTTTTTTTTTTTTCTTTTTTTAAAATTTATTCTCTCACATACTACGTATCAATTGTGTTGAAAATGAACTCTTAATACAAAGAAGTGGGAAGAACAAGACCTCAAATCCCTATAGTTATATCTAAAATGTATTAGTGTTCTACTCTTCTAGTTTTGTGTATGTTTGTAAAAGATTTACTTATTTATTTATTTCATGTATGAGTGCTCTGTCTACATGTTGCACCCCAATGCCAGAGAAGGCATCAGATCCCATTATAGATGGTTGTGAGCCACCGTGTGGGTGCTTGGAATTGAACTCAGGACCTCTGGAAGAGCAGCCAGTGCTCTTCACCGCTGAGCCATCTCTGCAGCCCAAATTTGTGAGTGTTTTATTGTTAATACTTAGAGGTAAGGTTTTTTAAAAATATATTTCACCTGTAACCATGGAGGCTCTTGGGCTACTGCCTCTGCCATGTGAAAGGGCCCATGGGTGGCTTGGAAGTTTTGAAAGTAGGCAGGGTCCACAGATAACAGCTGAGCCCCCTGTTGACTGACTGACGGTCAATGCCTGAGATTCTGGAGAAATGATTCCAACCCTCCTGAATTCTTCCAGCTCGTATAGGTATCATCCTTGTGTGACATTTGGGGAAACCGAGGGGGATGCAGGTCACTAAGGACAACATAATTAGAACAAAATGGAAGCCGGGCAGTGGTGGCGCACGCCTTTAATCCCAGCACTCGGGAGGCAGAGGCAGGCGGATTTCTGAGTTCGAGACCAGCCTGGTCTACAGAGTGAGTTCCAGATTGGCCAGGGCTACACAGAGAAACCCTGTCTCGAAAAACCAAAAAAAAAAAAAAAAAAAAAATAGAACAAAATGGGGCCAGTAGTTTTTGCACCGTATATTAAAGCCCCACCTCCTCTCAGCCCTCCCTGTGCTTCCTTGTATATGAGAAGGAATCAAAGTAATCACAAACAGTGAGGTAGTAATTAAAAGCTGGATAGTTAAGCCTGATGCTCACGGGAAATGCCCTAAAGCCAGGAGTCATTAGGAGTAGTGTGTGTGTGTGTGTGTGTGTGCGCGCAGGTGTAAGGAGCCTCAAGATCTAGGGTGAGTACAGAAGAAAGCAGAGCATACTTGTCTGCATCCCAGGTAGAGGAATTCTCTCCCTCACTCCAAGCTCTCGGTGAATCGCTAATTTAGGAATACAGTTTTAGCCTTGGGCGAGGTGACAATGGCTGCCTCCTCTGGAGGATCCTCCCTGGTGTTTTCATTAAGGCCCCACAGCACTTGCTCCCCCCTCGAGTCTTCAGTCAAGCAGGTGGATGCCAGAGCAGAGGGGAGAAGATGGAGAAATCCTTCCCCAAGCAAAAGTTCGCTAGCTCTCGATGGTCAGTGCAGTGGAATTTTAAATTGGAGCTTCATTAGATGAGCCGATCCTGAAGGCAAGAGAGAAGCTGTATTCCACCAGCCGAAGGAGATCCCGTTCCAGGGCCTCCCCCCACCCACCCCCCAACTCCCCTGCCCCACCCCCAAGCGTGTTCTTGAGCGGAAGCAGAAGCAGTCTGATCCTGTGGCTCCTTCAGTCCTTGATCTTTCACCTTGCATCTTCTACCTTGTTAGCAGTTCCCAGCCGTTATCTTCTCGTTCTTCCGTTTGTCTGAAGTAACCAAACACGGGAAGGGAATGTGAATAGCTCTAGTTTGGTCGGCCTGTCTGACATCCATTAGCAGAGAGCATTGTGGGAGCTTTTACCGAAGTGGTCCACAGGGGCAAACTGATGACTGCCTGGGCGGCAACATAGGAAGCCTGGGTCGTACCTGTGTCATGGAAGCCCCCTGCAGTGAGATGCCTGCTTTTCCTCTTAGGATTCTAGTTTAGAGGACTTTCACAGCATGATCTTTAGATACTAAAACATGCCCTAAATCCAGAGGTAGAAATCCCCCTAAAAGACTCCCGTCCTGGGATGTCCATCAGCACAACTAGAAAATAAATCGGGAGCAGAATCTCTTCGCCCTGCTTACGAAGACCCTCAGCCCCATGCCTGATGTAACCCACTGTTAATGTTGATAGCAAGATAAAAATCAATTCCGGACCATGGTTAAAAAACCAGTTGCCTTGATCAGTTCATCTCTTATATGTTGTTGTCCTTCATTCTTCCAATGAGATGTCCTTTTTAGCACAGACAAACGCTGTGTGGGGAGAAAGATGGGTTTCAATGGACCCTTTAGAAACCTGGCTTGCCTGAGCAGCAAGAAGCTGGTCAGAGTGACATGTGTGCCTTTTAGATCACCTGGGATGAAGAACTGGGTGCTGTAGAGCCGCCAGAGGTTGGTAGGGCAAACAGTCACGGGCCGTTGCCCCCAACCTTTGGGCATTCGTGTGTTCTACGACTCCAGAGAATTTACCTAAATGTCCCTGGAAATTCTTTTATTTTTTCAATTAATTTATTATATTGTATGGATGTGTATGTTTGCCTGGACTTTGTAAATGCCCTCAGAAGTCAGACCTGGTGCCCTCAGACGTCAGAAGAGAGTCTCAGCTCCCTTGGAGCTTGAGTTACAGTTGTTTATAAATCTCTGTGTGGATGCTGGGACTCAAACCTGGGTCCTCTGCAAGAAAAACCAGTGCTCCTAACCACCGAGCCACCTCTTCAGCCCTGGGAATTGCTTTTTAGAAAAGCAAAATATTGAAAACTCCACGAAAGGAAGACAAGGTAAGGTAATAATCCGCGTTTTAAAAACAAATTTCTGCCTAAGGAGATTCGCACTTTTGCCTTGGTTCTAAAACATGTTTTTCTGTGAGGAATGGACTCACTGACTTTCCTAGAATTTGATTTTTCTGGAAACTGGATTATTACCAGTCTAATGTTGGCTTTGAATTTTAATAAAGGAGGACTAGCTACTTCAGGGACAGCTTGGGCAAGGGAGCTGTCCAGCATAAGATCTGAGATGTAGACCTACCCAAAGTCCTACTTTCTCATAGGCTAAGACAGGAAGATTGCCAGAGTTCAAGGCCAGTGGGGCTACATAGTGAACTAGAGAGGAAGAGCTTGTCTCATCAGGTATAATAGGTGTCACCAGCAGATAGTTAAACAGAAGTCATGAAAGAAACAAACTCCAGGGAGTCCCATGGACATGCTTATCTAGAAATGATATAAGGAAAGTGTTGATAGCAGAGTGTACACAGAAGACCCAGGAGAAGCCAGGACAGGGTCTTTGAAGGCATGTCTGATCCCCATGCAGGACCCAGGGTGTGAGTAAGGTCCTAAGAAGAAGAGAGATGAGAAGGTTGAGGAAACAGGTGACCCTACCTCTAAGAAGCCAAATCAGAGAGAAGGATTCCAGGCCAGGTTCCATTTATTGGGTAAAGTATACAGAATAAGTAAGTGGCTAGAATTTTGTATTTGAGAGGTGTGTAAATAAAGAAGAGTTACTAAGTTTCCCTGGCACCTTATAAGCTGGCAGCGGAACCTCCCGTCCATCCTGAGCTGAGCCCAAGAGAAACAGCAATGGCGCCACCTAGTGGACACTGTCTGGAAATGAACGTCTGTGCTCCTAAAAGTCACATCAGTGTTACCTTCTTTCTAGTCAAAGGAGAGCAAGAGGGGTCTCTGTAGTCACTGACGTGTGACACCAACCTGCTTATTCCACAAACTTAATTGTAACTAAGTTTGAAATCGGAAACACACAGGTTCTTTCCTCTTTCGTCTGGTTCCTGACAATCAAATCACTAAGGCAGCAAGATGGGTGGTCACCACATGCCATTGGCCTCGGGGTCACTTTGTGAAAGCAATTATGCCTTGCACAAACCCAAAATCAGATGACCTACACTTGTAACTCAGCACCCAGAGAGAATAAAGGCAAAGGGGTTAATTCAGCTATATCAATAATCACTTTAAATGAGAGTAGCTTGAACACCAGAAGACAATGGGTAGTCAGAAGTTATTTAATGACTCCAACTATATGGTAACTGCAAAAATCTCAAATAAAATACACAAACCAAACTTGAGGTAAAGGGGTGAGAAGGATATACTATGCTAACACTATTAAAGAAGAGGCAGAATGGATCTATAATTTACTATATTTTTAATTCTTCGAGAATTTCATACATTGTCATTTGATCATTTACATGGGTACACTGATTGGCACTAAGCTGATGTCATAGCTTTTGTCCACTAGATACAAGTCTAGACAAACATAGGAGGAGAGAATTCCAGCTGTGGAATTTCCACCATCAGATTGGCCTGCGGGCATGTCTGGGGGACATTTTCTCCATTGCCAATTGATGCAAGAGGCCCCGCCCGCTGTGGGCGGTACCATCCCTGGGCAGATGAGCCTGGGCAGCAGGCCTGGGAGGCAAGAGGCCCCGCCCACTGTGGGCGGTACCATCCCTGGGCAGATGAGCCTGGGCAGCAGGCCTGGGAGGCAAGAGGCCCCGCCCACTGTGGGCGGTACCATCCCTAGGCAGATGAGCCTGGGCTGTATAAGGTAGCTGAGTAAGTTAGAGAAAACAACCCCCTGGGCAGCATTCCTCCGTGGCTTCTGCTTCTGCCTTGGCTTCTCTTGATGATGGACTGTGATGTGGACGTGTAAGCCAAATAAACTCCGTGCTGGGTTGGGTAGGTGTTTAGCACAGCAACAGAAACCTAACTAGAACAGCTGCCTTAAAACCAGGAAGATTGTCAGTACTCAATTCAGCACTTCATGAGGAAAGTATCAGTTCACCAAGATCTCAGGGAGGCATGAAGCTGGCGGCTGGTATCACAGGCTGGCCCCATTGAGCTCCAGTGACATGGATAATGTTCAGTTAGTGTAGACCTAAGAGCCATGCTGCTTCAAACTAGAAGCTCTGCTTGAAACGTGTCTACTATTTAGGGGGAAGGGAATATTAAGCCTCAGTGAGGACTGGGCACATGGCTCTGCCCTTTGTATGTGTATGAACATCATTTCACGTGATCTTCATGATGAAGGTATTTCCATCCGTGATTTATAGATAACTTGGCTACCTTTTAATCAAACCATGTCCTGTGTATTATTTTAGTCACTGCATTTATCAAATGCCTGCTAGGTCTCAGGACACTAAAATGGAAATGATGCAGCATCTCTTTGAAGAAAGGACTCACAGAGTTCCTCATCCAACTCCCCTCCCCCCAGCAATGCTGGAAGGTAAGCAAGAAGCCAGCGATGTTGCCACGTGACAGGCAAACACAGGGAAAGAGGCTTTTACTCGACTGAGGCCAGTCTTAGGGTTTTATTGCTGTGAGGAGACACCATGACCAAGGCAACGCTTATAAAGGATACCATTTAATTGGAGCTGGCTTACAGGTTCAGAGGTTCAGTCCATGATCATGCATGGCGGTGTCCAGGCAGACATGGAACTGAAGGAACCCAGAGTTCTACATCTTGATCCTTCAGAAGGAGACTATCTTCTGCAGGCAGCCAGGAGGAGGCTCTGTTCCACACTGGGTGGAGCTTGAGCATAAGACTTCAAAGCCCACCCCCGCGGTGACACACTTCCTCCAACAAGGCCACACCCACTCCAACAAGGTCACGCTTACTAATAGTGCCGCACCTTGGGCCAAGAGTATCCAAATCACCAAAACAGGAAGCTTGAGACTGTGCAGATAAATTCTGGAGCCCCCCCGCCCCCCGAAAGAATGGTGGGAGCAGTTAGTTAATAGCTTGAATCGCATAGTTTACACTTGCTAAGGTAGGTCGTAAGTGTCACACTAAATATACACTTAAAAAAGGAGCCATGTGAAGTGGTGGCTGTCTTAATTAGCTGGGTGGCAGTGGTTGCACTATTCGGGCACAGGTGTTAGATTGCACATGTTAATTTACAGCGTTTATTTGTCACTAATAATAAAGCGGGGAGCAATAATGATAATAATAATAAAGAGGATGCAAAGCTCCTGTCTGCAAGTGGTCTACATCTACTGTTCTGTGGTATTTTATTGACATTGACGAGCCACATGGAACTTGCAGCGGTCGGAATGGCAAACGGGAGGTTTGTTGTCAATGTAACGTGTGAGTCACTGACTCTAAGTCTCCACTTCTAGCCCAGGCTTCATGTAAAATAATAAGTCTCTAAAAATATCTTTAAAATGGTGACTGGGATGGGCATGATGATGATGGGTCTTTAATCCCAATAGGTGGGAGGCAGAGATAGGTGGTTTCTGTGGGTTCAAAGCCAGCCTGGCCTGCATGCTGAGTTCCAGGACCACCATGGCCACAGAGTGTGACCCTGTTACAAATAAACAAACAAACAATGATTGAGACTTCTCATATGGGGTTGGAGAAATGTCTCATGGTCAAGAGTGCTTTGCTGTTCTCCCAGGGTACCAGAGTTTGGTCCCCAGCACCCATGTTAGAAGGCTCACAACCAGCCGGGCAGTTGTGGCACATGCCTTTAATCCCAGCACTCGGGAGGCAGAGGCAGGCAGATTTCTGAGTTGGAGGCCAGCCTGGTCTACAGAGTGAGTTCCAGGACAGCCAAGCTACACAGAGAAACCCTGTCTCAAAAAACCAAAAAAAAAAAAAAAAAAAAAAGGCTCACAACCGCCCATAACTCCAGAACCCAGCAGATCCACCCTCTCTGGCCTCTGAGTGAACCTGCACATACGTGTCATATGCACAGATGCTTTCTTGTAAATGAAAATAAATCTTTTTTTTTTAAAAAAAAAAGAAAGCCTACAGATTCAAGTTCTGTGAGCCTCAGATAGCTCAAAGAAAGCTATGCCAGTTTATCAAACACAGAAGATAAAATAATTATAGAAATCTGTCAACGAGAATAACTACACAGGGAGCATGGTAGTAAGTTTTCCACACTCCACCCGTAGTGGTCAGGTACTGATTCGAATGACATGGGGAAAGATTAAGTGTCAAAGAGTGATTCTTAGACCACAACCTGAAAACTTGAGACATAATAGAAAAATTTAAAGATTAAATAAAAATGGGATATGTTATATATATCATACATACCACATATAATTATATATATTTAATATAAACACTTGTAAGTAGCAATCTCCCCCACCATGTTGCATCTTAGTCGGCTGTAGTAGCACAGTCCAACAACTTCAAGAAAATGGTGGTGGTGGTAGCCACTAAGAAACACCCTTGAGCCCGTAGAGGGTACTTTCTAAGAAGGTTACCTATTTTATGTGCATGGATTTTTACCTGCATGTATGTCAGAGGGACATACATGCAGTGCCGACAAAGGCCAAAAGGGGGCACTAGATCCCATGGAACCGGAAGTACAGGTGGTGGTGGGTGATTGCTGAGAAGCTGCCAGTGCTCTAACCCCTGAGCCACCCTATCTCTCCACACACACTCAGAGGAGGAACTGCTAATGTCCTTAAAGGCATTGCAATGTGAGCTTTTTCTGAGGACTCTTTTGGCCCCGGTATTATCACTCATCAAAAGATTCGAATGAATATATGTAAGCATCGAAATAATTACCTTAGATGTCTTTTTCCTGACCAGTCAAATTTGCTCTCGACATTAGTAGTCCTCAGCAGACCTACCATGATAGACACAAATATTGCCCCAAATCAGGCAATCAATGTGTCTGTAGCATCGGCATAGCTTATGAATATGCAAATTATCTATACCAATGAAATCAGATGATGCTTGCCATCCCTGCAAGGGATGGAGGCCAGATGGGGTGGCTCATGCCTATTATCCCAGCTCTCAAGAGCCTGAAGCAAGAGGTTTGTCCTACATTCAGGCCAGCCTAGGCTATGTAGTGAGTTCTAGGCCAGCCTAAAGCTACATTGTGAGACTCTATCTCAAAGAATCAAGGAGAGTAGAGATGAGATCGTTAAGTACTTAGAAAAAAATTCATCAGTCTTTATCACATTTGCCAAATGTTGATCAAACATAAGGAATCTACTTTCACTTGGGTAACTAAATGTGAGGAACTTCTTCTCATTGGCCATACGCTGAGAGCAGATTCGTGACTCTCTTCGTTGGGCACATGAATTACACGTATCTACCCCGGCAGGTTGAAGGTGCTCCAGGGATCCTGGCATGATTCTAGACAGGAAAAATCTGTGTGAGTGGTAGGAGGAGGTTGCTAGCATGTTTGCAGACTATCAAACCCTGTGACTGAGACAAGTGACCGTGATGTAGCGAGAATAATGAACGTGCTGAAGGTAGTCAGAACTAAAGTATTTATAAACTTGCAGGGTGAAGGACTCCTGCGTAGACACCAGCAGTCTGACTTGGGATAGAGTTTTGGCTTGCAGAACGCTAAAGAGTTTGCATTTTCTGGGCTCAGCGAGAGAGCTGCTTGGGTATGGGGAGATGGTCTGGTGCTTGAGAACATATCCCACTCGTGCACAGACCCTGAGCTCAGTTCCCAGCACCCATGCCTGGTGGCTCACAACTCCGTCAGTTCCAGGGAGCCTGACGCCCTCTTCTGGCCCCTGTGGACACTGCATTCACGTGCACAAACCTATACACAGACACATGTACAGGCTCAGGATTTAAATTTTTTTTTTTTTAATCTTTAAAGAAAAGAAAGAGGTGCTAAGGAGAGCTCCCTTCTATCCATGAAGAGAAAAGGAAATCGGGGTATCTGAGAAGAAAGGAGAACAAGATCTGAGCAGGGAGTAGGAAACTGTTCTAATCTGGGGGTCTTCAAAACCATCAAGATTTAATGAATTCTTCTGAAAAAAAAAATCTTGAGATACCAAGGATCTGGGATGGTCATAATGCAGTTTGTCATACTGAAGAAACTGAGAGTTTAGGAAAAAATGATAGCAAGAGAGACTGGGTAGGAGTTCAGAGGTAGAGATTTGCTGAGCATGTGGAAACCCATGAGTTCCATCTCCAGCACACACACACACACACACACACAGCTGTTGGAGAACATGAGTGTGGGATTAAAAGTGAAATGGATATTGTTGAAGAACCAAGTCTTAAAAAAATAAAGTCGGGACTTGGGATGCAGGAAGCTGATGAGAAGGTTCAGCAGGTGGTTTTGGAAAATGAGATGTGTAATCTTGGTATCTTAGTTAGGTTTCCATTGCTGTGAGGAGACACCATGACCAAAGCAACTCTTACAAAGGACATTTCATTGGGGCTGGCTTACAGTTTCAGAGGTTCAGCCCGTTATCATCATGGCGGGAAGCATGGCAGTGTGCAGGCAGACATGGCGCTGGAGAAGCTGAGAGTTCTACATCTTGATCTGAAAGCTGCCAGGAGTAGGCTCTCTTCCACACTGGGTGGGGCTTAGGAGAAGACCTCAAAACCCACCCCGAAGTGACACACTTCCTCTAACAAGGCCACACCTCCTCCAACAAGACCACACCTCTTCCAACAAGGCCACACCTCCTCCAACAAGGCCACACCTCCTCCAATAAGGCCACACCTCCTAATAGGGCCACTTCCCATGGGTCAAGTATATTCAAACCACCACACTTGGTGCTAACATGGACGGCCATGGCAGTGCTCGCCCACAGGCCACTGTTGCTAGGAGTAGGGAGTGTTAGTTGGAGAGGCTTAGAATTCTCCCTCTCCCTCTGAGCCAGACACGGTTCCTCCACATGAAGTCCATGAGATGTTTCCAATCTTATGAGCACTAGATCAGTGAGGAGGCCCAAGTTCATAATGAGGAATGTTCAGTAAAAGATGACCTTTGGGGTTGAATGGCCCTTTCACAGGGTCACTTGTCAGATAACCTGCATACGGACATGTACAATTCATAACAGTATCAATTTTACAGTTATGAAGTAACAATGAAAATAATTTTATGGCCGGGCAGTGGTGGCGCATGCCGTTAATCCCAGCACTCAGGAGACAGAGGCAGGGGATTTCTGAGTTCGAGGACAGCCTGGTCTAAAGAGTGAGTTCCAGAACAGCCAGGGCTACACAGAGAAACCCTGTCTCGAAAAACAGAAAAAAAAAAAGAAAGAAAAAGAAAATAATTTTATGGTTGGGGTCCCCACAACATGAGGAACTGTATTAAGGGATCACAGCGTTAGGAAGGTGAGAACCACTGGTCTAAACGATAAAAATAGCCAGCCTGTTAAAAAACAGTGGCTGACCCCTTTGTGTCACTACGTGTTACAAATACTTTTAATAGATAGACCACCTCTCTGCATTTGACGTGGTATCTATTGCTTTGAACTTGCAGAACTGGATGCAGAATGTTGACTGGGCCTCAGAGCTGTGACAGACAGCTAAGAGAGTGAGAGGGTCTTCCAGAAGAGAAAGCTGGAGCCTGGAGGTGCTGGTGTAGCTGTGGATGCAGTTTGGGGAGTAGCATCCAGCTATCCCCTGTTTCCTCTGCCCAGAGATTTATAAGAGTGTTTGCTTGCATGAATTTCTGTGAGCCATGTGCACATAGTACTTGAGGCAGCCAGAAGAGGGCGTCAGATTCCCAGGAATGGAAGTCATAGATCATTGTCAGGTGCTGGGAATTGAGCCTGCGTTCTCTACAAGGGCACTCTAACCCGTGCTCTTAACCTCTGAGCCATCTCTCCAGCACCCACCTTCACAGTTTCTTATAAGGAAAAATAGCTATACCCCAGCCTCCTTGTGGTACCCCTTTGGAGGGACAGCCTCCAGCTTCTGGCAGGTTGGCATCAGAATGACCAACATGACCCTGACGCTGGACACTTGTTACTCTCATTTGGTAGGTGATGGTTTCAGAGGTGTGAACACACTCCTGCTGTGGTGAGTTTGTCTTGTTATCTGAAGTGACATGTCAGTTTCAAGGTGCAGATTTCCCAAGAGGAAGGGGATTCCTGCACCAGCATCCATCGCTCTGGAGGTTGCTCTGATCAAGCAAGTTGTGATGTGTTGATCTCCTCATTAGCTTCCGTGTCTGGTGGCTTACTTATTCTCCTAGAAAGAATGCATTTGAGGAGATGAATTCGTGGATGCTCAACCTTCACCACGGAGGGAGAAACAAATGGAGTTTACATGTTAGCAAATAGCTTTCCACACCGGGGAAGAACTGTGACTCTCCATGTCTGTAGGCTCTTCCAGATAAATCAACATTGATTTTGAGAGAATTAGTGAAGAAAAGAGGGGGCGTGGAGCAATCCAAAATCAGCCTCTGTGGCTAGAGAGTCCTTTCGGCAGCCAGTGAAATGTAGCTGGAATCCTAAAAGAACAGGTATCTGGGATTTTGTCCAGATTGAGGGGGAGCCGGTGCCAAGGGGCAGAGAGCAAAGAACGGGAGCAGGAAGTAATTACAGGGCAGACAAAGGAGCCTGGGCACAATGGAGGGGACATTTGTAATTGTGACAAGAAAAAGGTGCAGGGGGCTAAATCCCCTAGCTCTTCAAAGGGGAAGGATTTGACACCATGTGGGTATATGCTGAGATTCATGTGGCACACACCAAAGCTCAGTGGCGTGAGCTTGCTCTGTCCATCCCAGCATCTGGGCAGGTGCTAATCACACACTGTTTCCTGTTAACCTTGCTCTGGCCACTGTCGCTGCCTTAAACAAATTAGTTCCTTTGTCTGAAGTAAACCGGAGCAGGGCTGGGAGCTGAGGCAGGGATGCTAACACTGTGGTCTGTGTTCTCGGTGACCTTCTGCAACCATCCAGTGAACCAAACTGGGACTGAAACTTAGTCCGGGAGCGTAAGAAAAGACCCAGTAGAGAAAGCACGGGATTGAAGAGCAGAAGCCCAGCTCAGTCAGGCCTGCTCACCAGCACACAGCTTCTTCTGTTTCGATGCCCTTGTCTGTAAAATTAGTCCATTATGAGGGAAACTTGAGATAACACAGGGAAATGGCTTGAAATACTGTCGCTCCATGGAGATGATTGTCTATCCCAACTCCATCCAGTTCCTGCTCTGAGCTGAAAGCATTCAGGGCTGGGGATGCAACACAGAGCCAGCAGGCCACCCTTCGTGGCCTCTCATGAGGGGGTTGATCAGATCACAAATGCCAGTATGAAAAGCAGCATTGGGGAGCGTGGCTCTCTCTGGAAAGTGGTATGTGAGCAGAGTAGGAAAGAGGGGTCCTGGAGAAGCATTGTCAAAAGGTAGAGGTGAGAAAACACCACAAGGATCACAGCAGCTCTGTGGGATGGGAAAGCACCTACGGAAAGTAGGTGGAGCCCTGGGCTGGTGTGTCAGTCAGGGCTCTCTAGAGTCAGAGCTTATGGGGCGTCTCTAGATAGGGAATTTGTTGATGACTTACGGTCTGTAGTCCAATACCCCAACAATGGTCAGCAGCAGCTGTGAATGGAAATCCAAGGATCTAGCAGTTGCTCAGTCCGGCAAGGCAAGCAGGAGAAGAGTGAATCTTCCTCCTTCTGATGTCATTAAGTAGGTCTCCAGCAGAAGGTGTAGCCCAGATTAAAGGTGTGTCTCACCACACCTTGATCTGGGACTTGCTTTGTCCCAGGCTGACCTTGAACTCAGAGATCTCCTTTGCCTCAGTTTCTTGGAGTTAGGGACGTGTACTACTTTGCCTGGGCCTAAGCTTTTCATGGTCCCTATGCCTCAAGATCTCCATGCCAAGATCTAGGTCAGAAACTTGTGTCTTCCAGCCTCAAGTTCTGGATCACAGGTGAGCCTTCTAATTCAGGATTGTAGTTCAGTCCAGATATAGGCAAGTTGGTAATCAAGAATAGCCACGCTATGCCACACGGCTCCATACCCAAATAGTGCAGGGAAAGAGCTACTCTCCAAGGAGTATGGACAAGCCTATGATCAGGGGTAAAGTCAGCACCTCTGCTCAGAGAGATGCATCCAGAACCCTCAGGACACAGGGTCTGAGGAGTGGCCTTCTGGTTTCCTTCTGAGGCCAGGGAGCTGATCCCATGACACAGGGCTTCATACTCAGTGCCAGGAGAGAACTGGTCTCCCAGGAGTGCCTACACACCTTTGAGCACAGGAAGACCACCACTTCTGTTCAAATTCCTCAATCAAGAGGGACCCTCGCAGAGCCATCAGGACACAGGAACCAAGGAACAACTGGGGACAGTGTCCTTCTGGTTTATGTCTGTGCCCCAGACTGACCCTGTACCACAGCTCTCCAAACCCAAATTCCTCTCAGAGAGAGCTGGTCTCCAAGGAGTACTGATACAAAGGCTTGCAGGAAGGACAAGCCACAATCAGAGAGAGCAAGACCAGCTAACACCACAGATAACCAGTTGGTGAAAGGCAACAGCAAGAATATAAGGAACAGATACCAAAGCAACTTGGCATCAACAGAACCTAGTTTGCCCACCACAGTGAGCCCTGGATACCCCAACACACCAGAAAAGGAAGACTCAGATTTAAAATCACTTCTCATGATGATGGTAGAAGACTTTAAGAAGGAAATAAATAACTCCCTTAAAGAAATACAAGAGAACACAGGTAAACAGCTAGAAGCCCTTAAAGAGGAAATACAGAAAATCACAATCAAACAGGCAAAGGAAATGAACAAAACCATCCAGGATCTAAAAATGGAAATAGAAACAACAAAGAAATCACAAAGGGAGACAACCCTGGAGATAGAAATCCTAGGAAAGAGATCAGGAGTCATAGATGCAAGCATCACCAACAGAATACAAGAGATAGAAGAGAGAATCTCAGGTTCAGAAGATACCATAGAAAACATTAACACAACAGTCAAAGAAAATGCAAAATGCAAAAAGCTCCTAACCCAAAACATCCAGGAAATCTAGGACACTATGAAAAGACCAAACCTAAGGATAATAGGTACAGAAGAGAGTGAAGATTCCCAACTTAAAGGGCCAGTAAATATCTTCAACAAAATTATAGGAGAAAACTTCACTAACCTAAAGAAAGAGATGAACACAAACATTCAAGAAGCCTACAGAACTCCAAATAGATTGGACCAGAAAAGAAGTTTCTCCCATCACATAATAGTCAAAACACCAAATGCACAAAACAAGGAAAGAATATTAAAAGCAGTAAGGGAAAAAGGTCAAGTAACATATAAAGGTGGACCTATGAGAATTACACCAGACTTCTCACCAGAGACTATGAAAGCTAGAAGATCCTGAGTAGATCTCATACAGACCCTAAGAGAACACAAATGCCAGCCCAGGCTGCTATACCCAGCAAAACTCTCAATTACCATAGATGGTGAAACCAAGATATTTCATGACAAAACCAAACTGACACAATATCTTTCCACAAACTCAGCCTTACAAAGGATAATAGATGGAAAACGCCAACTCAAGGAGGGAAACTGCACCCTAGAAAAAACAAGAAAGTAATCTTTCAACAAACCCAAAAGAAGATAGCCACACAAACATAAAAATAACATCAATAATAACAGGAAGCAGCAATCACTATTCCTTAATATCTCTTAAAATCAATGGACTCAATTCCCCAATAAAAAGACATAGACTAACAGACTGGATACATAAACAGGACCCAGCATTTTGCTGCATACAGGAAACGCACCTCAGGGTTAAAGGCAAATACTACCTCAGAGTAAAGGGCTGGAAAACAATTTTCCAGGCAAATGGTCCCAAGAAACAGGCAGGAATAGCCATTCTAATATCGGATAAAATCAACTTTAAACCAAAAGTCATCAAAAAAGATAAGGAAGGACACTTCATCCTTATCAAAGGAAAAATCTACCAAGAAGAACTCTCAATTCTGAACATCTATGCTCCAAATGCAAGGGCACCCACATTCATAAAAGAAACTTTACTAAATCTCAAAGCACACATTGCACCTCATACAATAATAGTGGGAGACTTCAACACCCCACTATCATCAATCGACAGATCTTGAAAATACAAACTAAACAGAGACACAGTGAAACTCACAGAATTTATGGACCAAATGGATCTAAGAGATATCTATAGAACATTTCATCCTAAATCAAAAGAATATACCTTCTTCTCAGCACCTCATGGTACCTTCTCCAAAATTGACCATATAATTGGTCACAAAACAAATCTCAACAGATATAAGAAGATTGAAATAATCCCATGCCTCCTATCAGATCAGTACGGATTAAGGCTGGTCTTCAATGGCAACAAAAACAATAGAAAGCCCACATACACATGGAAGCTGAACAACGCTCTACTCAGTGATAACTTGGTCAAGGAAGAAATCAAGAAAGAAATCAAAGACTTCCTAGAATTTAATGAAAATGAAAGTACAACATACCCAAACTTATGGGACACAATGAAAGCAGTGTTAAGAGGAAAACTCATAGCTCTAAATGCCTAAAAAAAAAAAAAAAAAAAAAAAAAAAAAAAAAAAAAAAAAAAAAAAACCTGTAGAGAGCATATACTAGCAGCTTAACAGCACACCTGAAAGCTCTAGAACAAAAAGAAGCTAATACACCCAACAGGAGTAGAAGGCAAGAAATAATCAAACTCAGGACTGAAATCAACCAAGTAGAAACAAAAAGATCTATACAAAGAATCATCAAACCCAGGAGCTGGTTCTTTGAGAAAATCAACAAGATAGATAAACCCTTAGCCAGACTAACCAGAGGGCACAGAGACAGTATCCAAATTAACACAATCAGAAATGAAAAGGGAGATATAACAACAGATTCTGAGAAAATTTAAAAAAATCATCAGATCCTACTAAAAAAGCCTATATGCAACAAAATTGAAAAATCTGGATGAAATGGACAATTTTCAGACAGATACTAGATACCAAAGTTAAGTCAGGATCAGAGAAACCATCTAAACAGTCCCATAACCCCTAAAGAAATAGAAGTCTCCCAACCAAAAAAAAAAAAAAGCCCAGACCAGATGTGTTTAGTGCAGAATTCTATTGAGTCTCCAAAGAAGACCTAATACCAATACTCTTCAAACTATTCCACAAAATAGAAACAGAAGGACACTACCTAATTCATTCTATGAGGCCATGGTTACACTGATACCAAACCTCAGAAAGACCCAACAAAGAAAGAAAACTACAGACCAATTTCCCTTATGAATATCGATGCAAAAATACTCAATAAAATTCCAAACCGAATCCAAGAACACATTGTCTTAGTCAGAGTTTCTATTCTTGCACAAATATCATGACCAAGAAGCAAGTTGGGGAGGATTGGGTTTATTGAACTTACACTTCCATGCTGCTGTTCATCACCAAAGGAAGTCAGGACTGGAACTCAAGCAGGGCAGGAAGCAGGAGCTGATGCAGAGGCCATGGAGGGATGTTACTTACTGGCTTGCTTGCTTCTTCTGGCTTGCTCAGCCTGCTTTCTATAAGAAAGCAGAAACTTATAGAACCCAAGATTACCAGCCCACAGATGGTACCACCCACAAGGGACTTTACCCCCTTGATCACCAATTGAGAAAATGCCTTACTGCTGGATCTCATGGAGGCATTTCCTCACCTGAAACTCCTTTCTCTGTGATAACTTCAGCTTGTGTCAAGTTGACACACAAAACTAACCAATACACACATCAAAATGATCATTCATCATGATCAAATAGGCTTCATCCCAGGGATGCAGGTATGGTTCAATACCCGGAAATCCATCAATGTAATCCACTACATAAACAAACACAAAGAATAAAACCACATGGTCATTTCATTAGATGCTAAAAAAAGCATTTCACAAAATTCAACATCCCTTCATGATAAAAGTCTTGGAAAGATCAGGAATTCAAGGCCCACTCCTAAACATAGTAAAAGCAATATACAGCAGACCAGTAGCCAACATCAAACTAAATGGGGAGAAACCTGAAGCATTCCCACTAAAGTCAGGGACTAGACAAGGCTGTCCACTCTCTCCCTATCTATTCAATATAGTACTTGAAGTTCTAGCTAGAGCAATTAGACAACAAAAGGAGGTCAAAGGGATACAAATTGGAAAGGAAAAAAATCAAAATATCACTATTTGCAGATGATATGATGGTATACTTAAGTGACCCGAAAAACTCCACCAGAGAACTGCTACAGCTGATAAACAACTTCAGCAAAGTGGCTGGATATCAAATTAACTCAAACAAATCAGTAGCCTTCCTATACTCGAAGGATAAACAGGCTGAGAAAGAAATTAGGGAAATGACACCCTTCACAATAGTCACAAACAATATAAAGTATCTTGGTGTGACTCTAACCAAACAAGTGAAAGATCTGTATGACAAGAACTTCAAGTCTCTGAAGAAAGAAATCGAAGAAGACCTCAGAAGATGGAAAAACCTCCCATGCTCATGGATTGGCAGAATTAATATAATAAAAATGGCCATCTTGCCAAAAGCAATCTATAGATTCAATGCAATCCCCATCAAAATTCCAACTCAATTCTTCATAGACTTAGAAAGAGCAATCCTCAAATTCATTTAGAATAACAAAACAAAACAACAACAACAAAAAAAAAACCAAAACCCAGGATAGCAAAAACTATTCTCAACAATAAAAGAACTTCTGGGGAAATCAGCATCCCTGACCTCAAGCTGTACGACAGAGCAGTAATGATAAAAACTGCATGGTATTGGTACAGGGTCAGGCAGGTAGATCAATGGAATAGAATCGAAGACCCAGAAATGAACCTTATGGTCACTTGATCTTTGACAAAGGAGCTAAAACCACCCAGTGGAAACAAGACAGCATTTTAAACAAATGGTGCTGGCTCAACTGGCAGTCAACATGTAGAAGATTGGGAATTCATCCATTCCTATCTCCCTGTACAAAGCTGAAATCCAAATGGATCAAGGACCTCCACATAAAACCAGATACACTGAATCTAATAGAAGAGAAAGTGGGGGGAAAGTCTCGAGTACATGGGCACAGGGGAAAAGTTCCTGAACAGAACACCAATGTCTTATGCTCTAAGATCAAGAATCGACAGATGGGACCTCATAAAATTGCAAAGCTTCTGTAAGGCAAAGGACACTGTAAATAGGACAAAACAGCAACCAACAGATTGGGGAAAGATCTTTACCAATCCTACATCCAGTAGAGATCTAATATCCAATATATACAAGGAACACAAGAAGTTAGACACCAGAGAACCAAATAACCCTATCAAAAAATGGGGAAGAGAGCTAAACAGAATTCTCAACTGAGGAAACTTGAATGGCTGAGAAGCACCTAAAGAAATGGTCAACATCCTTAGTCACCAGGGAAATGCAAATCAAAACAACCCTGAGATTCTACCTCACACCAGTCAGAATGGCTAAGATCTAAAACTCAGGTGACAGCAGATGTTGGTGAGGATGTGGAGAAAGAGGAACACTCCTCCATTGCTGGTGGGATTGCAAGCTGATACAACCTCTCTGGAAATCAGTTTGGCGGACCCTCAGAAAATTGGACATAATACTTCATGAGGACCCAGCTATACCCACTCCTGGGCATATACCCAGAAGATGCTCCAACATATAACAAGGACACATGCTCCACTATGTTCATAGCAGCCATATTTATAATAGCCAGAAACTGGAAAGAACCAAGATGTCCCTCAATAGAGGAATGGATACAGAAAATGTGGTACATTTACACAATGGAATACTACTCAGCTATTAAAAACAATGACTTCATGAAATTCACAGGCAAATGGATTGAACTTGAAAATATCATCCTGAGTGAAGTAACTCAGTCACAAAAGAATGAACATAGTATGTACTCACTGATAAGCGGATATTAGCTTAAAGGTCAGGAACACCTATGATTCAATTCACAGCAACTGTTGGACTGAGCGTGGGGTCCCAGGTGGAGGAGTTGAAGGGACTGAAGGAACTGAGGGAGTTTGCAGCCCCATGGAGGGAGCAACAGTGTCAACTGGTCAGGCCCCCCTTGCTCCAAGAGACTGGACCACCAACCAAAGAGTGCATATGGAGGGGTCCATGGTGCTGGCCACATATGTGGCTAAGGAGGGCCTTGTTGACCATCAGTGGGAGGAGAAGCCATAGGGTCTGAGAGTGTTAGATGCCCCAGTATAGGGGAATGCCAGGGAGGGAAGACGGGAGTGGGTGGGTGGGGGAATACCCTCATAGAGGCAGGGGAGGGGAAGGGGATGGGGGTTTCCAAAGGGGAGACCTGGAAAGGGGAAAACAGTTGCAATGTAAATAAAGTATTAAAAAATAAATTAAAAAGAATAGCCACCACAGCTGGGGAGTGGGGGTTGGGGGAAACAGGGCCTTGTAGATGCACCAGGATGGGGAGTGATAGGTCCACTCCACCAATGAAATGAGCCAATTCAAGCCAGATTGGACTCTATAAAGGCAGGTTTATTGGGAAGCAGCTCTCAGGTGGGTTCACTGGTCCCAAGGAACGAGGGAGGTAAGTCGCCACGGGATGGGAGGTAGGGGGAAGGAAAAGAGCAGGAGAGATAAACCTTTTGTTCAGGGTCTGAATCCCAACAGGGAGTCTGGTTGCTAAGCTCCTCTGAGTGGAGGGTGCCGTGAGCATCCATGCCTCTGGACAGCATCTGACAGAACCCAGAATGGACCCATGACAGGAGACCGCATGGCTGCAGGTGCAGGGCCAGAACCCAAGTAGGGGCGTGGCAATGGGGGGAGTTGGTGGGTGGGTGGACAGATGTCTGGGAAGTTAGCTGGTAGGTATGTGGATATGCTCGGAGGAGAGGAACAAAAGGAACAGAATTGATCTCTGCTTGGGGACCTCCATCTGAGAGAGACCACACACTAAAGTGGAAACAGTGAAAAATTAGACTCCGGGAAAATTGTTATTTTGGCTCCTGGAATGCTCTGAGATGCAGAGCATGAAGTCACGCGGATAGTGCCAGTGCCCTTAAAACCAGCTAGCACATTTCAGCTGACACGGAGTCTGGGAAGGACGGAGTCCCTGCTGTGGCCCCTCACAGGTCACGTGTCATGAAGACAAGACTCTTTCCCTAATGGAGTTGACCTCATTCGTGAGATTAAGTCAAGTCATAGCATGTGAGCCGAAAGCAGATCTCCCCCCCCCCCCCCCCACAAGGGCACACTCTAAATGAATGGCAAAACCTCCTGGAAAGGGGCAGCCTCAAAGAAGAGAGGCCTGGCTGGGGAGAGACAGATGGAAGGAAAGACAGCAATCCAATACCCTGAGGAAAAGAACAGTTAGAATGCCGTGCTGGGCTGGGAGGCAGTGGGGTGTAGACAGACTGTTTGCTGTGGTGTATCAATGGGTAATGTTGGCTCTCCGAGTCTGCCAGGAATGCAAACAATTGTTCTTAGGTTGGAGCTATGGCTCAGCAGTTAAGAGCACTTGTTGCTCTTACAGAGGACCTGGGTTCGGTTCCCAGTACCTACAAGAAGGCTCTCAACCCCTATAACTCCAGTTCCATGGAATCCAATGTCCCTTCTGACCTCCACGGGCACTAGGCATGATGCATATGCATACATACACATGTACAGGAAAAACACTCATGCAAGTAAAATAATGTACATCTAAAAATAAGCAAGATGATTTGACTTCCTATTTCATTGGCTTAGTTTGCTCTCATCCCAGACAGACAGAACATGGCAGATGGCAGTCATATGTCCAAGTGACATGAAAATCATGTGCGTCTATCACTGCCCATATCATGGAGAGGGCTTGGTAGTCAAAGCAACGCTGTTAAGTAGATGTGAGTATCTGAAAGAACAGGAGAAATTTCATCTAATTCGACTTTGTTTGGGGATACTGTAACAGATTACTTGAGCCTGGGTAACTTATAATGAAGATAAACTGACAGGGGCCTGTCAGTTTTGAAGGCCAGGGTGAAGGTGTTAGCATCTCACATGGGTGTTTTATTGCAGAACACAAAAGAAAACCTACCTTGGAGAAGCTCTTATCACATCAATCCACTGTGACTTAAATACGGCCCACTAAGGCCCCACCTCCCAATATGGTTGAGTTATAAATTAAGTTTGCAATATTTGAATTTGGGGGAATCAAGTTCAAACCAGAGTAGACTTTTTCATAATCTGAGGTGTCTGAAGAGCCATCTGGGTGCCCTGCTGCTGGAGAGAACGGCCAGCTTCTCTGAGGCGAGGAGCAGGGAGGAGAGCAGTAAGAGAATGAATGAATGAATGAATGAATGACTCCTGAGAAGATGACTGCAGGTTTCAGTAATCACTGCCACTCTCTGTGATTCAGGGAAGGCTTATTTTGGTCGACAGCTTTGGAAGTCTCAGGCCATTGTGTGTTGCTGTGAGGTCTGTGGTGAGGGAACACATCATGGCAGAGAGAGCTTGTTGAAGCCAGTGGCTTAGCTCATGACTGCCGGAAAGCAAAAACAGAGAGGAAGGGATGGGACCCCAGTATCTGGTCAGCCTCTTACCAAGGCTTGACCCCTTAAAATTGTACCTCCTCCCCAATAGCAGGTTAGTTTTTGTCAACTCGATACAGAGTCTAAGAGGAAGCCCCAACTGAGGAAATGCCTCCATCAAATGAACCTCTAGGCCTGACCGTGTGGCATTTTCTTAATTGATGATTGATGCAAGAGGGCCCAGCTCACTGTGGGTACCACCACCGCTGGGCAAGTGATCTTGGCCTGTATAAGAAAGTAGGCTGAGCAAGCGATTAGGAGCAAGCCAGTAAGCAGCATCCCTCCACGGCCTCTGCATCAGCTCCTACCTCCAGGTTCCTGCCTTGGGTTTCTGCCTTGTCTTCCTTCCATGATGGACTAGAAGCTGGAACCTGAAGTAAGTACCCCAACCCCAAGCTGCTTTTGGTCAGTGTTTTCTCACAGTCACAGAAACCAAATTAGGACAAGCACCATGGGCTAGAGGCGAAACCTTCAACATTCAGACAAAGGGCTTGAGTCTGACACTATAGTCCTCTGGATAGTCTTCATCCTAGGCTTTCCGATTTGTATCCCTGCCGTGTCAGCCCCACTGTCCAATTCCCCCCCCCCCCTTAAGATGACAGAAACAGCTCATGGGCTGTGTTTTAGATCCACCCAGAGGTGCTTACGCCAGGATAGACAGGGTTCACACTCCCCTGGAATACCCAACAAGGGCTGTGCTGATGAAGGGGTTCTACCTTCTCAGTCTGCAGGAAGGAGAGGAGCCACAGCCCCCAGGAGGCTCAGAAGTTTCCAGCTCTCTCAGCTTGTCACTGTCCTGCAGAACCATGCACTGCCCACTTACAGGGAAAACGTTGGTCCTTAACATCCTTGCATTTGGGGCAACTTACTCATGAAAAACACACAAGTAGTTCGGGGGCAGTTTAAAGGTTCGTCTTCAGACAACATGACCTACGTTGTATATAATTAAACCTGGAAAGGAGATAGAGTTTGAAAAATGCTTTTAAGCTAATGAACATTTTTGGTGAGGTTATTATTATTATTATTACCTCATGGGTAAATCCTCAAAGTAAAGGGGAAAAATTACCGGGTGTATTTGTAAAGCATCTCTTTGTGTGAATATATTCTAGGAGAAGAAACGTGCGGGGTGAAGAGAGATCTTTTCTTCCAGTGGAAAAGAGGTTTTCGTAACAACACGAAGCAACCCAGAGTTACGTTTCCACGTTCAGGGCCTGAGGGGGAAGCTCTGCCCACAGCGCTGCCTGTGTTGTCTGAACTTCATAAATCACCATCCTGTAGGTCTCCTACTCCGTAAAATACACCACCTCTGTGATGCAGGATCTGACCTGTTTCTTCCATTCTATCTGGAAGGCAATAGCTTTGGCTGGAGAACACAATGTGTGCTTTTTACACTCTGCATGCAGTTTTAGAACACATAGCAAATCAAACGTGGTAAGAGAGGGTCACACATGATATCACCAGTCACTTAGAAACTGTCTGGATCCCCCAGAAGCTTGGGAATTAAAATAAAGTCTCTCTCCCACACACCTCTTATTCCTAGCAATAACTGTGTTCTGCATGGTTTGTTCCTCTTAAGCCCTGACATTTGAGGACTTGAGAACCCTGCAAAGGTGCTGACATCTCGCTGGGGGCATCTTGCAGACAGCCAGGGCTTCCAAGAAACACAGCCTTGTCAGCAGCTGGGAGATCAAATGTGGCAGCTTCGAGCCCCAGCCCCAACCCCAGCCATTTGTGCTCCATTTAAACCACTTGCCTATGACAGGTACTTCTAGCTGACAAAAGACCCGAATCTGTTGCTCTAGTGATGTTGGTAACCTAAAAATATCTAGCTGAATCAATACAATTGGGGGTTGCCCTACTAGGTCGTACCACTAGTGCTAAGATTCATTTAAATCCCTTTCCTGGTTAGAGGTGTCTAAGTCTTAGTTTTCTTCAGGGATTCCTGGTGGCAAGGATACTACTCTGGGCTCCAGGGTCCAGCAGGGGACAAGATCAAACACAGAGTTTGAGGTCACTGCTAGTCACTGTGAGAGACAATCTCAGGGTCCTCCTAGGACAGGTTGCAGAAGTGACCACCAGTGTGAGACACACCAGGTTATGCCACCATGTTCTCCTGGGGACCACCCAGAAGGTCTCATCTTATCTCACTGCTTCTGAGACTGTAGAGTATTCTCTGGAGGCAGTTTCTGCTTCCTGAGTGGTAATGCTCATAGCCAGCACAGGTGCCTGAGATGTCCTTGTGGTTTAACTTGCCCTGGCAGAGGAGATGGGCCAAAAGCAAAAGTGCCAGGAATAACTAAGAGGGTTATACGGGCTGGTTTTGTGTGTCAACTTGACACAAGCTGGAGTTATCACAGAGGAAGGAGCTTCAGGGGAGGAAATGCCTCCATGAGATCCAGCTGTAAGGCATTTTCTCAATTAGTGATCAAGGGGGGAGGGCCCCTTGTGAGTGGTGCCATCTTGGGCTGGTAGTCTTGGGCTCTATAAGGAAGCAGGCTGAGCAAGCCAGGGGATGCAAGCAAGCCAGTAAGTAACATCCCTCCATGGCCTCTGCATCAGCTCCTGCTTCCTAACCTGCTTGAGTTCCAGTCCTGACTTCCTTTGGTGATGAACAGCAGTGTGGAAGTGTAAGCTGAATAAACCCTTGCCTCCCGAGCTTGCTTCTTCATCATGATGTTTGTGCAGGAAGAGAAACCCCCGACTAAGACAAAGGTTCTTAGTTCTTAGTGCTTTCTGTGTTGGCATTTTCTTATTGTCTTTTTATATCCTTCAGAAACAGGCATTTCCCTAGTCCCACAGCGTCCCCACAGTGGTCTAGCAGTGGTCCCAGTATTCTCCGTCACTGAAGTTGTGGCACAGGCTGCCCATGGCTGTGCTAGAGCCCTCCAGCCACTGATGGCTGTTTATCCTCCTAAGGTTTAGGAATGGAAGCAAGCCTCAGTGCAGGGCTGCTGTGTGCCAAGGGAATCCACGTAGAAGCGTCAGGCCCCAGAAACCCACCCCGTAGTTTAGAAAGATGCTTAACCCTCTGGAAAGTGCCAGGGTCATCTGAGCTTTCTCATCAAACCTTTCCTAGTACCCTGACACATCAGGCAGGGTGAACGCCATCTCTCTACCTCAGGCACAGAGCCCATCTCAGTGAAGAAGAAATGCCCAAGGCCTGGCCTGGCACAGAGGCCCTTGGTAAACATGGGGGAGTTAAAGGGATTACATACAGAGAATGACTTTGAATAAATGAATTGATTGAGCAAATTTAAAATTCAGTCTGAATCATGAGAGAAAAATGAAGAAAGCAGAAAAGATGGTGTCAAGGTGTGGGTTTCTGCTAGGTACAATCTGTCCTTCTATTGAAGAAAAATCACTCTGACACTTAGATGATAAGGTAAGACTGTCGGGATAAGCATCAGGGCCTCTGCAGTAAGGAGAAAGATGAGCTCCCTCCATGACAGCAGACAGCCGAGGATTAATAGCCAAGGAGCCAATGGGTGATGGGGCAGAGGGGAGAAAGTCACTAGGAAAGGAGAACCACACTAGTGGGGTCTCTTCCTAAACAGACTCCTCGGGATTCCTACAGAAGGCAGGTCAGATATGAGGGGGTCTTGCTCTAGCTCTCGATCAAGGATAAGACCCCACAGACCAGGCCCAGACAAGAAGAGAGCTCGTGGGAGGTCCATTAGAGTTTGGTCTAGTACCGAGTTCCATCTGTCACAGACTGATGGATCTATGTCTTTCTGAATGAAAAGAAGGCATCAATGCAGGATATCAGAGAGGGATCTCATAGAATACAGGAAGCAGAGGGAAGGGCTGAGAGAGTGTGTGTGCTGTGACATTGGTGTGGCCGTGTCAAGGAACCCCAAAGCCTCAGACCTGCAAGGAAATGGCAAAGTCTTCCTCTGGTCCATGTGAGAATATTGACGGGGTGGTGTGCGGGGGGGAGGGGGGGCTGAGGGGGAGGGGGGGTATCCGACATTGGCTGTTGACAGTGTGTGCTGAAACTGTCCACTGTGTGGCTCTCCGTACACATACCCAACCCTTATGGCCCACAGACTGCTCCCATACAGAGGTGGCTTCTACCCAATTAGCTAAACTTGCCCCTAGCTTTCTCTGTATATAATAACCCTGACTCCCTGTTTGATCTGTGTGCAGTAATCCCTCCTCCTCCCTGCCAACACTATACAACGCGGTGAGCTTCCAGAGTGCTGTAGTTTCCCCAGCGGATACCTCGGACCAGTCCCACGTGATCCTGTCTGTCTCTACTTCTCTCCCACCTCTTCCCTCTCTCTTTTCTCTCATCTCCTCCTCCCTCTTGTGTGTGTCTGTCTATTCTTCATTCCTTTGGTGCCCCCCCCCCACTCCTATCAGGTCCAAGTCCCGAGGCTGTGCAGGATGCAGTCAGAAAGAGAGAGAAATATTGGAAATATTAAACAAATGTTAGAAATAAGAGGCTCAGTAATCGATAGACTCAGTGGACAGCCTCACCAAGTGGAAGACAGAACATTAGAGATGGAAGACAGGAGGAATACATTAGAACATTCAGACAATGGCAAAAGTGAAATTTAAAAATGAACAGGCTTAAAAGATCAGCAGGACTTTGTTTAAAAACCAAATGTATAGATCACAGCAGAAAGGTCTCTAAACCTAGGAAAGAAGTTGGCCATGCAGGTACAGGAGATATTTCTAATGCCAAACAAGTCTAGACAAAGACTTTGAGGCATTGTATTATAGAGACATCTCTACATGTTAATAATGGAGTGACCTCAATGCCAATAGGCAAATCAACCAGAACACATACACACACACCAAAAAAATCAATGAAACAATCAGAGTTGAGTGACATTGTAATTTAAGTGGATTTAGAAGACATCTACCAGGGTATTTGACACAGCAACCAAAAATCATGCATTCTTCCCAGCCACCCAGGGCACCTTCTGTGAAGTAGCTCATGTTTGAAAACATAAGCCATTAGGGCTGGAAATTAAGGGCCTTATTAATTAAGAGCACTGGCTGCTCTTGCAGAGGACCTAGGCTCAATTCCCAGCACCTACATGGGCAGCTCACAGTCACAGTTCCAGGGGCTCTTATGCTCTCCTTGGGTTCCTCAAACACTGCATATGTGTTTTGCAGTCAGACAAGCAAAGCACTCATATGCATAAAAATAAAGGAATGAATATTCTTTTAAAATCAGAGAAATCTCAAATGAAAACTCAATGCTTCTCAAGGTCTTCAAAATTAAGAAGAAGCCAAACCCGCAATCAGTAAATGAAGAATCAATAATAAAGAAGAGGGCAGGGATTAACAAAATGGAAGTAAAAAGAGCAATTAAAAAAAAAATAACAGCAGCAGGGCAGTGGTGGCACACGCCTTTAATCCCAGCACTCGGGAGGCAGAGGCAGGTGGATTTCTGAGTTCGAGGCCAGCCTGGTCTACAGAGTGAGTTCCAGGACAGCCAGGGCTATACAGAGGAACCCTGACTCAAAAACAACAACAACAAAATCAGCAAAGCACAGAGTTGGTTCTTTGGTGAGATAAATGAGACTGATAAATCCTGCACTAACCAAAAGAAAATGAGGATTGGAGTCACTAAGGCTCTGGTGAAGAAGGAGGCATCACAACAGACACCAAGGGCAGCCGGAACAGCATTGAAGCATGCTTTGAAAAGCTATTCCAGTAAACTGGGAAAAAGAAAAGATGGAAGAGTTTCTAGATCTACCCAGATTGAACTAAAGAGTTATAAACGGATTGATACACACAGTGGAACTGGAGTAGTAACAAAGTATCTTCTACCAAAAGCAAACAAACAAAAAACCAAAGCTGTAGCCCAGATGTGTTTACAGCTGAATTCTACCAGACGTTTAAATAGCTGATACCAGCGTTCCTAGAACTGGCTCATAAAATAAAAGAGAATACAATACAAAGGAATGCTTCTAAGTTAATTTTATGAGGCCAGTATTTTCCTGGTATTAGAGCAAGATGGTGACACAATGAAGGAAGAGGGAAAGGGAAGGAAAATAAAAGTATAGGCCAATCTGCCTGACGCACAAAGAATCAAAAGTTGCCAATACAACACTTGCAGACTGAATTCAACTACTCCACCGGAAAATCATCCACCACTACCATCACATGGGCCGCATTCCAGCATGCGTGACCATTCAGCGTGCCCACTCAGCCATCTTGCTGGTCCCCCAGTGAAGTTTAATTTAGCCTCAAAGAAGAATAAAATCAACCAGATGTGCACATGCACACCTTTAATCCCAGCACTCAGGAGGCAAAGGCAGACAGATTTCTGTGAGTTAGAGGCCAGCCTGGTCTACAGTCAGTACAAGGAGGTCCAGGACAGTCAGTGAGACCCTGTCTCAAACCCTCCTACCCTCTCAAAAAGGAATATTATCATTTCTCAGAAGAGTAAAACGGAAGATCATTGTATTGAGCAAAAATAAGTCAAACTCAGGACAAATCAAGCATTTTTCGTTGATTTGCAGACCCTGTGTTTTCTATAGATACATAAAAGTATTTGTGTGTCCGTATAATCCAGTTATGTGTGTGAGAGGAGACTAGGGGAAGGAAGTAGACTCATGGGAAGATGGGAAGGGAGTGGGAAATGAAGGCCTGTCACTGAACCTCCATGAATAAGGAGGGCAGAAGGGAGGGAAATTCAAGCACTGTGCTCACTCAGTGTTCATGGAATGACGTCTTAACCACCATAAATGCCATTTAATGGTGCTAGTTCAGGACTCCATTTCCATGTTTAGATGTTCACCCTGGCAACTGGGTAAAGGATGGGATTACAAGAGAGGCTCAAGGGAGTGACAGGTCAGTCTGGAGGCTGTTGATACACCCTAGACATAGTGACAGTGACAGGATGTGTTAGGTAGTGAAGCAGAGACCATGGTGGAACACTGTATACTGGCTCGCTCTCTCTTCTGGCTTGTGCTGCTACCTTTCTTGTAGTTCCCAGGCCCACCTGCCTAGGGATGGCACCACCCACAGTGGGCTGAGCCCTCCTTCATCAATTAGCAATTTAAAAAAAGTTCCACAGACATAAACATATTTGCTCTAGGCAATTCTTCAGGCCAGTTCTCCAGCTGAGGTTCTCTCTTCCCAGGCGACTCCAACTCCAGATTTGTTTCAAATTGACAGCTGAAGCTAACGATGACAGATACTCACAGTGAGAGCTATGTCTGATAAACAGAGTGTAAGCTGAAAATATTGGTCTGGGGGTAAAATGTTTGGTACACACAAAGCTCTGTGTTGAAGCACCGTCACTAGAAATACGCTGCTAAAGAATATTATAACCAGCAGTGCATTTACCGCACCTAACATGGTGGCCATCCTAGCATCGTTACATCAAACTGTAGATGTGGGCTCCTGTCATGGCCACCGGACTACCTGGAAGCTGGAGTCATTACCACTAGTTAGCAGCATCATACTAGAGAACTGAGCTGCAGATGGCCAACCCAAGGCAAAGATACAAATTCAAGCAACAGGCTAAACAGAGTTTCTGCTGAGTAGGTATTGGTTTCGTATCATTGCAGAGTCAAAGACTGTAAGCAGAGGCATTGTCAATCAGGGAACACACTCTTGTTAGGCCGTGCTTGGGAAAGCTAGTGAAAGGGGAAATGCAAGTGAGGAAAGCCCTCTGGACTGTTAGATCATGGTAAGTGAATCGACGTGCTATGTCCTGGAATGAAGGAAACCGGGCCCACCCTCCACTTAGGTACAGTCCAAGCCATGGACATATTAAATATATTAAAGATTTGCCATATTAAACAAGCCTCTTGTTCTTTATAGCAAGGCTGGGCTTATTAATCAGGTTGCCTGTGTTTTTAATGAGGCTACCAGCTATCCTGTGTGGCAACACAACAGCCCCTTTGGGGATTCCCTCCCCCCTACACACATACACCTCGTTTTGCTTAACAGGCTGCTTTCAGAAGACGGAAGCATAACTCTGTGACAGAGTGTATCGATAGATTCATCATGCAGGGAGAATGTTGTCATGTCATGTTTGCAAAGTGTGATGGCTTTCTGGTTTTTGAAAAAAAAAAAATGGTACCTTGCAAAATTTATCATTAGTACATCAGGAAAGGGAGAGAAGATGCCTTCGTGGACACCTCTTGCCGTCAGAGGTAAAATGAAATAAAAAACCCAGTTTGTGCTTCTGTACGGACATAGTTTAGGATCTTGCTTTTCAAGCTTCAGGAAATGAATTGGAGTTGGTTTCAGACTAGCAACCATGTGTAGTTGTGTGGTTGTGCCCAACAGCGGTGAGGGTGTCGTTCAGACATTGTGCTAATTACTTTTCTCTTACGTGTTAAAAATACTAGGAACGTGTTTTGGCTTCTGTGTCCAGAGGGATAGATTCCATCATGGAGCTGAGAGATGATTCATCAGTTGAAAGCACTAGAGAACCCAGGTTGGGCTCCCAGAACCCATGGGGCATCATTCATAACTATCTTAGCTCTAGAGTTATAGAGCCAGCTTGAGCTAGATCTATATAGAGTTTCGGGCCAGCCAGGGCTACATACTAACCATGCCCCGTCTTTTAAAAAAAAAAAAATCAAACGTTTAAAAAGATTTTTTTAATGTGTATGACTACCTGTATGTAGGTGCACACATATATGCAGTGCCTGTGGAGGCCAGAGAGAGAATCAGATCCCCTGGAACTGGAGTTTCAGATGGTGGCTGACAGGAACCAAACACGTGTCCTTCGCAAGCATGGCCGGTGATCCTAACCGCTGACCCATCTCCCCAACCCAGTACCACACGCCTTTTAAAGAGCCCAAAGCCAGCAAGTCCCTGCTTTCAGGAGCCTGTGAAGCCACAGCTCCAGTTGTATCCAATGGCAGCATCCAAGCCCTTTTCTGTTTGCCTTAGCGAGAAGCTAAGCCTCCGCAGGTATGGAAACACATGGAAGTCCCTGGTGGCTTGTTTTATTTATTTTGTTTGCTGGACTGGGGACTGACTTTGGGCCTCACATAAGCTAAGTGCATGCTCTAGCGCTGAGCTAGACTCACAGGCCCGGAGAACTCTTATTCAGAGTGTTACACCTTTCAGGACCCCCCATTTTGCCACCCTTGTAAAGGACCAATTTCTCCTCTAAGTTCCAGTGACACTGTTGCTCTATCCAGAGTCGAACCCCAGCTTCCAAAGGTCTCTGAAGAAGAAGCTGTCTCTTCCTTGCCAGCCCAAGGCCACAGCCTGATTTCTTCCACCAAGGATATTTTCCACTAGGAAAGATCACACCCTTTAAGGGTCACCTCCTTCCTCCTCATAGTCCTCAGGAGATGAAGATGGCATTCATGCACAAGAATCTGATTACCACCCCCACCCAGGAGGAGGCCTCGCTCCTACCCAGCAAGGAGGAATGATCTGGGTCTATGACAGGAAACACGAATGAGAACTGCTGATATCTTGAGCCAGATAGCAGGAAAGACAGACAGAGGAGCTGTGTGTCAAAGGGCACAGGGGCCAGCATGACTTACTCCGTGGGATCAAGCTTCAGTACGCTGAGTATCTGAATGGCTAAATACCATTAACTGAAACATGTGCACTTGTCATGAGACAAACAGCCAGAGACAGCAAATGCCACCTTTGACAACAGCCTAGTTGAATTCTACTGTGGTACTGTGATTTTATTCTAAATCAGAACCCCAAAGCAAAGGAGTTAGCTTTTAGGCTGCCTTTCCCAGGCAAAGGATATGGCAAAGAATTGAGATAGTGAAGAAAGTTATTACTATCTAGCCAGGCAAGTGTGCTAACTGGTTTCTATATAAATCTCAGTGAATAATTGCAGAAACCTAGACATCATGTGCTTCCTGATGTGCTTACAGCCTCACATCTTCGGGACTGTCATCCCCCCAGGATTGAACTTGAGCCCAACCCAGACTTGAAAACAAATAACTGGAATCAGAGAGAAGCCACCAGGCAGATCCAGCTTGTAGGCATTCAGTGGGGCAGCTGGCCAGGTCTGTACAAGCCGGGGACTTGAGGGAGAGAGGAGTGGGGATTGCTAACCAGATGGCGCAGGGGACTTGAACCTGATTGAATCCAAGAGCAAAGAAGGAAAATAGAGATCAGCAAAATGTTCTCTTGAGTTAGGTAGGAGAGGCCAAAGACACAGTGCCATTTTGTTAAGTGTTTGGTGGCATTGTAGTTAGATAAGAAAAGTCTATAGTTTTTACCAGTACGTACTAAACTAAGTAAGGCGGCTTTAGAGCACTTAAGAAGGGGTAGGGGGAAGTGTTAAAGAGAGAGAAAGAGAAAACAAGATGACATTTTGATTTGCTAAGATTTAACTAGAGCTGTGTAGGAGCCATGCTAACTCTGCCTCCAAACCACTGGGCCTTTTTTTTTACTGTTCACTTTGAAAAGGGTCCTTGCTAAATTGATCAGGCCAGACTTTAATCTGCTCTGTGAGCCAGGCCAGTTTTAAACTTGCCATCCTCTTGCCTCAGCCTCCCAAACACCTGGCTCACAGTCCCTTGCTACCAACCCAACCAAAGTTCTGATAATTACTAAATCTGGGTGATGAAATCTTTGAGAAGACTGGGTAGTGGTGGCCCACACCTTTAGTCTCAGCACTCGGGAGGCAGAGGCAGGCAGATCTCTGAGTTCAAGGTCGGCCTGGTCTACAGAGCGAGTTCCAGGACAGCCAAGGCTACACAGAGAAACTCTGTCTTGAAAAACCAAAAAGAAAGGGGGTGGGGGGTGAGGGGCTGAAGAGATGGTTCAGCAGTTAAGAACACTGACTGTTCTTCCAGAGGATCTAGGTTCAATTCCCAGCACCCACATGGCAGCTTACAATTGTCTGTATATTTCAATTCCGGGAGATCTGATGCCCTCATACAGGCAAACCACCAATGCACATAAAATAAATATAAATGGCTAAAAAAGAATAGAAAAGAATGGACAAAGCAAATAAATGTGCCCAAGTTTTTCCAAACTGTTGAGGCTGGAAGTGGACCTCTGATGGTGGCTTTTATTGTTATTTTTTTGAGTGTGCTTCTACTTTTAATTGATGAGAAGGAAACTATTCTAGAGCAGTGCATTTCTGCCTGGGCAGTTAGTTGATACGGAATCCCCATCCCCAGCCACGTAGGAAACCTAAACCCCACCCCCTCCCCTTATGCAGATTCAGTGTTCCACTTCCGGTGGGCGGGCATTAGCGAGACCTGCTGCGTATCTTGTAATAAGGCAGAGTATCCTGGCTTAGAAAAGAACATTTTCCTTCAGCATGATAATTTTGCCTGAAGAAAACATCCCAGCTAGTAGGATTAGACTGTGTCGTAGCCTCCCGTTGCCCCCCAGCTCCTTCTAAGCTTGTGGCGCAGGGACTGTTTGCCTCCAAGAGAATGCAAGCTGCCATTTTGATTGTGCTTTTAGAAATATACATAAACTTTGGCTGTCCAAACCGTCTTTTTCAGGGTGCTGGTTGTCTAGAGACAAAGTCTCACAGTGCAGCTCAGGCAGATCTGGAATTCACCATGTAGCTTAAGTTGGCAGGAAACGTGCAATCTTCCTGCCTCAGCTCCCTGAAAGCTAGAATGACAAGCATGTGCCCCCAATCTTGGCTTTAACTACACTAACCTTTTTTTTTTTTTTTTTTGGTTTTTCAAGATAGGGTTTCTCTGCATAGCCCTGGCTGTCCTGGAACTCACTGTGTAGACCAGGCTGGCCTCGAAATCAGAAATCCACCTGTCTCTGCCTCCCAAGTGCTGGGATTAAAGGCGTGCACCACCACTGCCCGGTGTGCACCACAACTGCCCGGCCTACTATTTTTTAAATACGTAGTTTAGTATTGTTAAATACATTTGTGTTATTTTGCAATATCTGTGTGCGTGTGCGTGTGCGTGCGTGCGTGCGTGCGTGTGTGTGTGTGTGTGTGCATGTGCGCGTTCAAGAGGGTATGGGCCCCTGTCTTGTGATTTTGTAAAACAAACTGAAAGTCCGTGGCTGCTGAGCAGACCTCCACCCTCCCCTCCTGCCAAGGCTGCCACCAACTCTATTTTGTCTCTGAATTTGCTGACTCCAGGGACTTCAAACAGTCCCACTCCCATTGAGACAATTTGGGAGATGTCATTGGAGACATTTCTGTTACTCCCTGAGTCTTTTGGGAACTCTGTTGCATGACCTGGGCTTTCTATCACATGTTCTTTTGTTTTTGGTTTTTTGAGTCAGGGTTTCTCTGTGTAGTCCTGGCTGTCCTGGAACTCACTCTGTAGACCAGGCTGGCCTCCAACTCAGAAATCCACCTGCCTCTGCCTCCCAAGTGCTGGGATTAAAGGCGCATGCCAGCTATCACATGTTCTTACCTGTAGCTCTACAGATAACTTCACATCCCGTTAATGTCCTAAAGCTTAACGCAGGGTGTGAACTTTGGGTTTGTAATGAGCCTTCTTCAATCTTGTGGCTTCTGCTGTACCTGTGCCTAGGCCTTGTGGGACATTTCCAGCCTCCTCCTTAGTCAGCTCATTTCACGTGCTAATTACGGGCTCTCCCGGGCCCAGCTCTCTACCTCATTCCCCTAGTTCACCCCAGCTTGGGAACACAGATTTAGCTTGGCCCACATAATGTGTTCCAACATGGGAATGGTTCCACAAAGGTCTTCAGAGCTGGGGAACAGAAGAAAGTCATAGCTCAGGGTGTTTTTCACATCGAAAGCATCAGGGGTTCGCGTTAAAGCAGGAAAATCTCCTGCGATAGGTCTCAGATGTGACCCGGAAATAATCCCTAGCTTCCGAGTTGGTGGGAGTTAGGGGTTGGTTAGGACATTCCAGAAAGTCCCACATGATAGTCCCAGGTTGCTGAGTCAGCCACAGAGGTGGACGATGGATAGCTAAGGATAGCTCAACAATTTGCCTCCAAATCTGCAACGTTCTGACTCAGTATGATTTCTAATCAGTCACCTAACCTTACAGAACCTTTAACATGGTTTTGGCTTATTATTTTTTAAGTATGCTTTACTCATGATAATGTCCTCAAAGTTCAACCATACTGCAGTACGAGTCAAGTCTCCCTTTTGAGGTTGGTGGTATGGCTCAGAAGTAGAATGTCTGACGTGCGTGGGGATCTACGGACAATTTTTTTTCTTCTTTGCATTAAGCCAAGTGATATTCCATTGCATATATTACACATTATTTTTTTTAACTTTCTTCCACTCGGGATGGACACTCAGGATGCTTTTGCCTTTTAATCCTGCCCACACGTCTCTGAATACAGTGTGCAAGACCATCGCTTTGTACACAGTGATTTTTCTCCCGTGGTTTTAAAAGTCCTAGGAAGCCTCAACTCAGGTTCAAGGTCAAGGCATGTGAGCATCCCTCCCTCTGAGAGTCCGGTCCATTTTGCCTCCACAGAAATCTCATGTCTTCGTTACTTTTCTATTGCAATGAGTAATCACCGTGACTAAGGCAACTGATAAAAGAAAACATTCAACTGAGGATGTCCTTACAGAGGATTAGAGTCCACGACCATCATGGCGGAGAAGAATAGCAATAGACAGGCAGGCACAGCACTGGAGCAGTAGCTGAGAGTTTGTGTCTGATCCCCAAGCAGGATATAGAGACTGTGTGAGACTAGGCCTAGAATGGGCTTTTGAAACCTCAATGCCTGCTCTCAAATGACACACCACCTCCAACAAGGCCACGCCTGCTAATCCTTCCCAAACAGTTCCACCATCTGTGGCACAGGCTATCGGATATATGAGCCTCTTGGGACCATTCAAACCACCACCCCTAGCTCTCCACTCCACACAGCCTGGACTGTGCATGGTCCTTGCCTTTCCCACGGACGTTTCATTTGAAAGCAAACCAGAAAGTGTTCCTAATAAGAAAACACAGACGAAGAGAGACAGAGTTGAAATGATCTTGTCTTCCCACTTCCCACTCCATGAGCATTGGCTGCAGAGACAGAGTGTATCTCTAAAACAGCATTGTAAAGCTATGCGAGTGTGTGTATGCACATGGTGTGTGTGTGTGTGTGTGTGTGTGTGTGTGTGTGTGTGTGTGTGTGTTTTACATGCTATGTGGATACCATGCCTGCAAAAAGGACATTTTACCCCCTGGATCTTAAAGGGCTCTAGAAGGCCGGACCATGGCATACACAGGCCCAAGCATGGCAGACAAGGCACTCGAAGGTTTTGTCTTTTACCCCCCCCCCCCCCCCCCCGCTGACCTGTTAGATCCCGTTCCTTAGCTTACCACCAAGGTCTGTTCCCTTATTTGACCACTGACTCATTCCTGAGGTTGACCACCAAGGTCCAGCAACCAGAGTCCATTATTTTTGACTAATAACTAAAATACCCAATCAGATCTTAGCAGCATGCCTTAGCTCCTTCTAAGACAGAACTTGCCCTTTTTCTTCTGACAATTAACACCTGCAAAGCTATCTGCTGATGTTTCTGACCTATTCAGATTCAGCCACCTTGTCTCTCTGCCTTGCTTAATAAAGGATCTGTCTACATCTGGCTTGTGCGTGGATGTAGGTGTTTGGGAGTGGTCTGTGCCTAACCTGGGGTCCAGAGGGGAGCATCCACAATTCACAGGTCTCTTCAGCCCTGGAGTTACAGTAGTGGTGAGCTGCCCCATGTAGGTGTGAGGAACAGAACTCAGGTCCTCTGGAAGAGCATCAAGTGTTTTTAAGCTGTCTTTTCAACTCTGTAATTTTGTGGTTTTGTTGATGCTAAGTTCTAGGGTTGCTCGCAGAGAGTTTCCAGTAGCTTCTCTACTGAAAAGCTGATCTTGTAAATATTTCCCTATTTTATGTTCAGGGTTGCATAAATACACTTTAAAAGGCAAGGTCTCCTCTTTTGTTTTTCTTTGAAAGAAAACTTTTGCCTCTTGCCTCTTTTCTTTATTTTCGAGTTACAAATTACAGGTTGACTAGGAAGTTAACTCCCTAAGACTTTTAGGCCATTTGCTTAGGGGAAATAGATACCCCCTACCCCAGCAGTAAAGATACTTGAATGGTTCATGTAGGGCAGTGATCTTACAGGCAAAGCAATTATATTTTACATGTAAAGATAATTTCAAATGGGGCTCAAGCAATTGTTCAAGGCATAAAGATTTGCATATGAGCCAAGAGACCTCCTGATGGCAGTGGACTGGCCAGAGAGACCTTGTCATTGGTCGCATTTATAAATGTATTTACTCCTTGGCGAGACAGGCGGCCAGGGCCGGCACGCCTCAGCCCACCCTCCACCCCTAGGTCCCTGAGGGTCTTCTTTTGTGTGTGCCCTGAGTCCTCCCTAGGCGTGTCTGCGCGGTATGGAGACAGTGCTGTATCCAGAGCAGCCGGGCTGTCTGTCAGGGAGATGCCACAGTCAAAGGCTAGATAGTCAGGCGACAGCTCATCCATAGGGTCTGAGGACTCCCGAAAACTAGGTGGCCCTGGGTTTTACTGCTGCTGCTGCTGCTGCGCCGCCTGCCCGGCTCCCGCCCCACTCCCGCCCCTCCCTCGCAGGAGGATTTGCCAGCCGCCCCGCCCTCTCCTCCCGAGTCCTCCTCTCTGCAATCGGGGAAGTTATCAGGAGAAATAAGGTAGTCGGGAGACCACATGGAAGTTGTGACAGCTCCCCGGGGCGTCCCTTTGGGAGCCAGCACGTCGACTTAGGGACCGCAGCCGACTCGTTGAATGCAGGTGCTGCGGAGCCAGCCTGCCAGGATGGGCCACCACTGCTGCAAGCCTTATATCTGCCTTCAGTGCCTGGACAAAACGGTACTTGGCCTTTCCTCTCTTCTCCCCCCCAACCCCCACCTTGGTCTGGGCAGAGAAGGTGTGAGCATCCACCTCTGGCCCCCCGCCTCTCTCGCATGCCTGTGTGCTTTGTTGGTGAGCAGGAAGCTCCGGGTTCTCCTTCCAGGGTGCTGGATCGTGAGTGGTGCTTACAGAAAGCGTTTATTCTCCCGGGCTCTGCAGAGCCTTACATAATGTTACGTTCCTGCAGGCTCAGATAAAACTGTTGCATTTTGCAGACATAGTAGGAAGGTCTTGAAATTCAAACTGCCTGGGGAATCCTGGGAAGGTTCTTAGTGCGTTTTCTGCACCTGGGAGACCTAAGATGTTCTGGTGTGGGAGGGATACGGGTCAGCTAGGCAAATGTTTTCGCTAAGGCAAACTGGAACTTTGAAAGTTTCTCACTCTGGATTTAAAGAGCATCTCTAGAGGTTGCCCATGTGAGAGAAGAAAGCACAGGGGTCCAGTTTGTTCTGTGAATTTCCTATCACAAAAGGGGCCCACACCTGGTGAGCCAAGGAGTCTGAGGGTGCACTAGAAAGAAGATTCACAGCCAGAGAACTGAAATCAACTCAGAGAAAGCACAGTATAGTGATTCAACACAAAGCCTGGCTTTGCTGTCGATGCTTGCTCGGTCTGGCCACTTCCTGAGAGGTATGATGTTTATAATTCCATCTCTAGATAACTACTATCAAGAACTATTCTCTGTGATATATATTTTATCAAAGAGGCAAGAAATGGAATCTCATGAGACAGGGGAAGCCTGAAATTGCCTCTTTTTTACCCAGGTGGCATTAACTAGGAGATAGCTTGGGGTCTAGTATGTGACCAGGCGAAGGGGAATATATGGTTTAATTTAAAACTCATTACAGGCCAGTCCCTGGGGATCATCTCTGCCGGTTCTGCTCATGAACCCTGACCTTCTGTGGGCTCACACACCGTCTCAGAAAACTAAACTGTCCCTTGAAGCTCCCTTCAGACTTTTGTTCTGGTGCAGGCATTTCAGGGAATTTGGCTTTTGTTGGCTGGAGTCAGAAGTTAAGGTGTGTGTGTGTGTGTGTGTGTGTGTGTTTTCAAGAAATCAACATATAGGAAGTATCTATATATTCACCACCAGAGTCACTCTTTTCCAAGAGATGTGACTGCAATGGAAGGTCAAAGAGCTTTATAACAAAAGTTTGCTAAAAGGAAAGAGAAGCCACATGCTCGGAAATATTGTAAAGTTGGTGCTCCTAAACCCAGGTCCACAAATTCCAGAAATAAAGCCAGGCATAGAGATGGAGCCTGTAATCTCAGCTCCCCAGGTGAGGTGGTAAAGTCGGTAAGCTGAGATTTCAAGGCCACAAGGGCAGAGTAATAAGACCCTATCTCGTGGGGGGGGGGGGGAGAGTGTGTCTCTTAATCTTTTAGAGAATGTCCAGGTGTCATGGTGGACACCTTTAATCCCAATACTCAGGAGGCAGGGGCAGGCAGATCCCTGTGGTTTTGTGGTCAGCCTGGTCTACCAAGCCAGTTCCAGTTTGGCCTGGACTACATAGTGAGACGAGAGAGAGAGAGAGAGAGAGAGAGAGAGAGATCAGCTTTTTTGTTTGAGAATAAGAGATCTTAAAGTGAGTCTTCCCTTGCTTTCTGTTAGATCAAATTGCTAAACTAATAACCTTCCTTACATTACTATTGCATTTAAGGATTTTGGAAAATAATTTGCTATTCATCGCTTTAGACGCATGTTGTTTGAGGAACTGTCGTTTGTTTAAGCTTTGAAACCCCAAATTCAGTACTTCAGTTTTCTGTGATAAAAATAAGACATTAAACTGCACTAATAGACCTTCTCATTCCTCTCACACCCGTCCATCTTGATTTTTTTTTTCTTTGCCATGTTTCAGAATAGTTTTCCAGCATAAGGTTTAATGGCTGCATATTTGGGTGCCTTTTAAAGGAATGGGGACTTCTTTTAAAATAAGAGAGCAGGCATTGTTTTTCTGTTTGCTTGCTTTTCAGCATCACTTCACAAGAAGTGTGCCCAAGTCCTTCCTTCACTCCATAGCTGTCATGCAAGCACTGTGACTAGGAGACTTGGTATAGGATTTCATTCGGCCTCAAGCTGTGGACATAGCTGGCTGTGAGTCTGAGTAAGCTCCAACCTCTGTTGTCCTCCCACTGTAAACCCCGCCCTCTGTTGAACCGCCCACTGTAAGCCCCGCCCTCTGTTGAACCTCCCACTGTAAGCCCCGCCCTCTGTTAATCCTCACCATCCAGCATCAACACAGTTTGAAAAGTGTTTGGGTGAAGTAAAAGTCATCAGAAAGTTTTCCTGATAGTTTTCTAGCCCAGCTTGTTATCTCTCTGAAACCAAACCTTTCCCACTACATCACTTAACTATGAGAGAGGACATTTGATCTTAAGAGATAACAGGGTTATTTTGTTTGGTTTTGTATTGTTTTTCACAGTTTGATTACACAGTAGCCAAGATGTTCTTTTAAAAATGGTGAGATCTAGCCGAGCAGTGGTGGCGCACGCCTTTAATCCCAGCACTCAGGAGGCAGAGGCAGGCGGAATTCTGAGTTCAAGGCCAGCCTGGTCTACAGAGTGAGTTCCAGGACAGCCAGGGCTACACAGAAAAACCCTGTCTCGGAAAACAAAACAAAACCAAAAAAGGGTGAGATCTGAAAGTAACTTTGTAAGTCATTTCCAAAAGTAGGGTAGAAAAGCAGCACCTGGAAATGGCTCTCTACCGTGATGCACCAGGAGAAACTGTATCATCTTCCTAGATAACAAAAGGAAAACCAAAGTGCTAATCAAGAAAAAAATTTTTTTTAAACTATCGCTGTCGGGGCTGGAGAGGTTGCTCAGTGGTTAGAGCACTGGCTGCTCTGCAGAGAACCTGGGTTCAATTCCCAGCACCCACATGGTGACACGCAACCATCTGTAACTGTGGTTCCAGCAGATCTATACCCTTTTCTGACCTCCTCGGGCACTGCATGTAGATACTGAACATGTATACATACATACATACATACATACATACATACATACACCTGTGCATGTAAAATAAAAATAAACAAGTCTTTAAAAGCTGCCCAAGCCTGTTATCTCCCCGCTCCCCTCAAGCTATCCAATTGGCTGTATGTATCACTGTTGTCCTCCATGCCTGATTGCAGGCTATCGATGAATGATTTAGAACCCCGACCAGCCTTTTACCAGTTCCTAATTCCCTTGCGCTTCTACATTTTCCCGAGAAATTACAGGTCGTATAGACATCCGTGACACACACAGAGCCGTTAAGCAAACACTAGTTACAGACTTGAGGATAATTAAATGAAAGCTCTGGCCACTGCGTGACTGGGAAACAAGGCGGGAAGGAATCGTAGGCGGGGCTTGTGGGGGGTGTTGAATTATGCAGAAGAATGGGGCGGGGTTTTGTTAAACTGACATGGAGTGGGGGTGGAGCTACAAGCACAGAATTCACCAGAAAAGTGCTTTCGCTCCAGTGTGATGAATCACATGGGGATAGTTCTCACTTACAGTCAACTCCGTGGAAAAAGCAGTACAGAGAGTGCAGAGAACTCTCCAGTATGGCGCCAGGCTTGCGTGTTCTCAACTCGTGTTAATAGAAAAGTGTAACTCTGCCAGGACTTTGTTGCTGATGTTTGGTTTTGGCTTTGGGTTTCATTTTATTTGGGGGAAGGTTGGTTGGTTGGTTGGTTGGTTGCTTGCTTGCTTGCTTGCTTGGTTTTTTAGCAGAGATGCAATCCGACTGTACTGCTCATACTTGTGGGAAGGTAAAACTAAAGGAAGGGAGAATCCACAAAGAGCCAAAAAGTGTCTCAAGGGCAACACAAATGTATCAAAACTCCCTGTGCTGGCTTCTTCTCTTTCTGCTGCTTGCCCCGTAGAATGTCCCTGCCTTGCATGTTTGATTTCCTGCTCCTTGGCCTCATCCATCTCTGTTTCCAGTTGCTTGTTAGTCATCCAGATGTGGGTTCCCTTGTTATCTTCCTGCTAGGAGGAGCTCCCTCATTAGCCACCATCTCCCGGGTAAACAAGATGTTTCTTTTAACTAGTGATTCTCCCGGCATGCACAGGGACAAAGACTGGACCGACCTTTTTAAGTTCAGTCACTCCGGTTTCTTTGAATACAGGGTTTGACTACATCCGTTCACACGATTAGACATCGAAGTATATGGAAGAATATTAAACGTGAGCAGTACTTTGTGTTGAATGGGTTTTTGTTGTTGTCAGATTTCACTTCTGAGGAGAAAAGTGGGTCGTTATACAAACACGCTGTCGCTTCGTGTTAATTATTTGAGAAAGAAATAAGACTTATTGATTATCTCAAATGTTTTGTCAGCACTATCTTGAAACTGTAGCAGAAAGAAAACTAAAGGTCACCCCCTATCTCTAGGGATCCCCTCTCAGAGCTCTGTGATACATCTGGACACATTTTTTAATATTCTCACTGATAATGAATGGCCTGTGCACAGAAAGCCATGGAAATGACTACAGAGGTACATGTGTTCTGTGACTGGCTCACCCGAAGACGCCGAGGAAAATATCGCCCCAGTTTGATGCATTTTACCAAGTTAAGCCAGACTTATGGGTAAGAGGCAGTACCGTATCAGGGGAGAGCTCCAGACTTCTTTGCAGCTTAGTATGTAAGTGTGCCATGTGCGAAATTTAATTCACAGTAGAAAGGACCCAGTTATTTCTACCTACCCTGAGGTAGGGTCTTACTTTATAGCCCAAGCTGGGCTGGAACCTTCAACATCTGCCTCTGCCTCCCAAATCCTGGGATTACAGGTATATGCCACTGTTCCTGAGTCGACCCTATTTCTTACCTAATTCCTTGTGCGGTCTTTTGTTTGGCTTGGGAGCATTGTGGCCTGCATCCTGTGGTTTTTGCCTATGATTATCACTTACACACAACAGGCTAGAACTATTGGAGGCTGTGGAAGTGGGCTCAGCAGTTAAAAGCCCTTGGCTCTTCTTGCAGAAGACCTAGGTTTATTTCCCAGCACCAATTTCAGGTGGCTCACAACTGCCTGTGATTCTAGCTCCATGGGATCTGAAGCTTCCGGCCTCTGCAGGCCCCTGCATTCACATGCATGAACACATAGGAGTACAATAAGTAAATATGATATAAATACTTCTTCTTTTTTTTTTTTGGTTTTCGAGACAGGGTTTCTCTGTGTAGCCTTGGCTGTCCTGGAACTCACTCTGTAGACCAGGCTGGTCTCGAACTCAGAAATCCGCTTGCCTCTGCCTCCCGAGTGCTGGGATTAAAGGCGTGTACCACCACTGCCCGGCATAATACTTCATTTTTTAAAACAATATAGCAAAGATTATTAAGAGTCCTTGGGCATATACAGACTACACACACACACACACACACACACACACACACACACACCAAGCTTAGAAGCATGCTCAGACTATAGTGAATTTTATCATCTGTCCTCGATACCTCTTCCAGATGAACAAGAATTCTCCCAGTGAGTATCACAGAACAGGATCAGAAGTTACAAAGAAAAGAGCCTATGCCTTCATCTGGTAGGGTGACAAAGGTTCCCAGAAGCCCCTGGTGCCATTTTGTATCACAGGTTCTCTTGGCTTCTGCCTAAGACATTCCCTTCACAGACCCTTTTTGTTTCTCCTCTGGCATCCGTTTAAATCTCCAAGATCTCCTGACTTCCTAGGCTATCTCACACTCTTCTGTACTCACTGGTGTCTTGACATACTCTGAGATACTGGTTTCTTGGAGGCCAAAGTGCCATTTGCCTGGTACATAGTAGGCACTTAGTGTCTGGTAGTGGATGAGCTTTTTATTTCTAGATTCACTGGAGGGGAAGCCATCCAGAGATACTGAGATACAACCTTAGTTTTATGGATTAGTTGCTCATTCAAGAAGGGGTGTGGATGGCCGATGCCCAACACATGTGAGGTTAACTAGGAGAGACATTTTCACTTCCTATTACCCCCAGGTCCATGAGGTAGCATCAGCCATCTGAACTGATAACACCAGACTAAGCAGGTTAAGGTAACAGAGTGTGGCAGACTTGCTTGAGGCTTGGCCACTCGTCCAGTTGCTTGGTGTTGCAGGAATGAGTGGCCCCCATGCTCTGCCAGGTGTAGCTAGCTAAGAAAGAGGGACAGCTGAATTCTCAGGAGTCTGTGGCATGGGGCGCCAAATCTTCAAAGACTGCCAGGCTCCAGGGGAGTGGACTTTCTATGGCACCTACATTCAGGACTGGAGAAGAAGGGTGAATTGGGTGTTTCCTGGCCCCTGATTATCTTGGGTTCCCCATTTAAGATTATATAGCACACTGAAATAACAGGAAAGCCAGGACTGTGAAGGAGAGGCACATAGTCAAATGGAAGAATACACTAAGAAGCTGTGAACACTGACTCAGGGAGAATATGAGTGCTCCACAAGTTTCTATTTGAAGAGAAGCCTGTCTTAGACTAAACAGTCACCAGAGAGGAATGGCCTTCTTGGGTTCTGAAGTGCCTGTACTCTGTCACCAGGACAGTGTGGATGGTTGATGCATCTATATTTAGCCCTCTTGAGTGAACACAGGCGTTCACGGGCTTGGCACCAGTGAGGAATTTTCCACACATTCCCTGTTTAGAAATGTGCTGCTCCGACCCCCTCCTATCTCAATCTTCCCAGCTTGCCATCAGCCAGGGAACGGTGTGAAGAGTGATTTGAAATCTTTGCAGATGGACTCTTAAGAGCCCCCAGAGCCTAAGAGCCTTTCAAGATCAGGACTTCTGCTGGCCTCTCTGGTTCCATGATGGGTGGGGGAACATGTGCAGCAAATTGAAAACCAGTGGAAGTGGTCCTTGGTGTTCACCTAGACAACGCTGGTCCTAAGGTCATCGAGATTGACACTGCCCACTGCAGCTGTCATGACATCATTCTGGTTTGGCTTTCAGGAAATGCACAATAGCTCACTTGGTGCATAAGTCAAAAGAGTTGATGTCATTTCAAAATCAAGCACTTAAGGAAGAAAGGATCTTACCAGAACAGGCAGAACAGCCAGGTTGGCTTTGGCAAGCTAAAGCTGAGCAGAGCCAACGTCTTCAGCAGGAATGTGTCCAGGGACATCAGAAAGGTTTATCTAGAACTGACAGGGGACAAGCAAACAGCTACCCCATCTGGAGATAACAAGCCCAGAAGGATGAGCTGAAGAGGCACCAAACACTGGAAACATCCCAACGTGTTACCCATGAGTCAATTTCAAGGACGAACATGGGTAGTGTAAGCTGTCGGGATGAAGGCAGGGTCAGGGGCTACAGCTAGAGAATTTTTCGCAGAGCTAGATCCGGTTGCAGCTGGCTGCCTCTCCTCCAGTCAGATGTGAGAAGTTACATGATCAAGAGCCCTGGATGCAACCCACGTCCAACTTGGCTCTTGAGGTCACACCTATGTGGGGAGAGTTGGGGAAAACCTTGGTGTTTGTGGTGTTTGATAATTGTGCCCTGGGTTGAAACTTCTGGGTTTTCTATATCTAAGGCAGCTGGCCCCTTCATCACAGAGCCCCTATTACCTCCCCGTAAATAGAAAATAAAAGGCCCAGGGCTCATTGACAGTACTGGTGAGCCTCAGAATCTGTAATTTCTACAACCACGTAGTAGTCGATAAACTCAGTCAATGCATCCAAAATCAATACTGAAAACACACGGCATTTTGGCCTTTTTGGTTTTGTTACGATTGTTTCTTGAATAGTACAGAGTAGCAACTATTCACAACGAATTTACAACATATTCAAGATTATAAACAATAGAGAGGTGGTTTCAAAGTCTAGGTCAACCCGTGGGTCCAGACCCTTTTGGGGGTTGCATGTCAGACATTCTGCACATTAGATATTTACATTAAGTTTCATAACAGTAGCAAATTATGGTTAAGAAGTAACAACGAGAATACGTTTATGGTTGGGGGTCCCCCCATTAAAGGGTCACAGCATCAGGAACGTTGAGAACCATTGCTCTAGAAAAATCAGAATGGGATCTCTGTGCACCTGACAGTTTTATATAAAGGACTTGGGTATACATGGATTCGGGTGTCCTGATTGGGAGGGTTCGTGTAATCAGCTCCTACAGATACAGAGGGATGGCTGTGTTTGAAGGTGTGGGGGAAGGAGGCAATTATTCTGTGCATGGCTAATGGAGAGTGTTTAGTAGAACTTAGCACCAGGAACCTTTATTAAATAGCAAATAAACTCTATCTAGAATGTTCAAGAGCTTGGCCATTTTCCTTCTGGGATCCATTTCCTTTCTGCCAGTCTCCTGGAAGATCCAGGGCTGTTTGCTGTGATGCGGGGATCACCGTGGATGGTGTCATATTCATAAGGCGCTGGCTACTGTGGGAAGCCTAGGAAAGCACTGGCTTTGGGTCTGTCTCAGTCAGGGTTTCTATTCCTGCACAAACATCATGACCAAGATGCAAGTTGGGGAGGAAAGGGTTTATTCAGCTTACACTTCCATGCTGCTGTTCATCACCAAAGGAAGTCAGGACTGGAGCTCAAGCAGGGCAGGATGCAGGGGCTGATGCAGAGGTCATGGAGGGATGTTCCTTACCGGCTTGCTTGCTTCTCCTGGCTTGCTCAGCCTGCTTTCTTATAGAACCCAAGACTACCAGCCCAGGGATAGCACCACCCACAAGGGCCCTCCCCCCTTGATCACTAATTGAGAAAATGCCTTACAGCTGGATCTCATGGAGGCATTTTTCTCAAGGGAGGCTCCTTTCTCTGTGATAACTCCAGCTTATGTCAAGCGGACACACAACACCAGCCAGTACAGGGTCTGAAGTTGGAGAGAGTAGGTTTTGACAGTTCGTCTGCTCGCTCGCTCGCTCGCTGCCCGATGCCATCCGAGTCTTCATTGACAGGCGTCATTCTCCTGCTCTCCCTTGACTGATGAGATGTGCTCAAGATTTGAGCTCTCTGGTTGTGTTTGCAAAGTAATGGTGGTGACTTTTCCAAATTGGCCACGACATAGTAGCTTTCTCACTAGTTTTTTATTGTTTATTTATTTATTTATTTTTTTTACAAAGCAACTACTGAAATGACCCCTCTCCAAAGTACCAGATTGTTACAAGATAGTCGAGGCCATTATAGGTTATAGTTAGAAAAAGTGTAAAAAAAAAAAAAGTCCTAGGGGCTGGAGAGATAGCTCATCAGTTAGGAGCATTGGCTGCTTTTCTAGAGGTCCTGAGTTCAATTCCCAGCACCCACATGAAGGCTCACAGCCATCTATAAAGGAGTCTGATGCCCTCTTCTGGCATGCAGGTGTACTTGCAGACAGAGTACTCATACCAAAAAAAGAAAAAATGTCCTGGGATTAGTTTGATAGTTACAAATAAAACCATAGGAAACCATGGATCTATAATGCCACCTACCACATCCGCAAACACTATTGCTGTGCTGCACCTGCTAACTCCCTTGAACCCCCGTCCTGAGCCCATGCAGTAGCCATGACGTTTGAAGTGGAGTCTTCTGAGGATCAGGAAGTCGTACACTCTGTGTTGTGATTGCTTCTGAATCCAGTGAAAGCAAAACTGCGGTGGGCTGAAGGAACCACCCAGCTTCAAGAACGACCTGCGGAGCCTTTATTGATTTGTAACTGATGTAGCAAAATGTCTCCAGCCACAGAAGTTTATGTCTCAGAGGTGGGAGGCTGGAAAGCAACACCAAGGCAGGGTCAGCGTCTGGCAAGGGCCCACACTCTCAGAGACGGCCCCTTCTTCTCTGGATTAAGGAGGAGGTATTGATACCTGTGCCATGAGCTTGCTCAAGCTAAACAGTAACTGGGCGGCCAAGCTTCTTCTCCGGTTCTTTATTATGACAACAGAGTTTCATTCAAGCATTACAAATAGCATAGCATTACCTTCAGATGACCCAAGGCTGTCTCAGGAGCCCACAGTCAACCCTTCCAACCTTAGTGGAGATCAGTGGTTCTCCACCTTCCTAATGCTGTGACCCTTTAATGCAGTTCCTCATGTTGTGGTGATTCCCCCAACCATAAAATTATTTTTGTTGCTATTTTTTGACAACTGTCATTTTGGTACTGTAATGTAAACATCTGTGTTCGCCAATGGTCTCGGGTCCCTATGAATGGGTCATTGGATTCCCCCCCCCCCCCCCCTAAAGGATCTTGACCCACAGGTTGAAAACTGCTGGTCTAAGTGCAGTTCACTCACAAGCACTATTGTGTGAGCTGCCTCTAGTCTCACAGAGCTCAGGTCCATGAGAGACGCTGTTCTGTATCATTTTTCTGTGGTCCATTACTGAGTGGATCTTTTGGGAGTCAAGGAACTGAAACACCTCATGAGCATTTCTTCGGAGATTGAATCAACCTGACCTGTGTGCATTATTAAACCTCATGGTACCTTAAATGAAATGAAACTGCCATCTTTTCTTTCTATTTTTACTAGTTTTTTTTGTTGTTGTTGTTTTGGTTTTTTTTCAAGTAGCCACTGACCTAGTTGGTTTGTGGTTGCTGTAATAAACAATGACCAAAACCCACTTGCGAAAGACAGAGTTTATTTGGCTCATGTGTCCCAATCACTCCCCCACTGAGCAAAGTTAAGGCAGGAACTGTAGAGAAACATTGTGTATTGGCCTGTTCCCCATGGCCTGCTCAGTTTGCAGTTTTAGACAACACAAGACCATATGCCTGAGGATGCTCTGCCTAGAGTAGGCTAGGCCCTTCCATGTCAATCATCAATCAATCAATCAATCAATCAAGAAAATGTCCCCATAGACACACCCATGGGCCTGAAGGAAATAATCCCCCAGTTGAGGTTCCCTCTTCCCAGGTGACCCTAGTCAAGTTGACCAAAAATGAAGCAAAACAGAAAACAACAAACAAACAAAAAACAAAAACAAAACAAAAAGACCCAACTAACCAGAAAAAGCAAGGGAAATGAAGGAGCATTGTACTAGCCCTCCAATACGATAACAAAATACCTGGCATGGTTAACGTAAAAACAGAAAAGGGTAGTTAGTGCTCACTTTTGGAAGCCCTAAGCTTCAGATAGACCATTGTTTGGGCCTCAGGAAGGGGAACTGGATGGCACCAGTGGAGACCTTGAGGGCTGCCTCAAGGCTGGGAAGAGGAAGAAGCCAGAATTCCACAGGCTTCCTAAAGGGCACATTGCGGGTGACTTACAGACTTCCTGTTAGACACTCCCTCTTAAAGATTCGTGTTACGTCCTGGTTGGGGGATCAAGCCTAACACAAGGACCTTCGTGGGACACTGAGCATGCAGGCTCTACATAGTAACAATCAACAATCACAAGGCCTCGAAGATACCCGTGTTAGGTGTTTGGTTCACATTTTAGCCAAAGGAAGTCTCTCTAGATCTCAGTTTGCATTCCGAGTCCACTCTGTTGATTGACGGGATTTTCTCTGAAGGGCTCACATCTCTGATTTATGAGTAGTATTCCCTTGTTATTAGCAGTGAAATCTTAAGAATCTATCTGTGGCGACTCATACATGCAGATTGCATAGGTGGTATGTCTTCAGGCGCTTAACTATTTTATGTCATGGAATGTAATCGATATAAAAACAGTCATTGCATTACAAGTGGCTTTTTGGCCCCGAATAATATTTCTAGCATGCAGAACCTCCAGTGCCTGGTAGGTGCCCAGAGTGGATCAAAACTCATAGAAACCTCACTGTCGGGTGTTATGACAGACAGAAATGTTTTATACCAAGGCTTCTGATTTTCAATATTCATTTGATAACTAACAAGCAATAAACAAAAGAGTAAGCTTAAAGAAATGACTGGTTTTAGAAAAATGAGCATGTGTGTATAGACATTACCATGAGCTGTTTCATGGGCAAGAATCACTTACAATCATAAAAAGAATCGAATGAGAATCTGTAGTGTGTAATAATATATGCTAGTACATTCATGTGTAATACAGAGACAGACTTAGACTTATTCCAGGACGATGTAACAGTGTGATTCAGAGACAAGATGGCTGTAGGGTGTTATTGTATATTAATGACACAAATGGATGGGTCTGATTTGGTTCTGTAATGTTTTATATATGTTTCTCACCTCCAGGGCTAGACTTACATGATGTGTTTATTAAACACGTGACGATGCTTATGTAGCACAAAACTAGGCCACTCTCATCATCTTTTTTTTTTCAGAGCGAAAGAGCCCTTGCGAAAGAAAAGGAGCTGTCAATCGAACTTGCCAACATCAGGGATGAAGTCGGTAAGTCGGGCACCTAACACGAAGACCATTTGCCGCAGAGGTGGCGGGACCTGGAAGAAAGAAACCTAAAATTGAGGAAGTCCATGCAATAGCCGACCTTATTCAGAGCATCAGATGATTTATACTCTGAGGGTTAAAAAAAGTCACATGAGTAAAGTTCTCATGAGTTCAAGCTATATATAATCACAAGGGCAAACTGCAAGTGTCAAAAACATGTTCTTTTTTTTTTATAAAGGCATATAAACTAATAATATTCGGTTGTAATGAATAATCTAAAGTAAACTCCTATCTGCTACATCTGGGAGGAGCAGGAAAGCATGCCAAGAACAAGTGATGTTTCTTGAAGAAACAGAAGTCACAAGACTCTTGTCTTGTTTTCCTGGAGTTTTCTCAGAAGCACTCAGAATTCCCCTTCGAAGGACTCTCTAGTCTTGGACTGTGTTCTGACAACGACCATGAGGAATGTTTTTTCCCCCATGTCTTGAATGTATAACAAAAGCCACCGTGTTTCCTGTGATAAGCCAAATCAAACCTGTCTAGACCAGTGAAGCAAGCACCCCTCCAGCACAGTGTGAGGCTACAGCCTCACAGGGAACCATAATTCTTACAGATCTGCTATTACAGAGACAGTTTCTCGAAGTTAGCATTGAGACTAATCAGGTCTTGACTGTTCTTCACAGATGGCTGCACACACATCAGTCTCTATCACGGGCTGTGACAAGCGTCCCTCACTCTAAGCACCTCCAGAGCTGAGCTATTCTGGGTTCTGTGAAATGCATGTTGCATGTCTTCCTACAGCTGTATGCACCTTGCCATGAGAACACTGTCATCTCAGAAAGGGTTGGATCAAAATCATGAGGGATCATAGCGAAATGTGTAATCTTCAGCTCACGGGATGGCCTAGTACATTCGGAGACTTTGCCAAAATAAGGATGATCCCCAGACCCCTAGAATCTAGGGGAGGCACCATGTCCCACCTCTCTCCACTGTTCCTATTACTTCTTTTTTCTCCAGGACTAGGGATTAAACCAAGTGCTTTGTTAACGCTAAGCAGCCACTAGAACCCTCAGCTATAGACACTGTAAAAAAAAAAAATTATTTTATTTTATTATTTATTTTTTTATTTTTATTTTTTTTTGGTTTTTCGAGACAGGGTTTCTCTGTGTAGCCCTGGCTGTCCTGGAACTCACTCTATAAACCAGGCTGGCCTCGAACTCAGAAATCCACCTGCCACTGCCTCCCGAGTGCTGGGATTAAAGGCGTGCGCCACCACTGCCTGGCCCATAGAAATGTTTTATTTACTTGCTCCCATTAAGTTCTCATTAAGTTACCCAGGCTGATCTTGAACTCGCTCTGCAGCCCAGACTGGCCTGAAATGAGTGACTCTTTTACCTCAGTTTTCTGAGCAGCTAGACCTACAGGTCAGCGTCATGAGGCCCTGCTATGCTCTTCCTTACTTGATGCCATTTTCTCTCTTGCCGTGTCCCCAGAAATCAGTCAGCAAAGTCTAAGCATGGCCTTTTCCCAGGGGCTGTTGTTCTCTTCAGAAGCCAGCATTCCCCCTCTACCCTGTGTGACCCTGGAAGCCCATCTATCTATGCAGGTATGATTTCCTCCACTAAGGAAAAGAGCTTGACCCATCAGGTCACCCTTGGCAGGTGGCTGGCCACACAGATTGTCAGCAGTCCAGCCCTCTCTAGGAGCCATGAATTTCTCAGGTGAGCAGGGGACAGACAGGGGAGTGGGCTTCAGCCGTAGCCCCCCCCATTCTCCTTTTTACTGTATTATCTCTCTTCTGAGAGCTTCGTGGCTTCCCTTGCCATTGAAGTGTCTCAGAAGTGTTATTTCTCCTTTGCAAGGACAGCTGGGCCCTTTGAGAACCCAAATAGTATGTTCTGTGCCTGTGCTACCTCCATGGGACCCACAGCAGCAGGGTCCCCACCGAGGAGCTGGAGGACTAACCCAGAGGCCTTTACTGAGCAAGGCCAGCAAGGCAAGCCTTGGCTAAGCTTGTGAGGGATGCTCCCAAGAACCTGAGGCTCAAGGGATTGGTGCTGAAGCTGTTAGACTAGCAGCCACCAGAGAAGGAAAAGTGATAATCTCCCTATTCCCTTGAGTCCCTGCTGAAAAGGTGTCACCCTCTGATTTTGTTGTCACTGTTTCCATGGAGACTGAATCTCTTTCCTTGAAGTCATCAACTTTTCTTCCAATTTGCTACTACAGGGTGTTACTGCATAGACTCTCTGCTGCAGCCCCTGCATGAGCTGCAGAGGGCGCCATTGCTGGGGTCAAGAGCTGGTTTTATTCCCCACTGAAGAGGTCTCATTAGGCATTCCCTGAAGGAACCCTGGGCTCCCCAGATGACTTAACCGTTGTGCTGACACTTCTGAGAGACCTCCCCACAGGTGACCCACCGTGGCCTCTAAAAGAACATTCTTCTATGGACAGATCGAGTCTACAATCTCAAAAAAGGCATTTCTTCTTCTCCAACTCTAGCTGCCACAATCCCCTCCTCCACGTCACTCAGCCCCTGAGCCCAGAGAGTCTGACCCACACTGTCCTGCAGGCCAGTTCCTGGGTGACAGAACCTGAGGACAGCTGCAAACCTTCGGTTGCAACCCAGTCTCCCAAGACAACTCCTTACTATGTGTTGTGGAGTCAATTCAGGAGTAGAGAGAGAGTTCCAGAAAGTTCTGAGTCATGTGTCCTATCAACTCACCAGCCTCATTTAAGCAGCCATGGTTACTTGTGAGAGAGATGTATAGACTGTTGGCAGGCACAGCTCTCCAACTTTATAGTCAGGTTGGATAATACACCCCCCACTTCCCCAGGCCCTGTTTCACAGTGATTATCACCCTGTGCTCTTTATCAGAGCAACAGCTGGAGCTCGGCATACAAGACACACTGTCGTAGAGAAGCATGAAGTCTGACTAGTACAGGGCAAATGTCAGGGAGCAAGCAAGTGCTTCCCAACACTGGGGTGACCTTGGAGTTTTTAGGAGATCCTGTGGGAGCCCCTTGTGTTGACTGCAGTAGCTCGCTGTCGGGCTTAGTTAGCACCACTTCCCTCCCTGGTTAAGAGGTTGGAGTATGAAGCTGGATCTTTGGGAAATCCATGATAAGTCCTTCTTCATTCAGAGTGAACCGGCCTGACCAGTGTGCATCGTACCTCATAGTTTCCTTCAATGAAATTCAAACAGACAGACTAACAAAAAACGTCCCTCCCCCAACCGCCATTTGCGCTAGGTTTTACAAATAACCACCATCCTGGTTGACTTTCTGTTGCTGTGGTAAACGCCATGACCAAAAGCAACCTGGGAAGGAGAGGGCTTGTTACATCTTCCAGATTATAGCCCTTCATGGAGAGAAGTCAGGGCAGGAACTTACAGCAGGAATCGAAGCAGAGCCCATGGAGGGTTGTTGCTCACTGACTCGCTTCCAGGCTCATGTTCGGTACTTTTCTTATACAGTTTAGGTCTATCTGCCTAGGGATGGCACCGCCTACAGTGGGCTAGGCCCTCTTATGTCAATCATTAATCAAGAAAATGCCCACAGGCCAGTCTGTTGAAGGCATTTTCTCAGTTGAGGTTCTTCCTTCCCAGATGACTCTAGCTCGTACCAAATTTAGAAAATAAACAACCTCCCTAGTCAGTAAGCTGTTAGGCACACACCGTGAACAGACACAGTATCCTTAGGTGTGAGGGAAACACTGTGGGATTTGATCCTCTGTGGAGTTGTCCTGTGAATGATATCGAGCTGGTACCCCAAAATTCGGAAGCCGGCCTGTGAATGTGCTTTTCCTGCATACGAGTATATTTGCAGCCAGTTCCAGGCTTTGGGGCTCCGGTGACCAATAGGAAGAGTTGGTTTGACCTCTCTGACCCTCAGATTCCTCTCTTCATCAGCCAAATTCCAGAAGAAGCTGCAGGCGAGGAGCAGCAGCTAGTGTATAAAGACAGAGAGCAGAGATCTCCTCTGCAGGCTGAATGTCTCCCCGGAGAGATGCCTGGCCTCCCATGAGCAGGCTTTGGGTTGAGAACAGGCCATCTGATGCGCTTGGATTGGGTGTGCCACCTCCTTTAGCAATATCCGGAAACATCTAAATGCAGCCAGATTTGTACTCGGTTTAGGTTTAAGTCACTTGATTTCTGCATTAGTGCTAAGAATAGAAGCAGGATACATCTGCCAAATAGGAGGGAAAAACAAACCCTGGAAAAGAGAAAGCACAAGTCCCTGGCAGCACCGTGGCTGGTCCATGTACCCCAGCATTCATCCCAGGGGACGCTCTGCTCCCCGAGCAAAATCTCACTGCACTGTGGAGATCATCTTTGTGACAGAAGAAAGACATAGGGGAACGGAACATGGGGAACCATTGTCAGTCCGTAAATTCTAGAGCTGAAGCCTGCACTTGCTCCCACTTAAAGAAGAATGCGAAGCCTTCAGATGGGACTCGTGAAGGGCCCAGGGCCCTCAGTAGCAGCCTTGTTGTTCTTTACTTATCCATTGGGTCCTATGAGAATCACAGGAGGCGGGACCGGAAAGAAAGAGAGGGATCAGGGGAGGTGACATTCTAAAAATGCCGACGTTGCCAAAAGTAAGAATAGCTCAAATGTTACAGATTCTAGGATAAGATTGGCCATCCCCAGTCACTCCTGAAATTCCTGTCCCAAATTCTACCAGTGGCTGTTAATAAGCCCTCATCTGGCATCCTCACCCTTGGTTCGAATAAATACAGCAGTGGTGTCTAACACCCCCGGTCAGAATCAGCGCTTCTGCGTGGTCCTCTGCTCTAATGCCTGTCAGACTCACCTGCAGTGTCTCTCTGGGCAGCAGAAACAATATTAGAGGGCAGGTCCTGGGTAGGTTTTAATCTCCTGGGTGTGTATTGTAGGCAGCGAAAGTTGACAGTCAATCAGCACCCTGAAGAGCTGGGTTTTGATTTGAATCTGAACTAGGTGGAGGAGTGTTTGGGTCAGTGAGAGAGACTTAGTTGGGTAGTCCCCGCTGTAGCCTGAGGGGGGACCGCCACTCACAGGAAGAATCTCAAGAAGTGTGGCAGAGTGTGGGTATGTGCACGTGAGTGCAGATGCCCACAGATCCCAAAGGCATCCTATCCAGTTCCCATAGAGCTGGAGTTACAGGCAATTATAAGCTATCCAATGTGGGTGCTGGGAGCTGACCTCAGGCCCTTTGCAAGCCATCACAACAGCCCCTTCGCAACATACTTCTAGAGAACACATTGGTCCAGGGAGCCAAAAATTCGTTTAGAAAATAAAAACAGAACGCATCAAATTTTGTGTTGCAGAATTCTCTGGTCAGCATAATTGGATCTTCCCATTCAATCTGCCCCATAACATTTGGGAAGACACCCAAAATATACTAACCGCTCCATAGGTAATCAGAGGGTGCTATGGGGAGTCTTTTCTGCTCCCAAAGGTCTTGTCTGCTGTCAGCAATTTGAGCTTGTTGATGGAGCTTCAGAAAGACTAATTTCCTTGCAGGCTGTGCTGCCCAGCGTGACAAGGTCTGGGAATCTTGCCCCTCTTACAGGAAAATGAGATGGGAAAAATTGAAATCAATGACCTCAGCCACTCTGATTAAATTTTATTCTAGGAAATGTCATTTTCCAAAGTCATTTTGGTTTCTCTCCCAAACAGGTGCTTACCCATGCACAGTTATATTGAACCTACCAATTCCCTTTATAGGCACGAGAGACATGGTTGCCATGGAAAACACATTACAGCTACTATCACACACACACACACACACACACACCCCACTATACTGTTTTTTAGACACTGATTTATTCCACGTGGCAGCCACATCCTTTCTGATATTTATAAAATCCTGTTATATCTTTATGCTTAATACATTCTAATGTTATGAAAGGGGATTCATCACCTGGACTCCATGTGGTTTTGCTTTTCTCCTTAGTTACCCTTCTTCCTAGCTTCACATTCAAAAGCTCTCCAGCTGCACCTTGAGCTTGACCATCAAATGACCCCAGTGAAGGGTGGCTTTGATCCAGCCAGACGCCATGCTGGCTGTCAGGGACCTGAGTTCATCCATCTTAGTTACTTTTCTGTTGATGTGATTAAAGACTGGCCAAAAACCATTTGGGGAGGAGAGGGTTGATCTGGCTTGTACTTCCTGGTCCCAGTCAAGGCAGGAGCACAAGCGGAACCTAGAGGGAGGATCTGAATGATCCTCATTGGCTTGCTTCCCCATGGCTTGCTTAGTTTGCTTTTTTTCTTTTTTTGTAAGCCCAGGCCCACCTGCCTAGGGGTGGCGCCACCCACAGAGGACTGACTCCTCCCACATCAATCACGAATCAAGAAAATGCCTGAGAGATTTCCCACAGGCCAAGTTGATGGTGGCAGTTCTTCAGCTGAGATGCCAGCTTCCCAAATGACTCCAGTTTTGTGTCAAGTTGATAAAACAAAACAACAAACCAAAAATCAGCACATGTAAATCCTGGCCCCATCTCCATGAGATATAACCTTCATTTGATAGTTGAAGCTTGCTTCTCAATGTCCACTGTGTCAGGGTGACTGGAAGTTAGAGCCATTTGCCTGTTAGCAGGAAGGTGGGTTTCCCAGAGACCCTCCCCCCCACCCGGTCCCCCAGTAATAAAAGCAGTAGGGGGCTGTGCTGTTTAGTCTTGCAGCACTGATGTGACTCATCAGCCAGAACAGTCACTGTGTGAAGTTGAGAGTGCTCCAGGCGTCCTGACTGAGAGGGCTCTGGAGTACCTTTACCTCAGGCTTGCTACCCAGGAGAAAATCTGTCTTCTTCAGCAGCTTGTCCTGCACTCTGCAGGAAGTAGCATCCTGGCTTTGTTTAGATTAAGTACCTCCATTGTTCTAAGTGTGGGATCCTGGCAGGGGTATTGAATGGACACTTCTGATAGGGTGAATGATGTTAATATTGGCCAGATTGCTCGTTATAAAAATCTACACACTCTGGTCTAGAGAGATGGCTCAGCTGTGAAGAACGCACTCTGTTCTTGCAGAGGGTCACAGTTGGATTCCCAGCACCCATAGGGTGCCTACAACCAGCTTCAGCTGCAGGGAATCAGACACACACACACACACACACACACACACACACACACACACACAATTAGAAGTAAAAATAAATCTCCAAGCCGGGCAGTGGTGGCGCACACCTTTAATCCCAGCACTTGGGAAGCAGAGGCAGGCGGATTTCTGAGTTCGAGGCCAGCCTGGTCTACAGAGTGAGTTCCAGGACAGCCACGGCTATCTATACAGAGAAACTCTGTCTCAAAAACAAACAAACAAACAAACAAACAAACAAAAAACCTCTAAAAATTGACAATATATTAAATCATATATACAGCCCCACACAACATATAGGTATACAGACATGTACCCTCCAGCTGTTGTTAACTACCTGGATGCCTGGATACTTTGTTTCTTCCATGGATGTGTCTAACGTTAGTCACCGAGAATAGTTCTATGCGGTCCGCTTTGCTCTTTGGTATGTTTGAAGAGATGGGGTGGGGAAGGAGCAGGCTCCACACCGAGACAGACATCTGTAGAAGCCCTTTCCTGAGTATGCATGCTGCGTTACCAGTTCTCATGTAGACAGCATAGTGTCTCTTCTCAGAAGCCGAAAACCACCTTAAGTCAGTTTCCTTCTTCCCCCTTTGCCTATAAATCATATCTGTAATCCCCCTGTCCCACACTGCAGTTAGTTTCACACAGGACCGGCCACCATCCATTCACTCCCTTGTTCCTCTTAAAGAGTACATTAAGCGACACGAAGTCGTTGTGACTATCGAGAGACTTTAAATGAATTGGGATTTTTTTCTTTATGCCTGCTCTTCCATTTATCTCTTTACCCCTCTTCTTCTGAGATATATGAGCAACAGGGTTGTTTCTGTCTCATCGGGCATATCTGAGATGCAGGTCCCATAAGTGGATCACATGTTTCTCTGTGATTGAATCTTTCTCTCCTTGGGGGTATGTTTTGCAAGGAAATCTTAACAAATGGCACACCCAGCCCTGGAGAGATGGCTCAGCGGTTAAGAGCACTGACTGCTCTTGCGGAGGACATAGGTTCTTTTCCCACCGCCCACATGGCAGCTTACAACCATCCATAACTCTAGCTGTAGGGGACCGGATGCTTCTTCTGGCTTCTGAAAGCCCAAGGCACTCAAGTGGTACACAGACATGCACGCAGGAAAACCAACTAGACCCATGAGATTTGTAAAGCAGAAATGAATAAATAAAGCAAAATTCCTTCTACAGTGAGCATAACGCCATGCTCTGGGATGACCCAGCTCATTATGAGAGCCACATGATGCCAGGACAGGAAGGGGTGGTCAGATAAGCTTTCAGTGACACCCGGTGACCGGCTTCTGCCACCTCCTAAAGATTCTACAGCCTGCCAAAATAACATACCTAGACCAAGAATACTATGCGAAACCTGAGCCTGTGGGAGATACTTCTGAATCCAACCATAACAAGGTCTGAGCACGCAGTGCACCCGATGTCCTTCTTTGGCTGAGACTAAGCTCAGGCGAGTCAGATGAGTTTGAGAAACTGGGGTTTCCAAAGCCTGATCTCACCTCGGAGACATTAGAATGGAGGTTGTCCGTGCTCCCAGCTCTTGCCTTCACCTTGGACTAGTTAGTTATACTTCCTGCTCTTTGCTGACACATAGTAGGGCTACCCACTCGACGCATAGTAGGGCTCTTGGGAGCAGCAATCCGTATTTAGGTGAGGCAAGAATACAAGTGCCAACTCCTATTTTCTCGGAGCCAGCTTCAGGCAGCCACAGCGCTCTGGAACTTCTACCGGTGCATCTGCGACTGCGACTGCGACTGCGACTGCGACGGGACAAGCTACTTGGTGACTTATTCTCCCTTTGTGTGAGCATCTCAGACGTCGCTTTCAGCGACTCCTTTACCTTACCTCAACGTTTTCACCAAAAAGAATTCTAGAAGAAGGTTAAGTCCGTACAGGCAGTGTGTTCCCCGACCCCCAGGACATTTTCAAGCGCCATACCGCCCCCTGGTGGTCATAGCTTTATTAACTGCTAACTATGACTTTTAAAGAAAGCATCAACCACTGGATGACGACATCCAGTCTCAAAAGCCATGAAGCTTCCACTCCCAGGAGCTGATTCTAATGCAAAGTGACCCCGCACATGAGTGAACATGCTTGTTGCGTTATATGTAATATTGTTTGTACCAGCAAGTCTTGGACACAAATGTTAGCGATAAGGAAACATAAGCCGTTATCAGTAGGAAAACATTGAGCCTTGACTGGGGCAATTTCCACAGCTCTGAGCACTGGGTGGCACCATTGTGTCACGGATCTCCTGAGTGAGTAAGCAGGTCACACACACTAGGGAATTGAGACATAGTGGGACAGTCAATGAACACCCTATTCTCAAATGGTTCAAGGGGAGAAAGTCTTTTATGACAATATATTGCACTAAATTAGGTTTTGGGGTGTTTGTGGTTTATTACTCTGTTTACTTGTTTTTGAGACAGGACCTCACCCTGTAGCCCTAGATGGTGTGGAACTTGCTACAAGGCTGGCCTCAAACTCACAGAGATCCCCTGCCTGTGGCTTATTTTATTTGTTTGCTTCTTTAATCGGTTTTTGGTGTTGGGAGAGCCTCATGCATGCCAAGCCAAGCACTCTGTTGCCGAGTTACGCTCCCAGACCAGTGATTCCTATTTCGGTTTTATTTTTGAAAGCTTCAGGAGGGCTTGTGGTGGGTGATGACAACGTCTGCTCTGCAGTGCTAAAGAAAGCTTCTCTGTGTTTCTGTGTTCACTGCAGCCTTCAACACCGCCAAGTGTGAGAAGCTGCAGAAGGAGAAGGAGGCGCTGGAACGGCGGTTTGAGGAGGAGCTGAGGAGGTTGGGATGGCAGCAGCAGGTCGAGGTGCAGGAGCTGCAGGAACGGCTGCAGCAGCAGTTCCAGGCGGAGAGCGCGCGGCTGCAGGCAGAGCACCAGGACCAGCTGCTGCGCATGCGCTGCCAGCACCAGGAGCAGGTGAGAAGAGCCTGGGTCACTGGAGGAATTGGGCTTGGGGTTAAGCTCACTCTCCAGCCTCATTCTGCCTTTCTCTGCACCCTGTGCCTGGAATGCTGTCCCTGCATATGGTGTGGTATGGCTCCCCCTCATCCTTCTGGGTTGGGTTTCGATCATCTTCTCAATGAGAACTTGTCTAGAATTGCAGTTTTACACTTGCTCCTTATTGGTCATCTGTTCTTCGCGTACTCTTTATGGGCAGAGGAGCTATGCAAACACGTAGGTATCCTTGGCTCTGCACTGACCACTACTTTCAATGCTGGATGTATCCTGACTCCATTACCCTTCCAGACAGCCATTCCTATCCCCATTTTACAGACAAGAAGACGGAGTTCCCAGGGTTAAGTAAGCCACCAGAATTCTGTTGCATGAAGCATGCGCAGAAGTCCCTTGTGCATTGCTGTGACTCACCAACCCCCCCTTTCTCCATTTTCTTTAAAATTCATCCTTCCGAGGTGAACGACAGGCACAGCCCCTCACAAGGAGTTTGAACAGGCAGAGACCACTCAGTCGCTCACCTTGTAGCACATCTCCTTAACTACCCAGCCACCCAGCCAGCTCCATCCTACTTGCAGAAGAAGATAGTCTGCACGAACAGAATAAGGCCCGGGACCTCACCGTCTGGCACAGGAGACCCTGTGCTGAGTAGAGATGATGCAGGGGAAATGGGGTCCTCGTGGACACCCACCCTTCAAGCTGAAGAGAAGGCCACACTGGGAACGAGATGGAGTCAGCTTGGAAGCTCCAATACAGCCTGCTGCCTGCCCTGGGCTAGAGTCTAGGAAAAAGAGCAGGGTGATGTGGGGGTGGGGGGGTCTCCTGGCTGTTAGAAAAAGAAGCTGGCAGGAGGGTGCTGAAGGGTTTAAGCCCAGGCTGGCTCCCTCTGGCTCCTCTAATGAGGATGCATGTCTGGGATGGGGGCAATGGGAGTTTAATCTAGTTTGAATTTAATGAGAAAACAGAGCACCATTCAAAATACATCTTTTCTAAGTGAATCGCCAAAGCCCCAGTTAATTGCATCTGGCAGTGGCTGAGTGTAAAGGCTGTAACTCCATCTTTGCTCATCTGAGAGACAGCTTTCCACCCTTGGTGCCTCTACACCCAGCCCTGCTGAGTAGCCAGCCTACTCCAACATGGAGTCCTGCTCCAGGGAACAGCTGTTTTGCCAAACAACTGGGGCTGTTTGATGGGCAAACTGACAGTCTCTCCATGGAAGAGCCCAGAATCCTATCTCTGTGGAGGGGGCAGAAGGTAGGATGCTGTGGTCTAAGCAGGCTGTACCCAAGGTTCAGCCAAACGAGAAAGACTGTCAGGCAGCAGAAGCTTGTAAAACTGGTTATTTTTCTGTTGCTATGGAAGCAGCTTATGGAAGACACAATTTATTTTGGCTTATGGTGCCAGAGAGAACAGTCTTAGCATGGCAGGAGAGGCACACAGCAAGTAGCAGGCAAGATGGCAGGTGTTGGAAGCCGAGAGCTCACACTTTTAGCTGTATACAAGAAACAGAGTGAGCTGGAAGTGAGGCAAAGCTACAGAGGCACAAAGCCCGCCCCCAGTGACATACTTCCTCCAGCAAGGCTCCACCTCTGAATCCTCCTCAAACATTTCCGCCAACCCAGGGCTAAGCGTTCAAATATGTGAGCCTAAGGGAGACATTTCTCCTTCAAACCACCATGCTTGCCACAGGTTGGCAAAGGAAGAAGACCTTTTTTTTCCTCCGATGTTGTCATCTACAACACATTAAATCATCTTTTGTTTCCTGTGGGAAGGCTGGTCTAAACCCATGCAAATAGCTTCAGGGGATTTTGACATCTCCTCAGATTGAGCATTCCTATTGGTTGCTTCATTTCGGTGAGCCCCTGCCCTGAGGAGCCTGGTACCACAGGAAGAGAAGCCAAAGAGATTCCTCACTGGCTGGGAAGAGGATGCTCTTCAGTAGACAGTACCCTTTCCTACCTGAGGGAGGAGTTCTTTGAAACCTAAATCACTGAGGAGAAAGGGTTTATTCAAACTGTAGCTCACAGGCTCCCACTGATTTCTTTTTGAACATAATGGTCATTCCTTTAACTCCATATGGCTCGTTGGAGTTTAGAGGTCAGTATTTCATTCATAAAAGCACCTCCCAGAGGCTGAGATGGACATGAACTGAACTGAACACAGTAGTCCCTCAGCACTAAATCAAATACCTGCTGCCCAGCACACCAAGGCACGTACCCCGGCTGCAGACATAATGTTCTATTGCCAATCGGGCCGTATTTACCATCAGGGACACATGGATACTTCTGGCATTTAGTCTATCCCTCTTTTCTGAAACTCCCCATAGAAATTTGTGTGAGAGACTAAATCCTACCAAGGACCAGTGAAAGATGTTTCATTTACACTGGGCTGTATAAATACCAGGCCCCTAGATAATAATGCAGCTCTTAGTTTTACAGACAGGGCTGTGGATTTAATGGACATTTTTAGTAGAATTGAAAGGAAAGGTTCTTTTTCTTTTTTAAAGATTTATTTTTTTGATGTGTGTATGTGTGTGGCTAAGTGTATTTATGCGCTATTGTGCATACTGGTACCTGCAGAGACCAAAAGAGGGTGTTTGATCCCCTAGAATTGAAGTTACAGGCAGTTGTGAACTGCCTGGTGTGGGTGCTGGGCAGTGAACAAGATTTCAGCGAGAGTAGGAAATGATCATAGAGCTGAGTCATCTCTCTTCCCCCTTCCATTTTAACCATTTTTTCCCCTCCAGACTGAAAGGTTTTAGACCAAAATTCCACTAGAACCTCATATGAATAGGAACTGGGTGGTTGAATACTGTTCTGATCAGCTTCTCCTCAGAGTGGATTCTTAGCACTGAGCCCTGAGTGATTCGAGGCTCAGGTCACTTTAAGCAAGAATGCCGTCAACAGGGAGACATGTTGGTTCCAAACCCATGCTATCACAGACATTGCTGTGGGGCTCCTTGTTTGCTCAGTCCCATGATTTTCCTGTTTTAAAAGATGACAATGAGAGAGAGAGAGAGTCTAGGAAGGTTGCTTGGTGGTAGAGAAACGGGTTTCAACCCATGGGTCATGACCCTTTGGGAGTTTCCCAGGGGTCACATACCAGATATCCTGCATTTCAGATATTTACATTATGATTCATAATAGTAGCAAACTTATATTTATGAAGTAAGAACACTATAATATGGCTGGGGGTCCCCACAGCATGAGGAACTGTATTAGGAAGGCTGAGACCCACTTTAGTAGAGTATTTGCCAAGCATAGACCAAGCTGACTTGTTCCCAGCACCAGAGAGTAGGGGGAGGGATGGGGGGGGCGGTAGGGGGGAGATGAGAGGCAGTTTCCCACAAAATGAGATTATTCCTAGTGGGAATCAACCCCTCGTCGTTACCATTGGGATGTGAAATGTCACCCAGCGCCTCCCGTGTCAAACACTTGATTGGAGCTGATGCCGCGGTTTTGAGAAGGGGTGGGAGGGGCTTAAGAGCTCCGGCCGCTCTTGCAGAGGACCTGCGTTCCACCCCCACCACCCAGATCAGGCAGCTTATTCCCCAGGTAATTCCAGCTCCAGGCGACCAATGCCTCCTTCTGTTTATACCCACACAGACACGTGCACATACATACAAATAAAAAATAACTAGTGTTTAAGAGCAATGGCTGCTCTTCCAGAGAGCCTTGTTCCGGTCCCTGTAGCCTCTTGGCGGCTCACATCCATCTGTAACTCCAGTTCCAGGGATCAGACGCCCTTTGCTGGCCTCCGTAGGCACTGCATGTATACGGCACACAGACACGCATGCGGGCAAACACCATATACGAAATATAAATAAATAAGAAAGGCAGTGGTAGACACTTTAATGGCTGGAGTCTGGCTGGAGGAAGTCCTGTTAACTGTGAGGTGAGGAACTTTCTTCTCCACAAACCCTTGCTGCCATGATGCTGAACCCTCTGAAATTCTGAAGTACGTCTCTTTCTTCCTCTAAGTTGTTTCTGTTAGGCATTTGGTCACGGCGATGGAGAATCTGAGTGGTACAAATTTTAAATAAAAGTATGTTGAGGACTGGAGAGAGGATGCTCTGTGGTTAACAATGCTAACTGCTTTGCCACAGGACCTGTATTCCGTTCTCAGTGCCTACACATTGGGCAGCTCACATCCGCCTGCTCTGGGGGATCTACTGCCCTCTCATGGCTGTATTGGGTACTGCACACATACCTGTGCGTGCGCATGCTGGCCCTCCTGCTTGCTCATTAAAGCAGGCTTCCTTCATTGCAGAGAACGTATCTTCCTTTAATATCACAGAGAACATATCTCCTCTAGATGAGGTTTTCACAAAGGTGGCCAAATATCATTAGCTAGAAGCTATGTGTCCTTAATTGGGCCACCAAAGATCTTGGGATCTAGACACATTCCAGCCCCCCCCCCCCCCCGAGGGATTTGTGGTTTTAAAATGTCAGGTTTTGACACAATTGTCGGCCATAAAATACACTGAATTATTGAATAACTTGCAAGGCAACGTGGAACAGGGTTTTGTGTTCGAGGTTTCTTCCGGTATTTTTGTTAAAACTGGCTTCAGATGTGAAGGCATATGATATAGATATGCATGCATAATTTGCATACTACACTGTGTGGTGGCAGTATAGGATATTCTTGACAAAGAATTTTGGTAAACATTATATCAACTATTATGTCTAGGAGAGGCCATCATGGGAAAAAAGTATCCTGAGCAATTATTCCAACACAGCATACATTTGAAGTTAAAACAATGATGGAAATAATATTTTTAAGATTCATTTTTTTATGTACATGAGTACCCTGCAGCTGTCTTCAGACACACCAGAAGAAGAGGGCATCGGATCCCATTACAGATGGTTGTGAGCCACCATGCAGTTGCTGGGAATTGAACTCAGGACCTCTGGAAGAGCAGTCAGTGCTCTTAACTGCTGAGCCATCTCTCCAGACCTCACAAGTCATTTTGTTTTTTCAAACAGTAAACAGATTGGAGGTAATGATGGATCAAGAAGAGCCATTTGCAGGCCCAGTAGTGGTAGTGAACACCTTTAATCCCAGCACTTGGGAGACAGAGGCAGGAGGACGGGAATTTGAGGCCAGCTTAGACTACAGAGAGAGTTCCAGGACAGCCAGGGTTACACCTTGTCTCTAAAACCCCAAATAAATAAAAAATAAATAAATAAAATTTAAAAATGCAATGAACACCACAGGGAGTAGTCTTTGGGTAAAGTATTCAGGCCATATGAAAATGAGGCTGGGTGTGTAGCTCATTGACAGAACAGTTGCTCAGCATGTGCAAGGCCCTGGGTTCAGCCACCAGCACGGAAAAACAAAAGTGACAGCAGAAACATCTGGGGCAGGCTGCACACCGGTGAGAGTGGGAAACCATTCACAGGAGCAGCGCCACATTGCTTGGTCAGGAGAGAGGCCCAGCAGATAGCAATCTGGAAGGCAAGTCAAGGCTTCGGACATTGGTGCAGGGACATGTGTGAGCCTGCTGGCCTCACCTGGGAATTGGAGAGAGGGTCCAAAAGGTATACTTGCTGATGGTACCTTGGGAAGAAGCTGTCACTGTGTGTATCTGAGAGAGCAGCACTGTTGGGGTCAGACAGAGCTGGGGACCCTGCTTATCTTTGCCATTTTCTAGCTGTCAGGTGAAATGTGTTAAACCTAAGCCTCTGTTTTCTTATCTGCAAAATGGGCATAGAAACGCCTACCTCGATGGGCAGTGGTGGTGCACGCCTTTAATCCCAGCACTCGGGAGGCAGAAGCAGGTGAATTTCTGAGTTCGAGGCCAGCCTGGTCTACAGAGTGAGTTCCAGGACAGCCAGGGCTACACAGAGAAACCCTGTCTCGAAAAAACAAACAAAAAAGAAACGCCTACCTCATGAGGGTAGATTGGGGTAGCTCCCACTCACCTGACACTGGGAAATCTTGAGAAGAAACATGGAGGACTCTTCTTCCCGCCCCATCACTACCTCTCAGGGTGAAGGATGTCGTGGTCCAGGGCTTTACAGAGGTGGCTGGGACAGGCCTTACTGAGGGGAACATCTTTTTTTGGAGGAGGGCAGTTTGAGGCAGTATTTCTCTGTACAGCCAAGGTTGTTCTAGAACTCACTCTATAGATCAGGCTGGCCTTGAACTTGTGGAGATCGGCCTGCCTCTGCCTCTAGTGTTCTGGGATTAAAGGCATGTGCCACCACTGCCCAGCCAAGTGGAACTTGTATCATTCTTCAGTGAGCCAGGTTGTGGCAGCAACTCCAGGAAATACCATGTCCCCTGCAAATCCTGACTTTACCTTGGGACTAGACTGGGAGTGTCTGTCATCCCAGCAGAGTGACTTGTCTCTAGTGGGGCCACTGACTTTCTCTTCCCATTAAGCTCCCGTATTTCCCAAGCAACGCTGATATTCCTGACAGCCACCCCAGCTCTCCGGATAACCAGTGACCTTGCCTTTCCTTCAGGTGGAAGACATCACTGCCAGCCATGAGGCTGCCCTGCTGGAGATAGAAAATAACCACACGGTCGCCATCACCATCCTGCAGGATGACCATGACCACAAAGTTCAAGGTACGTAACAGCCTGTGTGCAGCGGGGAAGAGGCGACAAGCTGAACCCTTCTGGCAGCAGAGCCAAGGATCCCCACTTCCTTCTTTTGACTCTCTGTTGTGTTCATTCCTGGGAGAAGAAGAAATAGAAAGCAAGGTTTCAGACAGGGCTGGGGAGGTATGCCTAGCATGCAGCAGGCTCCGGGTTCTAGCCCCAGCCTGGTGTCTAAAACTTCATGTATCTAGGCCTCTATTTCTCTCCTCCAAAGGAGTTATCAGATTTATTTATTGTATGTATGTGAGTACACTATAGCTGTCTTCAGACACACCAAAAGAGGGCATCGGATCCCATTACAGATGGTTGTGAGCCACCATGTGGTTGCTGGGATTTGAACTCAGGACCTCTGGAAAGAGCAGTCAGTGCTCTTAGCCACCGAGCCATCTCTCCAGCCCCCCCTTAAAAGTTCTTACCAGCTCTGAGTCCCCATGCAATGAGGACATGAGTTGATTTAGAGTTTCTTGGATGACTCAAGGTGGAGTCAGACTTAGGGGCCATTCTTCTGGAGGCAAAGACAACCTAGGCCTTTTCTTGCATAAGGCCTGATGAGATTAAGTGTCTTCATGATGGTCATAGGCAGTAGTAGTATCTCTACTACTCCTTGTGACTCCTTGTCCACAGTAATCATGAAGTAAATTTAAGTCTTCAGACTCTTGTTGTTGTTGTTGTTGTGTTTTGAGACAGAGTTTGTCTGTGTAGCCCTGGCTGTTCTTGAACTGGATCTATAGTCCAGGCTGGCCTCAAATTCACAGAGATCCGTCTTCTTCTTCCTCCCCAATGCTAGGAATAAAGGCTCAGATATTTTTCATTGTTTTAAAAACAATCTTTCTCACAAAAAACTCACTGTATGGTATCTGATAACCCCTGCTGTCACCTCTTTCAAGGATCTTTCCCTTAAGCCCAAAGTGGGGACAAGGGAGAAAAGTGTCTTGAGAGCTAGCTCAGGCCAGCACCTGAGTCCCTACCCCCAGCTACAAATTTAAAGTGACCTCAAAACCTGCCATTGCCTTTAGACACTTGGCATGTAGATCCTAAACTCCAAAAAAATCTAACTTAGCTTATTCTACTCCTTGGGGCTTTCCAAAACTCTAATATGCGGCAGGAATTGAGAATTACTTTAGAGAACAAGAAGGACAGAGTTCTGTGACCTTGAAAAGAAGAAATGCGCCGGGCAGTGGTGGCGCACGCCTTTAATCCCAGCACTCGGGAGGCAGAGTCAGGTGGATTTCTGAGTTTGAGGCCAGCCTGGTCTACAGAGTGAGTTCCAGACCAGCCAGGGCTACACAGAGAAACCCTGTCTTGAAAATCCAGGAAAAAAAAAATAGGACCTTAACATTCATTGTAACATGGTGATGATCTCAGTAAGCACTAAAACTAATCGTACATAGAGGCAAGTAGACCAGAAGGTAAGGTCATATAAAGTCAATAAAATCAGGGGCTGAAGATGAGGTTCAGTGGTTAAGAGCACTTGTTGATTTTGCAGAGGACTAATGTTCAGCAACCAGCACCCACATGATAGCTCACAACTATCTATAACTCCAGTTCTTTTGACTCCTTGGACACTAGGCAAGCACTTGGTACATAGACATACATACATCTATGCAAACTCTCACAAAACAAATATAAAAAAAATGAAGTCAGTGAAATCAACACAAACTTTATATTCCCCCCCCCACACACACAGGTGCAAACTTTGGCTATGCAAACTAGATTCTAGACAACCCCAGTCACCATTCGTTAAAGTGTTGAGCTGATGGAAAGCACACAGACTAATGTCCTAATGACACCTCATGGCAACCCAGATGGTCATTGTGGCTTTCCAGGACTCTCTCGCTCCAAGAACAGGATCTAGGCTGATTAAGGAGACTGTTCACCCTTCTAATTAATACACAAAAGCAAATCACTGGTCTAGGGAGGATGATAGAAGCTCCATCCGGCTAAGAAGACTCCGCCTGGAGGGGAACAGACTACATGTGCCTAACCCATCACTTTCATCTGTGTCACTTAGCGGTTATTGCTGGGACGAGGCCCTTCACAGAGCAGAGTGATCCAACCCTCCACACCCCCCAGAAACAGCAGAGCAGTTGGCCTTTCCTTCTGGCCAAGTTTCTTATAGCTGGTCTTTATTCAAGCAAATCCTAGGGATCCCTAGTCCTCAGGGTGTGGCCCAGAGGTCACCAGGATGTCTTTGATGACACAGCACTGATTCCTTATCCACAGTGTGAACCCAACATCAAGCCTAGCTGGCTAGATATCTTCTCCGATTCCACCTTGAAAAGCTCCTTCCTCAGCCCCAGGTGAATGCATGCTTTGAAGCAAGGGGGGTGGGGGTGGGGGAGCAAATCCTGGGAACGGAAGAAAATCAACTGTTTCACCATTCGGAAAGGTGGGACCTTCACCCGAAGCTGTTTACAAAGGTTCTCACAGGACCAAGATTGTGCGGGATACAGAAGAGCCTGGGCACATTCTCTCCCACCCCCAACCCCCATCACTCTGTCTCCTGATCACTTCTTTCTCTCAAAAAATCCCAGTCCGATCATCACAGTCAAGTTCACGTGGGCAGAGGAACCTTGGAGTCTGCAATAGCCATCCATCAGTACCGGAAGTCATGTGTCCTCCTCTGGACCAAACTTGTTTTACGCTTTTCAAAAGAAAGACCCGCTTAACGATGTGATATTGTCTTCCTTCTTCCCAGAACTGATGTCTGCCCATGAATTTGAGAAGAAGGAGTTGGAAGAAAACTTTGAAAAGCTACGGCTGTCATTACAGGTCAGTGTTTCGCCCACTTCCTTAGCGGGGACAGCCACAGCTTTACGCTCACTGGCAGAGATTTATCTGTGACCCCTGCAGTGTCCTGGAACGTGGAGACAAAGAAGACACATTCCCCGTCCAAGTTGGTGCTCTCTTCACAGAGCTGTGGGGAAAATATAACAGCTCTGAGAAGAACACTGTGCCTCACGAATAATGCAGTCAGAGAACACCAAGTTAGTAGGCATTTGCTGTGTCAGCGGTACCTGGACAGAGGGGTTTGAGGTGAGAGGCGAACGTTCTAGAGAACAATGAGGTTATGAAGGATGGAATTGGTAGACCACGCCCTGGGAGATTTTTGTTTGCTTGTTTTATTTTCTTAAGACAGGGTTTCTCTGCGTAGCCCTGGCTGTCCTGGAACTCACTCTGTAGACCAGGCTGGCCTTGAACTCAGAGATTCTCCTGCCTCTGCCTCCTGAGTGCTGGGATTAAAGGCACGTGCCCCCGCCACCTGGCTCACCCTGGTGGTGGTTTTAAGAGGGTCTTAGGCTACCTGGAGGTGTGTGGGATGAAAAAATCACCCTTTCTGCCTCCCACTGTCACCTGGGGAAGATGTTGATCTTGGATGCCAGCCAAGCTGCCTGCCAGTTGCCTTTAAAAGAGCCAGAAGCAGCCCTAGTGCTAGAGGGAGCTGCCTGGGAACCCATGGAGACGTGACGGCCCAGCCACGATCCCAGCTGGAGTGATGATGACTAGAGAAGACAGGGTTTTTTTTTTTTTTAAAAAAAAAAAAAATGTCATAATCACCCATGTCCGGAAATCGGGAAGATTGTTCCCATGACTGTAACAGAAATCTTGCTTCTTTGATGACATCTCTGTCACAATGAGCCCTTCCCATAAGGAAGCCAGGGTCACATCGAGAATACTGCAGAAAATGTAGAGCCTGGGGTGCAACACAACAGCAGGGTGCTTGTCTATCACATCACAGAGGCCTCTCTGCTCCATCAGCCTATACTCTCCACGCAGGAGAAACTTTTTGAGCTGGGTATCAGTGTGCAGAGGGTAGAGTCGCCGGAGCCAGCTTCCTAGTGCTACTAGGCAGCTGGAGAAATTGCTAGGTTGGGAAGTTACAGGTTCGAATCCCCACCCTACCACTTCTTGCTAGCTTTGAGATCTAGGGTGAACGATGCAGCCTCTGACAACCTCAGTTATTCACCTGTAAAATGGGGATAATAGCTTTCTCAAGACTGAGCAGATGAAGGAAAGTGAGGTGTGGGGCTGAATTAACATCTGGCTTGTAATGAGAAGCAAGAAACAACTGCAATGAGCAGCTCCAGGCAGTGGGACATTTATTATTAGCATGCTGTTTGCTGACCTCTGAGAGCTCCAAGAGGGGTCACATCACTCGAATGACATAAAGTCGCCATTGAGCGTCCTGACTTGACTGCTGTAAGAGTCCTTACATCTCTGCAGATCTGTTCTGAATAGCGAACAGGGAAGAAAGATGCCAGTTGGATTGTTTAAATCTTTCCCAGGTAGTGATGGTTGGTGTGGGAGTCGGGTAGCACCAGGTATTTTATAGCCCATTGTGGAAGGGGAGGGCAGTGGTGATGTATGTAGCCCAGTGCTGCCCCAAAAGAGCCACTCCAAAATGACATTTCCGCCCATTAGTTCTTGTGAGCACAAACCCCAACTGACCGCTATGTTGTCCCTGTGTTAGCATTGAATAGCAATATGGGGACTTCTGTTTCTCAAAAGGCAGGCAGGCAGTGGTGGCGCACGCCTTTAATCCCAGCACTTGGGAGGCAGAGGCAGGTGGATCTCTGAGTTCGCAGCCTGGTCTACAGAGTGAGTTCCAGGACAGCCAGGGCTCCAAAGGACGTGTGAAAACGGAAGCTCTCTGCTATGGTGAATGAAGGAAGTAGCCTGGTGAGCTAGCTCACGTGTGGGCCTGTTGTGCAAAGTCACCTCGTTTGCGAGTCCCAGCTCCTTCCAATCACTGGCTAAGGCCATGTCTCTTGCCAGAAGAATTCATGAAAGCCCCTGGCCCCTGTGTTTTAATATAGCAGAAACGAGGTCATGGGGTAACTGTGGACTCCTCAGCAAGTGATCTGTAGAGGAAGAGGTGCTCTTTAGTCACGGAGAGCTCAGGTTCACTGGCAAACACACTTCATTGCTGTGGTGGCATCGTCACTGTGGTTGAGGTTGGGTGAGAGGGTCTCTCCTTAGCTATAGTTGCTATGAAGCTGAACAGGAAGGAGCCCCGTATACCACAAGCATGCCATCATTCCTTTAGCACACACAGACCACTGCCCCAAGATGGGGCTGCTGGTCCAGTGGGGAGAGTATTAAACTGATGAGAATGAATGACTCCCCTCCTAGGACAGCCCAGCCCTGAGGTCAGAAGGGTCAGCAGTGAGCCTGGGATGAGAGGATCCACTGAAGGGTAGATGGCCTTCTCTCTCCAGGTCCTAGTTTGCATCTCTGTTGCTGTGATAAAACACTAACCCAAAGCAACTTGGGGAGGGAAGGGTTTATTGACTGACAGGTTACAGCCCATCATTGAGGGAAGCCAAGGCAGGAACCTGGAGGTAGGAACTGATGCAGAGACCACAGAGGAGTACTACTATACAGGCTTACTCAGCGCTACCTTTCTTACATAGCCCTGGACCACCTGCCTAGGGATGGTTCCGCCCACAGTGGGCTAAGCATACCCACGTTAATCATTAATGGAGAAAACACCACACAGACAATCTGATAGAGGCAATTCCTCAATTAAGAGTCCCTCTCCAGAACAACAACAACAAAAAAAAAAGGAAAAAGAGACCCTCTCCCCAGCCTGTGGCAGGGTGATGAAAACCAACCTGCCCACCCCCAGCTGCCATTGCATTCATCCATGTGACCCCTGGAGGGACATCTCTTGTTGTCACTTGCAGGACCAGGTGGACACGCTAACTTTTCAGAGCCAATCTCTGCGGGACAGAGCCCAGCGCTTTGAGGAAGCTCTAAGGAAAACCACGGAGGAGCAGCTGGAGGTAGTCATGGCTGCCCGGGGCCACCCAGTGCATGGGGACATGAGCTGGCTTCCTCTGCAGTCTTGCCCAAAGATGAGGCTTCCACACTGAGCCGCTGCTGCTGCAGGGAGGGCTCCCAACATCTCTGGCATGTGTGTTCAGTGCTTGACAGCACCTCTCCCCGAGATAGACCATAACCATGGGTCTCTCCAGCAACCTGCCATTTCTTGCCAAATCCCATGGCACCCCTGAGGCAGGGTCCCTGGGTACCAATGATGTAACTTCCTCTCTGGCTGGAGATGGGCCACACCCTGCTTTTGCAGATGTGCTTTAGGCCGGCACTGGACAGGACCAGCTAACATGTAAGTAATAAGAAGGTTAATTTTTCCCCCAAGAATAGCTGGAAAACCTCCTACCGTCTAATGCAGCATCAGAGAGAACGTTAAGGATGAGCATCTGCCATTGACATAGTATACTATTTTTACCCAGTGGGGAAGTGAATTGGACCTAGGGCTACATGTGTGCTAGACTAGTTCTGGAGCGCTAGAACTTCTGGAACCTCCCCCCTCCCCCCTTCTCATGTTGAGACAGAATCTTGTGAAATTGCCTAGGCTGGTTTTGAACTTCCTACCCTACGTATGGGCTCTTTCTCTCGTGTGGCCAGTGTTACAGGCCAGGGCTGCCACATAGCTAGCTTGTTGCCTCTCTGAAATTCAAACTCAAATTGATGTCCCACCATTTTACCGTTCATGTTCACCAGCCCCGTTCTGACAAGTCATTCTCATGAATGGCTTTCTAAAAAAAAACAGGGACCAAGCTGTGCATGTGGTGGCTCACGCCTTTAATCCCAGCATTTGGGAGGCTGAGCCAGGCAGATCTCTGTGAGCTCGAGGCCAGCCTGGCCTACAAAATGAGTATCAGGACAGCCAGAGCTACACAGAGAAACCCTGTCTCTAAAAACAAAACAAAACAAAACAAACAAAAAGGGAATGGATGGGGCTGGAGAGATGGCTCAGTGGTTAAGAGCACTGACTGCTCTTCCAGAGGTCCTGAGTTCAATTCCCAGCACCCACATGGTGGCTCACAACCATCTGTAATTCCTTTGCCAGGGGATCTGACACCTTCATGCAGACATACTTGCAGGCAAAGTACCAATGTATATAAAAAATAAAAATAAAAAAGATAGTTTAATTTAAAAAAATAGGGAATGATATCTTTAATACATTGAACATGTTAAATTTTCTTTAGCATTTATTATTGTTAGAATTCTGTACATGAGTACCGTATTTCCACCCCACACTCTTCCCTGCTGTTTCCTCCATGACCCCTCTCTCAGCCTCATGACTTCTTTTATTATTGTGACAAATGGACAGACAGACAGACAGACAGATAGGACCTGCTGAGTTCGTCTAATGCTGTTGATATGTGCATGTGTTTATTAGGACTGACCACCAGGGATGGGGTAATCAATCAGAGGGGCTCATTCCGGGAGAAGACTGATCCTGCCTCCTTTGGTAGCCATTGACTACCCATAGTTCTTCATCTAGGGGCGGAGCCTTGAGAGATTTCCTCCATCCTCATTGCTTTGTAAAGCACTTGGCTTGTTTCCTATGTGTGAGCTTACAGACACAGGCGAGACATATGAGACCCCAGCGCCCTGTGAATCCAGTCCTGTGGAGGGGCGGTCAGAGCCTGTGTTACCCCGGGATTTCCCCCTCGAAGGCACTGGCACCTGTTCCCACACAGATGCTGTGGCTGTACACTGCGGGAGCACAACATCACACTGGGCCGGTTCATAACCCCGGGTCACAGCTTGTTGTCCCGGGAACCTGGCACAAAGTGCACCACTCTCTGCTCTTGTAGATTGCTCTGGCTCCATACCAGCACCTGGAAGAAGACATGCAGAGCCTGAAGCAGGTGTTGGAGATGAAGAACCAGCAAATCCACCTGCAGGAGAAGAAGATCGTCGAGCTGGAAAAGCTGGTGAGTTGGCCTGCTTGCTTCAGAGAGTGGGTGATGTGGCTCTCGATGTTGCCTATGGCTCACAGGTGAACACGACTATAGCTGAGCCCAGAAGCCCTTCTCACAAAGCCAGGACCTCAGACGAGGAGTCCCCGTGGTCTCTATTTGTTACTTTCGCCATGTCTTTCCACCACTAAGGCAACAGTGGGAGCTAGCCATCGCTGCTGTGCACCAGGCCTGGGCAAAGCTCTGTTCTTCCATTCCAACAGCCAACCTGGGCAATGGGTGCTGCCACATAACCAGAGAGAAGCCTAGGAAGGGAGACAGTTGCACCCAGTCTGTGAGTGGCTGAGCCCAAGGAGACAACCCTGGTGGAGTGCCCCCAAATCGTCACCTGACAGAAGCATCAGAGATCTCAGTCATGGGGGCCCACCTTCATGAGCCAATCACCTCCAAAGACCCCCACATCCTGATACTGCACCTGTGGGAGGGGGCTCAACATAGCTGGACTTTGCACCTCACTCCTCAGCTGGGTTCCTGGGAACTAGCCTAGGGAAGCAGAGCAGTATCTGCCCCCTCCTAGAGGTCCAAGGCCCAGATAAGGGCTAAAGGTTGTTTTTGTTTTTTAAATTATGTATCTGTGTGCATGTCTGTGTGTGGATATGTACATGTAAGTGCAGTACCCACTGAGGCCAAAAGAGGGCGCCAGATCCCTGGAGCTGGAGGTACTGGTAGTCATGAGCTGCCTGGCATGTGTGCTGGGAGCCAAATTCAGGTCCACAAGAGCCGTAACTGTTTTTGATAGCTGAGCCATCTCTCCAGCCCCCTTTGTTGTTATTATTTTTTTTAAAAAAGTTTGCTACTATGAAAGAGGAAGAGTGAATGTGTACATGATAGGAAATTATAAAATATGATAAACAAAAATAAGAAAATTAAAGTATCATATTCCTTCTACTGTTAATATCTCTCAGAGATGTGTCTTAATACCTCTCTCCCCTACACACACACAACTGTGGGCTTTCTCACCTGCGTATTAGTTCCCCCAAATAACGACTCAGAGACTTCTTATATATGAGTAAATGCCTTGGCTTTGGCTTGTTTCTGCTATCTCATAACCCAATCATTCCATTTAAAAGAGTCTGAGTCATGTCACGAGGCTGGCTACCTGATCCTCAGTTTTATGTGACTGTCTTCTTCTGTATCCTGGCAAATCTCTCCATCCTGACTCAATCCCAAAATCCTCCTTTTCTGCTAGATATACCACCTTCTAATCCTGCCTCAGCTCATTGGCCAATCAGCATTTTATTGGCAAGTAAATGCTTTTAAAGAATGCAAAAGAGATTTTCTCTCTCTCCACACACAAACACACACTCCGAATTTTGTCTTGTACAGTGTTCTATAGCCCTCTTCCAATGAACAGGTCTTCTCCCCCACCCCACCCCCGCCCCTCCAGCTAGGACCTTGCTATGTAGCCCATGCTCGTCTGAAACTTGTGATCCCCCTGTCTCCACCACCAGAGTGCTGAGATTACAGACGTGTATCACACCCCCAGTTTACTGGACATCTCATCCCCGTTTGTCTTTGTAACATCCTTTGCAAATGGTTTACACAAACCAGAAGCTGACCCAGCAGCGCCTGCTGCACTGGTCCATGTGTTCTCTCTGTTGCAGGCATCTCTTGTCACACAGGTGCATTCCAGGCAGTGGAGAGACAGGTGTGTCTGTTACCACTGTCCCAGGCAATGGGAGCCAGGTAGCTCCTCCCAGGAGCCCAGCACTTTCCACGGACCACAGGGGCTGCACAGACCTGGTCTTGCCATGTGTCCTGGCTAGGGTGACCCTTGAAGCAGCCATCCATCTTTCTCTTGGTGACTGGATTGTCTGCAGAGAGCCACCCACAAGCCCCTGAGCTGATCTGGCTATGCTCAGCCATGTTCTGGCTTTGCAGAAAGCCTGCATGGACTTCCTGTCCTGGGAATCTATTATATCCTATTTCCTGGGGATAAAGATGAAGGCCAGGTAGGGTACCTTGCTCCAGTCCTTGGCAAGGAGCCCCAAGCCCTAATCGTGGGCAAGTTGTAGTTTTCTTTAACGATTAGCTACAGAAGCAGTCAAAGTGCCGCCCTCTTTTATGGGACAATCTAGCTATGGTGGCTCATCCCAGGCATTGTGGCAGCTGGGAAGCTAAATCAGAAGATTGCCATGTATTCCAGGGCACCCCGAGTCACATGGCGAGTTCCAGCCAGCATGGGCTATGGAGTATAGCCTCTTTCAAAAAAAACAATCTAAAGTTAGAATGAAAGCACACATCAGCTAGATCCCACAGTGATGGAGAGGCAGCATACACTGGGGAAACAGTCACCACTGTAACAGGCTTTCCTAATAGGGTGCAGAGGCTTCCTCTCTCTGTTTCAAAAAATCGACCTTTGCTTCTGTATCTTCGAAAACAAACAAGATCCCCGAGACTTTTAGACTTCTGGGCTTCTTTGCTTTGCTGTTCTGGCTGGAAAGGAAAAATATATGCCCACATTATTTGGCTCTCTAGCCCTGATAATTCAGAAGCACCTGAGTAGGACCGAGTATGTTTGCCTGGTCAGGGACAGTGATTCACTGCAGTTGGCCACAGACCCACTGGTCAAACTGAGATCCACAGCCTGATTCTGATGACAATGACCTGTAACACTCACTGTAAAAGAAACTTATGTTGTCTCTGTCTGACTCTGTCTCCGTCTCTCTCTGTCTCTGTCTCTGTCTCTCTCTGTCTCTCTCTCACACTCACACACACACACACACACACACACACAGTCTAAGACATGTACCACAGTGCTTTTTACACCTACGGTGCACTCTGGCATTTTCTGTTCTGTCTTTCTGAAAAGGGCGATGCTGGTCCCTTATCCATCTTACCTGACTTTCCAGCCCACAAAAGCATTGGGCAGAGTGGCAGATGGCCACTGGCTTGCTTGGCCGGTGGGAGTTTCTTCACTAGTGTCCCTTTCCTAGGTGGAGAAAAACATCATCCTGGAAGAAAAGATCCAGGTGCTACAGCAGCAGAACGAAGACCTCAAAGCAAGGATCGACCAGAACACAGTTGTTACCAGGTGGGTGAGCCCGGTTTCTGATTACATGCCCTTCTCAAAATGGCTTTCCTGGGACATCTGCATATCCCAGTATCCAATCTGAATTATCTCAACTGACGCCTCTCAGTTGGTCAGAAGAAAAACACACAGCTTCGACCCTCAGTGCACATCCTGGCTCTGCATCATGTCCTGCCCCGTTCCCCAGAAGTGAGTGAAGACCACAAGCCTGGGGAGCAGGGGCCCCACAGCAGGAAGATTTCATCCTAGAGATTAGGAGAAGAGCATCAGTGGGGTGTCCTCAGGCTAAAGAGAACCATGGCTAGGTAACCCCAATATTTCAGAAGCTCAGGTTAGCTCTTCCCTACAGGATCTTTTCTCAGGAGCCCTGCTTTCAAGGAAGGAATAGGAGTCACCCTTGACCCCAGTTCAGAGTGGGGTGAAAACACGGCTTGGGTTTCCATGGCCAACTGTAGGTTGTTTCGTTCAGCAAGGCTAAGCCAACCTAGTGACCAGTCTGGACTGGTCTCCTCAGTATGGCTATGATACATTATCCTGTGTACGCACACGCTCATGTGCACACACTCGTGTATACATTCACACATGCACACACATGCTCACACACATATGCTGATGCACATGCATGCTTATACGCTGACATACCGCTTGTTCATACACCCACACATACCTAGCCACCCCTCCTCAGACAGCAAGTACAGGCATTGGTCCAGAGTACCTTTTCAGGACTTCAGCCCATCTAGTTGTAAAATGTATTTGTACTTATTCTTGTCGATTCCTGGAAGCAGCTATCACTTTCTGAAACACAAAATGAAATAGAGAGGTGACTCCATGTTTAAGAGCACTGGCTGCTCTTCCAGAAAACCCAAGTTTGATTCCCCGCACCTACCTGACAGCGCACAACCACCTGTAACTCTAGTTTCAGGAGACCCACGCCCTCTTCTGGCCTCTGTGGGTACTGCATGCAAGTGGTTCTCAGACATGCGTGCAGGCAAAACATTTATACACTAAGTACAAGAATGACTGAAAACATGCAGCAAAGCCAGCAACTTAAGCACCATGACATCACACACACACACACACACACACACACACACACACACCAAAACAAAAGCAAGATTGTCTTTACCACCCCCTTTATCACCCAGCAGCGAGCAAGCATCTATTTTTCTGGATGCCATGCTGAAGGCCAGCCAAGAACATAACAGAGCCTTGACCCCTGCCCTCTAGGGCTTGTGGTCCAGCAGACAGACAGGCAGACAGACCAACTGTACAGCAGAGCTAATGACTTTAACCACAGGCATGTACCCAGGGCAGGAGGTAATGGGAAATATTCCTAGCTGATCGGCAGCTGTCAGTCAGTAGCCTGACCACAGCCATAGGCAATCTCCATCTTTATAAGCCTCCTATGGGCCTGTAGCAGTGGGCTCATATGGCATACCTTCTCTCCCTTCCTACTCCAGTCTCTAGCCTTTGCTCTGTGCACAGTTGCCATAACCTCCTCTGTCTTAGTCAGGGTTTCTATTCCGGCACAAACATCATGACCAAGAAGCAAGTTGGGGAGGAAAGGGTTTACTCAGCTTACACTTCCACATTGCTGTTCATCACCAAAGGAAGTCAGGACTGGAACTCAAGCAGGGCAGGAAGCAGGAGCTGATGCAGAGGCCATAGAGGGATGTTCCTTACTGGCTTGCTTCCCCCAGTTTGCTCAGCCTGCTCTCTTATAGAACCCAAGACTACCAGCCCAGGGATGGCACCACCCACAATGGGCCCTCCCCTCTTGATCACTAATTGAGAAAATGCTTTACAGCTGGATCTCATGGAGGCATTTCCTCAAGGGAGGCTCCTTTCTCTGTGATAACTCCAGCTTGTGTCAAGTTGACACACAAAACCAGCTAGGACATCCCCTAACCCAGCAGAGAGACCTGTGATCCATGAAGTATTGCCCCCTGGCCTCTGCCTGTCAGCCTCTGCATCATTAGTAGGCCCACTGCCTAACCATTGTTCTCCTCCACGCAGACAACTGTCAGAAGAAAATGCTAACCTCCAGGAATATGTGGAGAAAGAGACCCAGGAAAAGAAGAGGTTGAGCCGAACCAACGAAGAACTGCTTTGGAAGCTCCAAACTGGGGACCCAACCAGCCCTATTAAACTCTCCCCCACATCTCCAGTGTACAGAGGCTCCTCCTCTGGACCCTCCTCTCCAGCCAGAGTCAGTACCACACCTAGATGACATCACCCTGCCACCCACAGGAGCTCAGGCTTCTGTGCATCTGAGGGAGTGCTGGCCAGGTGCTGGTGGCCACCCAGTGCGCATGCTCAGTAGCTGCATAATGCATCTTAGGCAGCATCCTCTCTGACCCTTATGTGAGACCGTCCTGGTATTGGCGCTTAGGAAGGCGTAAGCAGCAGAGTCTGGTGTCCAAAAAACAAAACAAAAAAAGTTTTAGTGTAGTGAGAAGCAACTCCAGTTATTCTTGAGCGATGAGCTTCCACAGCAGAACGATCAGTCACAAACGGCTCCGTTTTGAATACATGAAACCCTCCTTGTACCCCTGCATGTGTATATTCAGATGTGTGGGTATACACCTGTGGCGATTCTGAATTGCATTTTTTTAAATAACGAGACGCGCTGACATATTTTAGTGACGGTCAGCAGTTTTCTAACTTGTGCCTACGAATTATTGGGAAGTGAAAAAGCATTTCTATCTAGTTTCCTGGAAATATTTCTAGCCAAAATAGAGAAGAAAAGAAAAAGAAAAAAAAAAGATAGAAGCATGCCTATCTGCCACTGAGTGGTACCCTGCTTAACGTAAACACCAGCGATTTGTAGATGGTAACTGCCTTTGGAGCAATTACCTTCTTCACCCAAGGTGAGGTGGGGTCACTTTTACCCCATTGCAGGATTTAATTATGACTGCTCCCATCCTGAGGAGGTAAAATGTAGCGGGGAGTGGGGTCACATGGTCTGGCCAGTGTTTTCCCCCTAGTGATTCATTATTCTCTTGAAAACACCAGTTTTGCTCCCTCCCAACCCCAAATGGCATCTTGGAATCCGTCACTGAGTTATTACTGCATCCTCAGGAAAACATGGAAGCATGTGACCTTTGCAGTGAGGGTGAGCCTGAACTTGGAGAATATCAAGACCATGCATGGCCCATCCTCATGATGGAGAGGTACTGATAGGGGCCAACGTAGCCGCCATCATTGCTCCTCATAGGCAACACTTCCTTTTTTCAGTTTGGTTCTATGACTCGACCCCATCACCGCGCATCAAGATGGCTCAGGGGTTCTAGTCAAGGCTTCCAGAAACCAGCCTTTCTCTCTTGGGGAAAGGGGGGGGGAGCCAGTTCTAAAGGTGCTAGATCATTTCCCTCCTGCTGGAGGGTCACCAGGACTGCTCCTGGCCGTGGTCCATCTGAGCCCCAGAAGGCTCTCCCAAACAAGGGAACGCAGTGAAACGGCCAGTCAGCATCCATCAGCCACGGGACTGGCCTTTGTCTCTAACATGGTAGAATTAGAACAGGAAAGGTATTCATGTAGTGCTATGGAAGATTAGAAGCATGATCCACAAATGAGAAGTAGTTTTAACAGTCAGTGCAGTGCTGATAATGATACCTTTGTTTCCTGTATGTGACAAGAGACCCTCCACTTTTTAAGCATGGGCCTGCCTGTCTTTGAGCATGCCCAAGATGAGAAGAGCCATTGGAGCCAAGAAGAAACACCCTGGGGATGGTGTCAGCATCTCCAGGGACACAGATAACTGACACAGAGGCAAATGTGGTCTACATCCCTCCTGTGGCTCCAAGTCGGGCTTCCTTGGTCTCAGGTGCATCTGACTGTAGCCAACCTCCATGGGTCTTGCCCATTCCGGAGACACACACGGTAGATACACAGAGAAGAAACAGGTCTTTTTCCTTTGGCTCTGCATGATACTGGGATTCTGAGCTGGGCATTCCATAAGAGTAGCCCATGCCAAGTCAGTTCAACACACAAATATTTATTCTTTTGGCAGGCACAACCTGCGGATGTAAGTTTGGTTGACCGCTTAGCTCTCCAAGTTAGGACCCACCTCCACAGCTGTGCCTGCTGCCGGCAGGCACTCAGCAATACAGAGTTCGATATGATTATAGAATGTGGTACAGTATGTTAGGCAGTTGTGGTCAAAGTGGTAGCGATGTTAGATCTATGTACCCTCATTAGGTGGACTAGAGCTTTGCCCTAATCAGCCTTGACCCTGGACACTTGAATAAATCTTCCCATGGCCCCGGCTTCATTTCTCCATCACAGACACCTATCACATATGGTACCCCATTTGAATTAAGTTCTGAGATCCAAGTGGCCAGAGCTGCTATATTCCCTCTGTCCCCATGCTGCTATGATCTGGACCTCTCAGCGTGGAAACCCATGTCTGTCTCTCTTCCCAGGCTGGGACACTGAGTCCTCCCCTCCTGTCACAGACAGACCTGCCAAACAGCTAGGTTCTTCATGGAGTCAGGAGGTCCTGCTGGCCTACACCTACTCAATTGCCTTGGGCTGGGACTACATTCTCGTGATGTCGGGATGGTTTGGGGGCTTGAGGTCAGGTACTCTGGGATTAGTTGAAGGGAGCACAGTGTTCTTTGTCCTGCTCCCCCCCCCCCCCCCGTTAACTGTGCTCCATATTTGTGTTGAAATCTAAAGCTTATTAAAATGAACCTAAGGGACTTCCCGTGATATCCATGTGGTCTGTGTAACTGGAGACAAATCGCATTCAGTCTTGAGATGGCAGACAAGGAAGCAAAAGGTATTTTTAGACCTTTTCCTGTGTCAGCCAGGGTTGATTGGATCCAAGAAAAGTCTAGAGACTCCTCTGTTCCCAGACTCAGCAAGTCCAAAGCTGTGCATCACTTTTCTCCACATCTTCCCACAATCCACCAACTGGGAACCAAGCGTTCGAATATGTGATCCTATGTGCTTATCCGTATTCAAGCCACCACAGTGGCTAAGATACACATTTGCTCATGATAAAGCCCTGTGATCCCCTGCAGGTCACCCAAGCTTCCAAAATTACTGATAGGGAATACTGATTAATGCATCACTGGTCAGTATATTCTAACCTTAGTTTTTCCTGGGATATCGAGTTCCCTCACAGTGTGGTAGTCACCAAGCATTGTCATCAGGCCCACCCCGTGTGATAAACAGGCCTGACACCAGCACCTGCATTTATAAAGGAGTTGGATGCCGACCTGGCCCCTGGCGAGTTCAGGAAATGAGAAGCCGAAAGGAACTATGTTCCCTCCCACAGGGGCTTCAGTGCAGGCAGAGGGAGCTTAGGAATCCAACCGTCCATCACCACCTCTGCACCAAGGAGCCTTGAGAATCCCAGCTCACCTGGACGGGAGAACTGGATCGTCTCAAGTAGGAACCCAGGTATTGGATGGCACCCTACCTGTAGTTGGTCACTCTCAAAGCAGATACTTCATTAGTGCATGGTGTCAGTGAACAACTGTGGTGTCTTCTGTCTCCCCGTGTCTTAGGGTTTACTGCTGTGAACAGACACCATGACCGAGACAACTCTTATAAGGTCAACATTTAACTGGGTCTGGCTTACAGGTTCAGAGGTTCTGTCCGGAATCATCAAGGCAGGAGCATGGCAGCATCCAGGCAGGCATGGTGCAGGAGGAGCTGAGAATTCTACATCTTCATCTGAAGGCTGCTAAGAGAAGACTGACTCCCAGGCAGCTAGAATGAGGGTCTTTTAGCCCATATCCACAGTGATACACCTACTCCAACAGGGTCACACCTCCTAATCATGCCACTCCCTGGGCCAAATAGATACAAACCATCACACCCTTCATTCTCATGAATGGTGATCAGGTCCAGAGTCCACCCACCTTAGGGTCTGCAATGACTGTGCTTGTGTGTACATGTCTGTCCACACTATGTTCTAGCCTGGTGGACAAGCTTAACTCAGTGAAACAAACAGTTCCTTTTGAGCAGGGGCTGACAGGTTACACACCATTTCCAGTTCTCCCACCTGAAGCCTCATATTCTGCCCAACCCTGGTCGTTGGCAGATGGTAGACATAGCTGAAAGACAAGGCTAGGGGGCCATGTGAATTCTTCAATGTCTAGAATACTGAGCCACAAGGGGACAGATTTGACTCACTGGGAGTGTTTCATGGCCGAACAGGGTGAGGGGAGGTTTGCACCACAGGATGCCCCCTCAGAACCCCACAATGGAAAGCGATTTCTGAAAATTGCTGATGCCTTTGCATATGTTTAAAGGCTAAGAGCATAGCACCCAATGTCACCCATTAGATGGCACAGTGGAGCTGCAGGAACCATGGCCCATATTGCACTTAGCCAATGTGAGCTGACCAGAAGTGATAGCCTCTTCTGTTTATTTTTCTAGACAGGGTTTGTCTGTGTAGACTTGAACTCACTCTGTAGACCAGTTGGCCTCAAACTATCAAAGATCTGCCTGCCTCTGCCTCTGGAGGGCAAAGATTAAAGATGTGCACCATTACCAACCACCACCACCACTACCACCACCACCACCACCACCACCACCACCGGGCTAGCAGCCTCCTCCTTAGAGAACTTCAGGATTAAGACATACCTGTGCCTGTTTTCCAATTCCAGAATGCATGGGAGTATTCTCTGGGTGACTTTTGTGAGCTGGTACCAGATTATTAGTTCCTGCCCCTCTGTAGATTGTATCCAGTGGTAACTGTACCACAGTAAAGGTGTCTTACATTTCCCCAACTGTAGCTGCACTTTGGCTACTCTGTGGGTTCTTTTCTTCCAGCCTTTCAACCCCCTAACACTAGATAGGAGAGGAAAGGGTCAGTGTTATCATTGGAATACTTCCTGTTGATTAGGGATATCAAGTCCCTTGGGGCAAGTTTGATCTTCACTGTCAGGGTATCTAATTTCTTCTTGTTTCTTTGCACATGACTACTTAACATACCCTAACCGACCGCCAACCCACACTGCCTCTCAGGAATCCCCAGAATTCTAAACATCACATGTCAGAAACTGGGCAGCCAGCGAAATCATGTCCCTGCTAGAGCACGAGGCAAATCATAATCAGCTGCTGTGGACAATCTGAAGCAGCCCCATATCCTACACCTGGCATTAAGACAGAAACATTTTTCTTATAATATTTCTATGTTTTTAAAAGAAACCAAAATCTCAAAATTGCTACTACACCCAACAATGCGCATCACTGTTCCCACATCCAGGCCCAGGGATCTGCACCCCCAGCTGATCAGGTGTGTGATGTGTACCCTTATGAATCTTCCTTATGAACCCTTATTCCTGACACTTATTTCTGATCTGGTAGATGCCAGGGGTCAGAATCATACTTCTGAGTGTCTGCCACCACCACTATCAAGTCGACTGTACTTGTCTCCTGTGCTACAGATGAATGATTGAATGAGTGTGCCCTTCCACACATGAATGAATGTGATATCAATCATCCTTAGATAAATTACAATCTCATCCCCAGCCCGTGCTCTGCATAAAACCTGCTTCCTCCAAGACAATATGTGTGTCAGCAAGGGCAAGCCTCTGAGGGTTTTACTGAGACCCAAGTTGTCTGGTTTAATTAAGTCCGATGGCTGATGAACTCTCTAGCTGTAACCCCAGGTGAGTCTGGAGGTATGAGGCAAGGAGATAGCAAGGATCTAGAAATACAGGCCTAAAGCCTTTTCCAAGTGGCTTCTAGAAAGTTCCACACCATAGAAATAAAGCCATCAGCTGCATCCGATGCAGCAGAAAGATGCTGAAGATGCCAAACAGACCCTTGACCCTTCAGAATGAACATGCTCGGGAAACAGCCAGGAGCTGCTAGCCCACTTGAGATCACACAGTGTGCATGGAAGCCAGACAGGATTTATTAGCATCTGCAGAAGCATGAGACAATGTACCACAAAATAGCTTTGGTTTTACAACACACAAGGATGCGAGGGGTTTTGCCAGTGTACAATGTATTCAACAATGAGGGGAGACATGAGTTTCACATTTTTAAAAAAGGTGACGGACGACACCCGCACTTGGCCTTAAAATAAAATATAATTCATCCACGGGAATCCGGCAGAGACCAGCTTGCTTTACAGTTAGTATTGTACTTAATCTAATGTTGTCATTATAAGAAACTGTAAGAAGACTATTAGAAAAATAGAACCTCAAACAAGCAAAAAAAAAATTATATATACAATTTACATAATGAAAAACCACACATAACTCTTTTTTTAATAATGGCTCCATGTTCAGTAGAAATTTAAAAAAAAAAAAAAAACAAATTGTCCTGGAGAAACTGCACCACTATTCAGGTTTGCTAGCAAGCCAGCTCTCATAAGTATCCTGACCCTCTGTGATCTTTAAACCCATCGAAGCTGCAAGGCACAAACAAAGCAGTAAATATCTTAAATACAAAGATTATATTATAACTTCTCAAACAGGAAAATAAGTCCCACACTCAATAGGCTTGTCAAGGAATACAAAAGTAACAATCGTCAATAAATTAATTTGTAGGCTGTATCTTCCTAAATCCTGCTTCCTGACCCTGCCGGATATGCCAGCGCCCTGAGAACATTTTTTGGACACGGTCTTTCATCTCTCCCGGGCTAGCCATTCAGCACACGTAACAGAACGGTCCAAGAAGGTTCCTTGGTCACCATGTCCCAAGACCCTTGGCCACGCCATATTCCCCGGCTCAATAGAGCAGGGGATACAGAAAGACCAGGCTAGAGTAAAGCAAGTAAAAAGCAGCTGGTAATTTTTTTTTCTTTGCCTTACAAATTCCATCCTAACCACATGGGAGTGTGTAGCACACTTCACCTGCGCCACTGTGTCAAGAAAAGCATCTCACAAACCAAAAACAAGCCTGAAGAAATGGACCGCACTCCCTCTCCCCCAGGGGTCTTACGTACGATCTTCTCACGATGAAGGCAAACAGACACGGTTTGAATTATATAAAATAACCGCACACAACACGCATTCAGCGCTGACTCTGAATTCTGTAACAGTTCCATGGGTCATGTATTCTCGGTGGCCACTCCCTTCGGTAGTCTAACCATCCAGCACCCATCAATACCCCAAGAGATGGGAACCCTGGCACTTAGATCCCCAGTAAGATTCCTTAATGCCTGGGTGCCAACAAAACAGTAAGCTTTTATTAGAAAGAAATAAATGTCTGTGGGGACATAAGATATTCAAGTCAGAAAGGATGGGCCCCGGTGAAAGCCAGCCAAGTTCCCATTGCAGGTAGGTCCACAGACCAGCAGTGCCCGTGGCTTAGCCAGTAGATATGAGTGGGCCTATGGAGCATGTCCATGCTTATCCCAGGAACCCGGCCTCTCACACTGCTGTTTCCAAGCCTCTTCCAGTGTTGAGCAAGTTCCTTGCTAGAGGAGACTATGAACACATCTGATTCAGAATGTCTGCCTGCAGTTAGGGCCAAGGTACAAACACAGCCACTGGCATTCCCAGCCCTATGCATGAGAGCATCGGGCAGTAGACAGGTGGAGTGGGTTACATAGTCCCTTTGGTGTACACACTGACTATGCCAAATGTGTTTGGGAGTGGGGGTTGGGGGGTATTTCCAACCCTTGGCCACTAGGGGCAGGTGGAAAAGCCTAATGTCCCCCACAGTCCTGCAGATACTTCTGGCCACCAAGTCTCAGGCAGGTGGTTGGTATGTGGTGTCAGTCATCAACACAGGGGACTGCCTGGCTGGCTATCAGATGGAGATATCAGATGACAGGCAGAATTTGCATTCCATAAAACCAAACTGTGAGCAACTGAGAACTGGGTAGAAACCCAGCAATCTTCCAGAAACTGCCCAGGGCCAGACCCTTACTTTTTCTTTGTTTGCAAAAATAAATCCACAAAGGCCTGGCTGTGGGGGATGGGCAGGGATGGGGGATGGGCATAGGTGTGCACCCACCCTTCCACAAAAATACATGGGGTCCTAATGTCTCTAGAGACACCACCTACCACCCATATCACGGGGTCACCTTCTGAAAGGTGGAGATATCTTGTATCCCATTCCCTGGATATTGGCTTCTTCATGAACTTAGACCCAGAAACAGGAAGGGCACACACTCCTGGGAAAATGGGTCTTTCCAATGTGAATATTCTAGCTGAAGATAAACAAGGTATGGGAATGTGTCTTTAGAATGTCTAAGTCCCAACCGTAGGAAATACTGGCCATGCTTTGAAACCCAGTGAGACTCTTCTTTGGGCAGGAGGCTAAGGAAACGTGACACTACCTACTGTTTGTCTGGAGGGATGTGTGTGTACATGTGTTGCTTTGGTTGGGGGCTTGTGTTTTCCTTTCAGGAGAAGGAACTGAAGGCATAGTAAAAAGCATATTGGAGGCTCACTTCAGGCATGACTCTATGCCTCATTGTTCCTATGCACCCCCAAAAGAGCTTCCGTGGCAACTGTCCATTCTTAGTAAAAGCTTGGTGGTCAATCAACTAACTAGGTAAGTCACCCTCAAGAGTATCTTTTCCTGACTAGGAAGTGGCTACAAGATGGCACCCCCAGCCCCAGCCCCAGCCAGGGCCTGTGTTTACTCCTGTGTCACGCAGTGAAGCATACAGAACAGCTGCCACCATCGCTTACAGTCCTCAGGAGAGACGGTGGCGGATCAAACCCCTAGATACACCATTACCCTTGGTGGGATCCAGGCTGCTGGCTGAAACGTCAACTGTAAACACATTGTCAGGCCGCCTTAGACAGGAAGGTTTCATCCAGAAAGCAAGGAGACAGTTCAGCAGGAGGAGTGGTGGATCACACCTATGATCTTGGGATCACACCTGTGATCTTAGCAGAGGTTAGACTGGGCAACAATATCTTGGACCAGGCCAGCTACAGAGTGAAACCTTGTCTCAAAAAAAAAAAAAAAAAAAGAAAAAAGAAAAATATTTACCAGGCCCTAAGAAGACAACAGGTAATCAAGACCCAAACAAAATAAGTTAATATTTATCAAAATATTTTACAGCACCAATCTACATAACTTTAAATACCTTTTGAAACTCAACATTTAGGGTCTTAAAATACTCCCTTCAAAGTTTTCTCAGGCAGCCCGTGAGACAAAGTGCCTGGGCAGTGGTGGTCAGGGCCTGGCACAATGCCTGGCTCTTGGCTGCTCAGCTGCCCTCCACTGGCTGACCCAGCAACCAGGCGGTCTCTCTAATTTCCCTAATTTTCTATAGTGCTGGGGGTGGAACCTGAGGCCCTGCATAGGCTAGGCAAGTGCGCTACCACTAGGCTGCACGCTAGTCCAGTTCCACTACCTCTTACCATTCCCCAAAACCTTCCAGAGCAGAAGAGAAGACAGGGTCATCCATCAGTTTACCCAGCCTGGTTCCACCAGACTTGGGCCAAAGGCCAGACAGGAAAGAAAACTAGGCTTTAAAAATAGCATTAACACTAAGCTAGGACACTAGCCTTCCCCACCCCAACATGGTGGATAAGGGGGAGGGGCGCCCTGCTGGTTCCAAGAATCCACCAGCATGATCACAGGAGTTTCTATCTACGCAGAGTAAGTGAAGAGGTGAAGGCCCTAGGGCCTCACCCAGAGAGATAAGGGGCATGGGGGAGGGGAAATGAAGGCATACTCGGAGAGCATAAGATCCAGGCCAGAATGGAAATCTCACCAGCAGCAGGCAAAGGCACAGCAGCTGCAAGAGGAATAGCAATAGGACCAACCCCAAGCCATCTTCTGTGCAGACCACAGGTCTCGAACCACAAGCTGATATGGCACTCGGTAATTATTTGGCTATCTTCCAAGGTAGCATTAAGCCCCAAGTTTATCCAGTGGAGTGATTCACAGCAAGCAACAGGGGGAGGACTCCAGAGCACTCCTTAGATGTAAGAGGCCACACAGATGGCGTCAGTGGCTAGAAAAGCATCACCACCCCACATTGAGTGCCACCTGTCTGAAGAACCTTAGAAGACCGGAGAGAGTGACACAACCCTACTGATACAGCCTCGTGTTCTGGTGACTCAGGACAGTGAGGACAAGGTGCCAAGAGCAGCAGAAGCCGATCCAGGTCTGCTAGGACTAAGACTAGAGAATGTCGCCCTAGTCCACGTGAGCAGAGCTGGCTATCCCATCTTGATATTATGGATCACTCCAGGAATCTCTCATCTTCTGTGCTCGAGATGAATGGCTCACATCGTGCTAGAGTCTGCACAGAAGAAGCAGTAAGATGTGGGCCTGTTCCTTTGGGTAGTCTGTAGTTGATCGGCTGTTGGATAGCACTGACGGGGGACATGCTTCCTCAATGGGCTAGTCTTGCATCTTGTGGTCAGGAGGCTGTCCTGGCTGGGCTGACAGGGAGATGCTCACTAACCATCTGGAGTGTACACATGATCAATACCAGGGTGGTCCCAGGAAGGGAGGCCTGCTTCCCCAAGTAAAAGGAGAAGGGGGGCTCCCTTCTGCTGGGGCCGCAGCAACCAAGCACTCAGCTGTCAGGGAAAAGGGCTGCTTTCTTGGTTCAGAGGGAGATGAGAAAACCAAGGAACTGTTCAGAGTGACCAGGATCTCATGAGCTGGCTGCAGGGCTGTCTGACCAGGCTATGTCAGCTGTGGCTGAGGCCGCAAACCAGCTTTGGTGACATTGGGGGTGTGAGCTGATCCTGAGGCATGAGTGGAGAAGAGTGTGAGGGTCCCAGGCCTCTACGGGCACCCGTCAACCGCTGTCACCTTAGTGGGTGGGGCTGCACGTCATTTGCACTGGTCCAAGTTGCTGTTGGGAGTCTTTGCCTGGCCAGCAGCCAAGGATGCTTCCTCACTGTGCCAGATCCCATAACCGAAGTAGATAGCAAAGCCTATGGGGAAAGAGAACAGAAGGATTCAGAGAGCAGGCAGAGCTGCCAGGCCCAAAGGGGGCTGCCCAGGTAGACTTCAACACCCAGAGAGGCAACACAAGGCCCCAGATGAGATTAGCCAGTCACTGCCCGGCTTCCTCTGTGGAAAAGCTATGAACATCCCCGGCAGTTGCACCTGAGCATCGAGCTAGGTGGAAGGTCACAGAAGATGTTGAGCTCTTGTCCACCACTAGGTGGCATCAGAGTACCAGAGAGACACTGCTCCTTCCCAGGCTGGGACTCTGCCTAGACTGGCTTACTAGCTCTGTTTTTCTTTTTTTTAAGTAACCCATTAAACTGAAGGAGAAAATCAACAAGGAACGTAGTATCAAGGGCGATTCACAGCATCGAGCCCAGCATCCAGGGCTCTTTCCACCTGCAGTGATGCTTCAAATGACCGACCCACAAGAGACTGTGAACACATGGCTCAGGGTCGCCTGTGCAATCTATACAGGAATGCAGTCCCGAGGGCTCAGCTGCCTAAGGTAGGAGGTGTTTAGTTGAAGACCCCATACCTCCAACCACCAAGAAATGGGTCACAGTGAGCTGTGGGCACCTCTCTAGATTTTAAAGCCAAATGAGGACCAGTCCCTGGAATGTACAAAGAGATAATGCAAGGTACTTCTCATGAGCTTCCAGGGTCCCAGGACTAGTCCCTAGGCCATCAGACATGGAATGAGAAAGACTGAAACCAGCTCTGCCAGCCCCAAGGTCAGATGCCTGCAGAGGTGCATGGAAGAGCCTAGAGCCCACACGGCCCAGGTATTGGCCAAGTAGGTGCAAACTAGCCTTCCTATCCAGAGTAACTGGTGCTTTATTAATAATGATCTCTCTTATCTCATGCTTTCTTAACTTCTAGATAAGCGTGGAGAGATAACCATCCAGGGCAACAGCCTATGAAACATGTCTAAAGGGGAAGGAGGCTCTACAACACATCAGGAGTTTTAGAGCAAGCCACTGACTACTCGAGTTTCTTGTTCTTTAAGGTGAAAGGAGGCAGGTTCTACAACATGACTAGCCAGTCGGGAAGCAGGAGGGAAAACACGTGGCCTTACGGAGTAGACCCCCGAGAGAAGCCGGGATACCGAATGCGGGTCTCTCAGCAAAACACACGCCATTACGTACCTATCAGCATCCACACTGCAAACCGGACCCACGTGCCCTGGTCCAGCTGCATCATGAGATAGATGTTCACGAAGATGCTCAAGACAGGAAGTACAGGGACAAAGGGTACCTGCAGAGACAGGAGGCAGCATCAGATCTGATGGGAGGTGGCCAATGCAACAGCCCACTCCAAACAGAACTGCCTAAACATTTCCTCGTGAAGAAAAAGGTTAAACTACGCTACTGTTGTTATTATTATTTTGTATTATTATTATTATTCAACTGCAGATGTCTCCAAGGCCAAGCAAGGCCAGGCAATTCTTCAGGATATTTAACAAGAGGCCCTTAGAGAAAAGGTATGCCCTACTAACTGAGGATTGGGGAGAGATAGGGGCTCCTGCTTCTAGAGACAGTCCCTGGCTTAACAAGACATTTTGTACTCTGAGGGTCCCCAGCTCCCCAAAACTCCCAGGTCTGGCTAAGCCACAAAGGTTCAGCTTCCCAGCAGCAAAACCACCGGTATATTTTCTACAAGCCTGCCAAGCTGCTCACCTTAAATGAGAGCTTGGTCTTGCTCTCAGGCTGCCTCCAGATGATGCCTGTCACCAGCATGCAGAGGAGGACTGACCCTGTCATTACAAAGACTGCCCACAGCGTCCCTTCGGCCAGGGCCTCTCTTCCAAGCACAGCCACAATGCACACGGTGATGATAAGAGCAGCTGTGAGAGGGGAAAAGAATTGGAATTGGGGACATTCTATATATATATATAATTACACACACACACACACACGCATGCACACACACACACACACACACACACACACACCTTCAAATCCTCCAAAAGGAGACTGTGTTTCTGTCGTGAATTCTATGACAACGAAAAGTTGACATCATAGCTGGGTACCAAACCAGAAATCCCTCTTTCCCACCAAGTCCCCCATTCCCACAGAGACAGACTCCAAACTCCTTCCCAGGTCAACGGGAGCTCTTACCTAGGAGGCCGGCTGAAATGTTCACAATTAGCCCTGAGAATTTGGATGGCTCCATGTTCTTGGGTGAGAATATGGTTTTCAGAGAAAACTTCTCAGCAACTGGTAAAAAGCCAGTCTGGGACTCACTGGCACTGACCAGCTCGTTCTGGTCTACTTGATCTAGCTCATCGGTGGTTCTAGCCATCTGGTATACCAGATTAGGTTGTTCTGGCTGGTACCTGTAAAGACATGCCCACGGCATGAGTGCTGTTACCTGCTTTTGTTAAAAAAGGACAAGCACATAAGTCTGAGTTCTCAGTGAGCATTCGAAGGTCAGGTGCCTGGGACACAGGATACAAGCCGGTAGAATGGTGCAGTCTCTAGCAATAGAAGAACAAAGGACTGATCAAGTCCTTCCTACTTTGGGCTAATTCTCAACCTTGGTGCCCTCACTTTGGGTAGAATGATAGGGGAACCCCCGAGAAGCAGTCCAGTGAATTGTCCCAGAGAGGTTCTCTTGATTGGGAAGTAGCAGTGGCCCTTGGGTATGAGGATGGGTCAGCTCTGTCTGCATGACCTAATTGGATAAAGCTATCCTAAAACTCTAAGTGCCTTAGAGTGAGTAACGACAGAGCTGGGTGAAGAATTGAGCCTTCGGAGTGACCCAGGCTATCTGCAGATAAAGCATGAGTTTACACGAGGGCACTTGCCTTCCCAACCAGACTGTCCTCAACAGCTCTTGAAAGCAAAGTACCTTTTGAATTGTTTTGAAGATAATCAAGTCCAAGCACAAGAAGCGTGTGCATCAAGTGTAGCAAGCAAGTTCTTCCCACAGATGCATGGTAATTTGGACAATTAAGAAAGAAGGTGGGGGCTGGAGAGATGGCTCAGTGGCTAAGAGCACTGACTGCTCTTCCAGAGGTCCTGAGTTCAATTCCCAGCAACCACATGGTGGCTCACAACCATCTGTAATGGGATCCGATGCCCTCTTCTGGTATGTCTGAAGACAGCTACAGTGTACTCATAGACATAAAATAAATAAAATGAAGAAGAAGAAGAAGAAGAAGAAGAAGAAGAAGAAGAAGAAGAAGAAGAAGAAGAAGAAGAAGAAGAAGAAGAA